>ML778491.1:848358-899727 GCA_009831015.1 Picea engelmannii
AGGAACACATGGATTTATTTTCTTAGAAAGAAATCTGAGGTATTTGATAAATTTAAAGAGTTTAAGGCTCTGGTAGAAAATCAGACAGAGAAGAAAATAAAGGTATTGAGAACAGATAATGGTGGAGAATTCTGCGGAAATGATTTCGAAGAATTTTGTAAGAAGTGTGGTATAGCAAGGAAGAAGACTACTCTATACACTCCTCAGTAGAATGAGTTGCAGAAAGGATGAACAGGACACTGATGGAGAAAGCAAGGAGCATGCTCAATGGTGTCGGGTTAGGACAAGAATTCTGGGCAGAGGCAGTGAGTACATCATGTTACCTTGTCAATCAATCACCTTCATCAGCGTTGGATGATACAACTCCACACGAGGTATGGTTTGGAAAGAAACCCTCTCTTCAACATATTAGAGTGTTTGGTTGTGATGCTTATGTACATGTTCCAAAGGAAAATAGGAGTGAGCTGGATAATAAAGCTGAAAAGTGTATCTTTATTGGTTATAAAGATGGTGTGAAAGGTTATAAGATTTGGAACCTAGAAACCAAGAAAACTGTTTACAGTTGAGATGTTGTTTTCAGAGAGGTAAAAGATGTGTCCAAACAAGAATTCCCACCAACGCAAGACGAACCTGAGAAAATAGAGCTTGAGTTAGATGATGCAAAATTTGAATCATCTGAAGAAGAGGAAGCAGAGGAAGCAGAAGAAGAAGAAGAATAAGAACCTCATACCCCAATATTGAGGAGATCAGTGAGAGATAGAAGGAAACTAGAAAGGTATAGTCCACCTGATTTTCATTCCAATTTTTCTTTATCTATTACTGATGATGATCCCAGAACTGCAGGGAAGCAGTGAATTCAGAGGATAGTAAACTTTGGAAGAAGGCCATGGTTGAAGAAATGGATGCCTTGAATAAGAATGAGGCATGGGATATAGTTGAGCTTCCAGCTGGAAGAAAATCAGTTGGTAGCAAATGGTTGTTCAAGAAGAAGTTTAATGCACAAGGTAAAGTGGAGAAATACAAAGCTCGGTTAGTAGCAAAAGGTTATTTCCAGGTAGAGGGAATTGACTTTGGTGGGATTTTTTCTCCTGTTGCTAAGTTAACTTCTATTAGATTTATTTTATCTATTGTTGCTGCTTTTGATCTTGAAGTGGAACAAATGGATGTGAAGACAACATTCCTACATGGGGATCTGGAAGAAGAAATCTACATGAAGCAGCCATAAGGCTTTGTAGTGAAGGGAAATAAAGAGCTAGTCTGTAAGCTAAAGAAGTCACTATACGGTCTGAAGCAATCACCTAGGATGTGGTACCAAAAGTTTGACACATACATCCTTGGATTGGAATTTGTAAGAAGCAGGGCTAATCACTATGTATATTCCAAGCAGGTTGGTAATCACTCTATTTATGTAGTGTTGTATGTTGATGACATGTTGTTGGTAGGAAATAACATGGATGTTATCAAGGAGGTGAAATCACAACTATCCTCCAAATTTGACATGAAGGATCTCGGTGCTGCTAACTTCATTCTAGGAATGGAGATTAAAAGAGATTGTGCAAACAAGAAACTCTGGTTGAATCAAAGAAAATATGTTGAAACGATATTGCAGAGGTTTAATATGCATGGAAGTAAACTGGTCAAGGTTCCTATTCCTATAGGTTTAAAGTTATCTGCAGATCAGTGTCCCAAGACACAGGAAGAAGAAGAGGACATGTCCCATGTTCCATATGCTAGTGCAGTTGGCAGTTTTATGTATGCAATGGTTTGTACTAGACCAGACATTGCACATGCAGTGGGAGTTTTGAGCAGTTATATGTCAAAACTAGGGAAGGAGCATTGGACAACAGTAAAGAGGGTCTTTAGGTATCTTCGTGGCACCACCAATTATGGATTGTGCTACCAAGGAAGACCAGGATTGGACAGAGTGGTGGACATACATGGCTTTGTTGATGCAGACTGGGCTGGAGATTTGGATCGCAAAATATCTACAAGTGGGTATGTGTTTAACCTATTTGGAGGAGCAATCAGTTAGATGAGCAAAAGACAGGTTGTAGTGGCACTCTCAACTACAGAAGCCGAATACATGGCAGCCACTCATGCAAGCAAGGAAGCAGTATGGTTACAAAGATTGTGTTCAGGTATTGGGTTGGTACAACAAGCAGTGAGATTATACTGTGATAGTCAGAGTGCAATATTCTTGGCAAAGAACCCAACTTATCATTCGAAGACAAAGCATATTGATGTTTAGTATCACTTTGTGAGAGACATGGTTGAGGAAAAGAAGGTGTTGCTGGAAAAGGTTGACACTTTGAAGAATGCTGTAGATTCATTGACAAAGTCTGCGAGCACAGAAAATTTCTCCTAGTGTAGAGTAACAATGGGCATTGTTTCCCTAGATTGTTGACTATATAATCCCCTGGACCCCTGGATGCAAACAAAACAACAAGTGGGAGAATGTTGGGTATATGTTATATTCTTTGCATGTGTGTGTGTGTGGGTGTGTCAGATACGACAACTGCGTCTGACGATCCCTTCACCTAGAGATCTGCCATGTGTGTCGAGCGCTTTCCTAGGGGGGTCCCAGGGTGGGGCAAGTATACCGCCCCCTGGTTACGGGTAGCGTTCGGGGCAGTGCCTCAAATTTTTTTTGGGCGGTTTTTGCTATTTTTAGCGGATTTGTAAATTAATCCCGGATTAAGGGATTAGGATTTTGGTATCTACGGAATACCTAAAAACATTGTATATATTGTATGGGGAATGGTGAAATTCGATAAAATGAAAATAAGAAAGGTTTTCCCGGTTGAGGGTTTCCGGTATAAAATCTCTGTGTACTTTGTGTATGAGCGATTGATTAATTTATGTATTGCTTAAGAATCTATATGCATTGCTTTACTTTGCAGGTTTAAAACTTCCATTTGGCCGGTTAAGATACATTTTACCAATGAGGATGGATGATCAGTGAACATGCATTGCAAATATGTAGATGAATACTATGTATTGAAAACAAACTAATATGTTTCTATTCTAATCTAATCTATCCTAGCGAGGAGAACACTAAAGTAATTCGCGGGATATAAATGAAACCAAATTCTCCACAAGCTCCCACACAGATAATTGAATTAGAAGAGAAAAACTAGAATTAGGTGCATGCAAACATGTATAACCAGAATAATTTAAATTATACAAATACATTTAACAATCAACAATCTCTAGACTTAAAGATATTTGAAGAAACACTTAAAACCTCATAATAGCATAGAGTGCATAAGAGTTAATCTATAAGAAAACATGCATTCTTACCGTCCATATGAACAACATTCATCTTCACTCGAAACAATTCAAAGCACAGATGTATCCACACACAAGTATCCCTTCTTCAAAAAATTGGCCCCGAGGGCTTCTTAATATTAGTAGTTCAGCAATAGTGCATAAAAACTCTAAGAAAGACTCTCCAATTTTAGTTGACATTGTGTTCCAAAAACAGTTCAGAAATAGACAATGTTTGAAGAGAAAAAAGCCCCTACAAAATGAGCCTCTGCTCTTTCTTATACAATTCTTAGTAATCGTTGGGTGACTCTTTGCCTTCCTTTTGAAGAGGTGGTTTCAAAATTGGTTCAACTTCCTACTTCCTTGTGACAAGTGTACAAGAAGGACAAAATTGAGATTGGTTGGGAAAGAGACAAAATAGGAAACAATTGTTGACACTTTCTGGCTGCTATTTTGTCTTCATTAAAGGATTTTTATCCCTGATGTATGCTGTCCAGATTTCTAGTTGATCGGACATGTATCCAAACCTTCTATATTTTAGTTGTTCCAGAGTTGTGTTGTTCATGGCCATGTTGTCCTTAAGGGTGCTCATGTATTTTTCTAGTGTCGTCATGAAATCATGTATCATGCTATGGAGTTTTACTAGTTGCAACAAGTGTTGATATATGAGGTCTATGGAGATGGTAGTGGTTTCTTCAACCACTGCCTTTCTTTGATTTGTGTTGTCATGCACCTTGTCTAGTATCTCTTATGTCACGAGATTCTTCCTGAGCTCATCTAGCCTTGGTATTTGACTGCTCTTGATCAATTCTTGTGCAGCTTTGTGTATCCTTGAGCATATTTCCATTGATTTGGTAACCTCCTTATCAACTCTCTGGCCCACTTGTTGACAATGGTCAAGTACATACAAGTCTATTTTTCTTTCCATTTTCGATGGTTGGTACACTTATGGTGTAATACCCCAAGTTCGAGCCCCTGTTGAATTGTAATTATGTTTATAGGCTGGTGATCCAAGTGTTTATAAGTTGGGAGGTTTATGTGAATATTAGGCTAGAGAGCCTAGATGTTAAGGCCAGAGAGCCTAGATGTTAAGGCCAATGAGCCTATTTTTTTATATGTAATTATGCAGATCATTAATATAAATACATCATTGCATGTAGATTGACCACGAATAAAGTTTTACGGGGGACTAAGCTCCACTAGGAAGGGAAATGGAAGGGTCTAAGAGGCTAGGAAAAAGGGCTAAGCTTGAAGAGCTTAACCCCAAGGGAATATTATAATATATTTTACTTAAAAACTAAAGTTTTGGAAATAAACCATGTTATCCTAAGTTCCTTTGGGAAAGGAATGAACTTTGTTGGCCCTTGACCAAGTTTTGAGGATCCTTGGTCATGTTTGACCTACTTTTGGGACTTCGATAGGCTATCGAAGGCAGAGCACAAGTCGAAGCAAAGATCGTGGGATCTCGACCCCTTTTTAGGGATTTTTGGGTTTTGGGCTTATGTAACAGGTATGGGGATGACAACCCATGGATTTACCCATGTTTAGGTCCTTTTTGCAATGTATAAATAGAAGTCTAGGCGATGTAAGGAGGAGAGGCTTGGTGCCATGCTAGGTGCTAAGTGCAAGTGGTGATTGTGATTGCTTTGTGCATACTGTGTGAGACTTGTAGAGCTAAGTGCAAGTGATTGTAAGCGACCATGGAAGGCTTTGTGTTGTAACTTAGGGAAGGAGGATCTAGCAAAGTGTGCAGATCTCCTATCCTCTACGGAGTAATATCTCAAGGCTCTGTGCATGTAGAATATTGACAAAAGATAATAAAGAAGAAGAGTTGGTGGACGTAGCCCCAGGGTGGGGGTGAACCACGTATATCTCGTGTTGTGGTTGCTTTGTGCTTTGTACTTATTCTCTTGTTTATGTGATTAAATGCTTAGTGCACTGATATATGCTTAGAAGAATATAATAGGATATCTTAACACTGAACAATGTGAATGAATGCCAGATCTGATCTATGTTGGTATGCTTAGTGATTGAATCTATTGGATCTGTGTGAATATTGCGCTACTCTTTTATTAGGGTTTATCTGCGCTATAAGCTAAAGATGAATATTGATGAACTATAAATGCTAAGTGCTCTATTAAGGTGTTACAATCAAATATTTGTGTCCCAGCTAAGGTTGCAGACATCTGAGTCCTGCAACCACCCCTGCCTGTACCTCGGGTGAGACTTCATATTCTTCGCAGGTGTTGCTGAAAGGGCCAATAGTTAGGGTTTTGTTGGTGCGTTGTTGTAAGTGTTGAACCCTGGGTCTGCCCCTTTGCCAACAAATGGTTCCATTGCCAGGACTTGAAACTGTGATTGCTGGGAACTAAAGAAAAGATGAAGCTCTGTGCATAAATCTGTTTCCCTAGTGCGCATAATTCTACTTGACTTGTGAAGTTTTGTGCCAAGAAGAAGATCCAGATATGAAGAAAATAGGTAAGACCTGAAATCTTTGTGCTATGTTAAAATTAAAGTAAGAAGTTTTGGTTAAAGAGAAAAGATCCTAAAGCTTTGTGCTCTAATAAAGGTAAGACCAATGAAAAGTTTTGATTGAAAAGATAAGATAAGTGGAAATTTTTGTTTCAAAAGTATGGATCTAGGTATGTTTGATAAATTTTGTCCTAGATTGAAAAGTAGGGCATAACTAGATGAAAGAAGGTTTGATATGAGTATATCTGACAAAAATAGTGAAAGATATGTTATCCCTATGCATAGAAAGAATGTTTGGACTAACAAATGGATGCAGGATCCTAGAAATATTTTTTTTCCAATCAACTACTATGAACCTAGTGCATAGTACATGAAAGGTTGGGGATCCTTTCAAAGAAAAAGAAGATTAACCCTTTGTTACAATTGCAGAAGACCGAGACATCTTGCTAAAGAATGCCTTGATAGAAGACCTAGTTGTCTCTGCTATAAAGCCATGGATCATGAAGTTTTGGATTTCCCTATAATGATTGCTAAGATTGACAAAATGAATATTGGACAAGAAAACCCTGAGGAAGGTCACGAAACTGAGACAATGGAAGAACCCCAGAAAGAATTAGAGAATGTATTGCTACAAATGAAACAAACCCTAAATGGTCATAGAAATATCAACTTATCAGAGATATTCAAAGAAAGAGAATGCATAGAAGCAAGAATAGGAGACTTTGACATTGACTGTGTTCTGGATGAAGAAACAGGGGTGAATGTCATGACAAAAAGAACTTGGGAACCTTTAGGAAAGCCTATTAGATTACTGAGAGGGGGGAGTGAATCAGTAATAGAGAAATATATTCTTTTTAACCAAATAATTCAAGTGTTATGTCAATATAGAATTATCATCCAGTAATAAGAAATGAACAAATGAACAATCATACAAAGTACACCAGTGTTTTACGTGGAAACCCAAAGCGGGAGAAAACCACCGAATGCTTTTTCTTATATGTCTTGAAGAATTACATTCATTGGAAGCACCAACTTCCTTTGTTTTCTAGCTGCAACTGGAAGGAGGCTTCAACCCCCTAGTTTCTCAGGATACAACCTGAGGGAAGCTCCAACTCCCCAATTATTTGGCTACAACTAGAAGGAGGCTACAACCCCCTATGTTCTCCGGCTACAACCGGAAGGTGGCTACAACCAATTGTCCTTGCCCCGTCCAACCACCCAAAGTAGAAGTAGAATGATGGAACCACTGTCACACTATCACTATGAGATATACCACTGTAAACCTATACCAATAAACCTAAACCATGCATCAACCAACATCAACTTGTACCTCAACCTTAATCAACCTGTACCATAAACAAGTGCATCAACCATGCACCAACCTGTACCAAACAACTTGTAATCAACTTGTACCATAAACAAGTGCAACCAACCATGTACCAAGTATGTACCAATCGTTTGTCAACTACTCATAAACTATGACTCGTCAATATGTACCAACATCATCAACTATACACCTCATGTATGTGTCAACTCATCAACTGCTTGTCTCAACCATGTACCCAACATATACCTTAACCAAAAGCCCTCATCAATTTCATAATCCAAATATGATTTGTAACTCTGTAATAGACTTGATGTATATTATCACATACCTGCAAACCTTCCTTAACTTTAACAACAAAAGACTAGCATTTTCATCAAACTTTTCTTTAGTCTCACATGACTAGTTTTGGATTAGTCAACAACCCTAACTTGAAATAATCATAACTTTGTACCTGTAATGAATAAATATATGAACTGATACACAATTTTCTTCAGTGTGTTTTATGAAATTCCTCCAAGTGTCACTACTTGAAACCTCTCAGAAAAGGAGTTATAGAAAAAATGGCATACCTTGCTGAATTTTGGCTTATTCTAGAGAGTGACCTTTTAGAGCATGCCCCGCACAGAATATTTGTTGAATTGATATGAAACTATTACACATCATATAAATAATATACTCTAGCCAACTCATTTGGTCTTACTGAATTTGGATCCGTTATGAAGAAGTTATGACATTTTTACCTGAAACACCTGTTTTAGACTAGTTTCAGGACTAGCCACAAACATTATTTTCCATGGAGTGTAACTCCAACAATACAACGACCCACAAGATGAATTTTTTACCACAGATACTTGGATATGTTTTCGCAATGGCATAACAATTTCACGGTCTGAATAATTCTAGAAAAAACGTTAGTACGAAAATGGTGAGATGACCTGTAAATAACATACCTTAGAAAGCATCATCAAAAGAATTTATCCTTCCTTGAATTCCAACCTTCTTTTCTTCACCTTCCCTCAGAAATTTGGCTTAGATATCCTTTGGTTACCTTAGACACCTATATATATTCAATATTCTCAAGTGTGAATCAAATGAGAGAGCCTTGCCTCTTATTTATACTCTCCAAGTAGCTTCCTTAAAAACATCTTCTAGGTAACTTTGTCCACTTTCCTTATTTTAGGGTTAACCCACTTCTAATTTCTCAATTAAATTTATTATTTAAATAATTTATTTTGTATTCAATTTGAATTATATTACACTCATCACTTCACTTTATTATTTACCTTCTAAAATCTCTTAAACCACTTTGACTACTTTGACCTTTTGGGGCTTCTAGATGACATGTGAGGGTCCTCCAACTTCGTACGACCATAAGTCTCAAACCGTGAGGAGTTATGTGACGTTACACATATCACCATAAATGGAATGACATGTACTATCCATATAGAATATTATTACCTAAAAATATATCAAAACTCATACCGTTATCCATCAAACAAATTTAAGTCCATTACCCGAACCTGAGTTCTCCAACTTCTCATGGCCATAACTCTCTAACCGTGAGGATTTATGTGACGTTCCACATACCACCAAAAATGTCATGACAATAATTATCAATATAGGATAGTTTCACTGACAAATTCACTGACCTTCATCTCATTATTCCATAAATAAGCATTGGTTCTCTAACCATACTTATAGGATAACTCAATCCACAAAGCATCTTCTCGTGAGGGATTTCACCATAAGGGGACCAATTTGGAGTTGATCCATTTGTACTTATTATCAACCATGAAAAGAAAATAATGATTCATAAAAAAAAATTGGGTCCATTACCTATACCTTTGTGCTACCAGGCTTTCTTCAAGGGTTGACATCAATGACAACCAACCTTAATCAATAATCTCCCCCTTTGGCATTGATGGAAACACTCTGATGCAATAATGAAATCATATCACTCATGCTCTCCCTGGAACCATGCATATATCCTCTACATCTGATAAATCTCTCCCCCTTTGTCATCAATGGAAAAGGTAACTTTCCATCTGGGGCTGCTCCCCCTGACTGAACTTTCCTCTTATGGTGCTTCCTCGTGTACATCTAAGACATATAAGATAAGCATTCAAAAAAAGCATTCATTTTGGAGTAGAAATAACTCCAATTCTTTGGTGAAGGTATTCAAAGGCTTCCCATGGAAGTGGTTTTGTAAAGATGTCTGCCACTTGTTCTTTTGTGCCCACATACTTAACTCTGATGTTCTTTTCTGCAACCTGCTCTCGTAGAAAGTGATACTTGATTGGAATGTGCTTCATCTTGGAGTGCATCACCAGGTTCTTTGAGATACTGATGGCACTTGTATTATCACAATAGATTGGAATGGGCTCATCATACTCAACTTGTATATATGTTAGAGTTTGTTTCATGCAAAGAACCTGTGTACAATGTGATGCTACTGCAATATACTCTGCCTCGGTTGTAGATACAGATACCGATGATTTTTCTTACTTAGCCATGATATTAAACACTCACCTAAGTAGAATGTTGCTCCACTGGTGCTTTATCAGTCATCAATACAACCTGCCCAATCTTCATCTGTGTAGGCAATAAATGATAGATCCTTTCCTTTTGGATACCATAATTCAAACTCTTCTGTTCCTTTGAGATATCTGAAAATCCTCTTCACTACTAACACATGTGACTCCTTTGGTGCTACTTGAAATCATGCCACCTTTCCAACTGTCTGCATTACATCTGGTCTAGATGTTGTCACATATACTAGGTTGTCAATCATTGACTTGTATTTCCTCTGATCTGTATGTAGAATTCCTGCAGAAACCCTGATAGATATAGAATTCTAGTTAAATTGAACACATACAATTTGATGATATTCAAGAGATGAGAGAAAAAAAATTCTCCATAAATCAGAGAATTATATTAATAAAAAATGAATATACATGAGCAACCAACCTCAAAAAGAAGAGAGGAGGTGAATATATAGAATTTCCAACATAGAAATTCTAGTCAAAAAAACTAGAAAAAGATAAAATATGTGTCATAGGCTAAGGGAGACCACATGGTTCGACCTATACCACTAAAGACACATGTCACACGCTCATTAATGCCCAGAAGAGTCAAGTGGTGTGCATTATCTCACTTAAGATCACTTAACTGACAAGAGAAGCAGTTCCAACTCACTTAACTGACCCGAAATAGCAGTTACTAATAATAGTAAAGGAAAAAATCATTAATTAAGGAATAAATATCTCACTCAAAGAGGAGGTGCACATTCCCCAATAATGGATGATCTTTTGCATGGGGGAGTTGGAATAAATCAAGAATAAATCAAGAAAATCAAGAAAATCAAGAACCGGGAGTTGAGTCTTGATCTAAAAATAACAGTTTTCCCTAAAATCTAGGGATGAGGTGCCCTTGTTCTCTATGTGGCCAAATTAGGTGAAATAAAGTGTGATGGAAAGTATTAACCAAGATCTAGGAGTATAAGCTAGGTATAAACTAATGTGAGTTAGGGTTATTCTCCAACACCCCCCCTTAAGAATAACTGTAATGACAAAACATTTGAGTCCCGACAACTTGGCCATTTTAGGTACTCATTACATAAAATAACTCCGCATGAAAAGAGTAAAGAGGGAAAACCTCGTGGGAAACNCTGAGTGGCCAAAAGTGACCTACTCAGTTGTCTCCACCACTCCAAGCATAACTCTCAGTTCTGAAAATTTATTTTCAGTGAAGGACTTAGTGAAGATGTCTGCAACCTTCTACTCTATGGGGTAGTACTGCAGTGAAATGACTCTGTCACAGATCAACTCGCGGATGTAATGCATGTGAATCTCGATGTGCTTGGTCCTCTATCTCTAAACTGGATCAATCGATATCTGAATGGACCCCTGATTGTCACAAAATATGACAGTCGGAAGTGGATACTGGATACCAAACTCGGAGAGAAGCCCCTGCAACCAAACAGCCCGTGTAGCTGCATTCACTGCATCTCTATACTCTACCTTTGCTGTAGATAAAGAAATCATGGATTGCTTCTTTCTAGACCAACAAAATGGCCCTGAACCAAAGCTAAAAACATAACCAGAGGTGGACTTGCGGTCTGTACCATCGCCAGCCCAATCAGAATCTGTGTACCCAATCAGTGAAAGTGGGCAATCTGCAGCATAAAAGATACGAAAATTGGGAGTACCTTTCACATATCTAAGGATTCTCTTTGCAGATTTCTAGTGAATCTTATGAGGCTCCTACATATATCTGGAAAAAAATCCTATTGCAAAAGAGATATCAGGTCGGGTGTGAGTAAGATACAACAAACTCCCAACCAACTGCCGATACAATGTACTATCCACCAAAGGTGTAGTACCCACATCCTCAAATCTGACCCCCGAAAGAAAGGGAGATGTTGTTGGCTTTCATTCTGTCATCTGAAAGCGGACAAGTAGATCTGATGCATACTTAGACTATGCCATCTTGATCCCTGAAGTAGACTAAGAAACTTCAAGACCAAGAAAGTAGTGCAACAGTCCCAAATCTGTCATGGAAAATCGATCGTGCAATGCTGATTTTGCCAAATCAATAGCTGAAGTAAGGTTCCCTATCATCAGTAAGTCATCTACATAAAGTACTATCAGAAAAAGGGAATCATCATGTTGTAGAAAATAAACATTCAGATTAGATTTGCATCGAATGAATCCAATGGAAAGTAGGAAAGAATCCATCTTTGCATACCAGGCTCTGGGAGCCTGTTTTAGGCCATACAAAGATTTATTTAATCTGAAAACGAGGGAAGAGTTTGAATGTATCCCTATGGTTTCTCCATATATATCTCCTCCTTGATATCTCCATGAATAAATGCACTCTTCACATTCATGTGATGAACTTCCCATCTGCGAGAAGCGGCAATGGCCAAAACTAGTCGAATGGAGTCCATTTTTGCAACAGGTGCAAATGTCTCTGTGTAGTCTATGTCATGTACCTATGAGTATCCTTTTGCGACAAGTCGAGCTTTGTACTTAATGATCTCATCATATGCAGCAATTTTTGTTCGATATATCCATCGGCATCGAACAAGCTTTCTTCCTTTCGGAAGTGGAACCAAGTCCCATGTGTTATTGTCCATAAGGGTAGAGTACTCTTCATCCATGGAAGCCTCCCAAAGTGGGTTTCCAGTAGCCTCAGAGTGTGACTGTGGATTTGAAACAAGTTTCATATATAAATGTATGGGTAGAAAAGGTTTCATGGAATCCAGGGCTTGAGGAGCCCCCAAAAAATGTGATCTAGTCTTTCTTGTATCAACAAGATTACTGACTAGTTCACCCGCATCTTCCAGCGTTTTCTCTGCCCAAGTTGCCAACTGAGTTGGAGAAGCCATGACCTGCTCCTCATCCTCTGTATAAGACCCAAAAGGCTTCTATGATGGCTTCTCTGAAGTGCTCGAAAATTTTTATGACTCCTCCTCATCAGTGACAACAAGCAGTTCCTCAGCAGGGTCTTCTGAAAAATCATGTAGTGATTCTTCTTCAAACTTCACACTTCGAGCTAGAATGGACTTTTCAGTGTGAGAGTCCAAAAATATATATCCTTTGACACCTTCTAGATATCCAAAAAATATGCATTCAACACTTTGAGGCTCCAAATCCTTTCTCTTATCTGTCGGAATGTGAGCCCATGCTCGTGAACCAAAAATGCAAAAGTGAGACACTTTCGGTTTCTTACCGGTCCAACATTCAAAAGAAGTGGTGCCTTTGAGTGATTTGTGAGGAAATTGGTTCTGAATGTATGATGAACAATTAATAGCTTCATCCCATAGCTTGGGAGCTAATGATTTTGACTGTAGCATACAATTGGCCATCTCTTTTAAGGACCGATTTTTCCTCTCCGCAACGTCGTTCTGTTGTGGTGTATATGGCACTGTATGTTGTAGTTGTATACCTGCATCAATACAAAGTTGTTGGACATATTTATTGAAATACTCTCCCCCATTATCAGTACGAATTATCTTAATCTTACACCCAGACTCATTCTCAACAAGTGCTTTAAATTCTATAAGGCATTCAAATACTTCCGATTTTAATTTCAGAAAAAATACCCAAGTAAAGCGAGAGAAATCATCTATGAAGGTGAGTACATATCGATCCTTACTGATTGAAGGCTATGGGAATGGGCCCGTAATTTCACTGTGAATCATCCAAAGAGGTGAAGAATCTCTCTATGCCTTCCCTTTGTCAAAATTTTTCTCTGGATGCTTGCCAAGAATGCATCCTTGACATACACCGCTTGTGAATTTAATAGCTGGCAATCCTTCTACCATGTTTTCCTTGCTGAGTTGATGCAAGTACTTATAGTTTATATGGCCAAATATTTCATGCCATAACCTGATGATATCATTAGATTGTGATAGAAATACAGTGCTAATAGATTTAGGAACAAAGTGGGAGAAGAAATACAAACAAGAACCGTGATCTGCAATTCCATTTGCAAGTTATGAGCCTGTCGAAATGTCGGTAATCACTACGGAGTCCGGAGTGAACTCCACCTTCCTTCCAAAGATGGAATGAGTGATCTGATATATCGAAAGAATATTTTCAAACAGCGAGGGAACATGAAACACATTTTTGAATCAGCCCCCTTCAATATCAACAATTCCTTCTCCGCACACCTTTGCGGGTGTGGCATCTCCCAAGTAAATTGGGGATCTGGTGCTTTCTTTGATGGAGGAAAATTCATCTTTTGATGCAGTCATATGGTTCAATGCACCTGAATCAAGGATCCAAGCTGATGGAGTGGATGTTTTATCCATTAAAGCATGACCATCTCATGCTCTCCCTCCCATTCTGTTATCATCTTTCTTCTTTGCATTTTCAGGCACTGTGAGATTGTGCTGCTGCAATTGCTTAGCCATCTCATCGATAGTCTTCCTCATGCAATTTTATTTGGGATGAAAACCTTTGGAACAGTAGATAAAAAGTGTTCTTTCCTTCTTTTTCTTCCTACCCTTAGGCTCATAAGAGTTCTCTGAAGATTGTGCGGATCTCTCCTTCTTCGATTCAGGAAATTTACCCTTTCCTTTTTGCTTGTCTTTTCCACTGCTCTTTGGAGCATCAGTAGCCGTAAGTGCTTGGTTCTTGGAATGCTTGATGGCACCCATTTGGACTAACTTAGATTTATCTTGAGTCAATTCTGCAATGAAATCATTCAATGGAGGCATTTTCCATGTTTCCTGAGTCAATTTAGATGCTTGAAAAAACGATACAAATACGGAAATTCAGGGCCTAATTTCGAGAGAATTGAAAGGATGAGCTGATCTTCCTCTTTATTGACTCCACATGCATTAATTTCAACGAGGAGGGATTTGAAATTGGTGAAGAATTCTTGCAAGTTGCTGAAATTAATTGAACTTAGGGATATGAGTTCATTCTCCAGTTGATGCACTCTCATTACATCCTGCTTGCTGAATAGTCCTTCCAATGTGGTCCAGACCACATCAGGAGTAGTGGCTCCACTGACATGAAAGAGGAGATCTCTGGAAATTGATAGGCATATAATCCCAATTGCTTCATATAATTTATTTAAATACTTGATCTTCTCCGCTACATCAGTCGGATCTTTCTTCGTTTCCATTGTTACCCTGTAAAGCCCTTTGCTTCGGAGGAGCAGAGAGATCTTTGTCTTCCATTCGAAATAATTGAAAGTTTTTAGAACAAGTTTTGTGGGATGAGAGATATTATCCATTGCTTCTTTCTTTGCCTCCTGATGATCTATACCTGCAAATAAAACCATTTACAATCCACTAGATTCAATCTAGCTCCAATACCATGTAGAATTCCTGCAGAAACCCTGATAGATCTAGAATTCTAGTTAAATTGAACACATACAATTTGTTGATATTAAAGAGATGAGAGAAAAAATTTTCTCCATAAATCAGATAATTATATTAATCAAAAATGAATATACATGAGAAACCAACCTCAAAAAGAAGAGAGGAGGTGAATATATAGAATTTCCAACATAGAAATTCTAGTCAAAAAAGCTAGAAAACGATAAAATAGGTGTCATAGGCTAAGGGAGACCACATAGTTCGACCTAGACCACTAAAGACACATGTCACACACTCATTAATTCCCAAAAGAGTCAAGTGGTTCACATTATCTCACTTAAGCTCACTTAACTGACAAGAGAAGCAGTTCCAACTCACTTAATTGACCCAAAATAACAGTTACTAATAATAGTAAAGGCAAAAATCATTAATTAAGGAATAAATCTCTCACTCAAAGAGGAGGTGTGAATTCCCCAATAATGGATGATTTTTTGCATGGGGGATTTGGAATAAATCAAGAAAATCAAGAACCATGAGTTGAGTTTTGATCTAAAAATAGCAGTTTTCCCTAAAATCTAGGGATGAGGCGCCCTTATTCTCTATGTGGCCAAATTAGGTGAAATAAAGTGTGATGGAAAGTATTAACCAAGATCTAGGATTCTAAGCCAGGTATAAACTAATGTAATTTATGGTTATTCTCAAAAACTGTAGACTTTGAATCATCATCTTTGCTCAACTTGCAACTGGTTTGCATAGGAGTGATAACTGGTTTGCAATCTTCCATTTCGAACCTCTTTAGCAATTATCTGATATACTTGGTTTGAAAAATAAAAATAACTTGGTTTCTTTGATGTATCTGAAGTCCCAAAAAGAAGGATAGTTCTCCAAGTAACGACATTTCAAATTCATTATGCATATCTTCTGCAAATTCCTGGCTTAACCTGTCATCATCACTACCAAAAATAATATCATCAACATAAACTTCAATTAATAAAATATTACCTTGACTTACCTTGATGTAGAGGTTGTTGTCTGCACTTCCTTTTCTGAACCCTGTATGTTGCAGATACTTATCCAGTCTGGAGCACCATGCTCTAGGGGCCTGTTTCAGACCATACAAGGCCTTCTTTAATTTACACACATAATTTGTGTTCTCTGACAACTAAAATCCTTCTGGTTGTTCAATGTAGGCTTCTTCTTCAAGTTCCCCATTCAGAAAAGATGATTTTATGTCAATTTGATATACTTTAACATTTTTGGAGCATGCATAGGCTAAAAGAAAATAGATTGCTTCCATTCTGGCAACTGGGGAAAATGTCTCTTCAAAGTCGATTCCTTCAATTTGTGCATATCCTTTACATGCCAATCTAGCTTTGTTCCTTGTAACTTGTCCATCTTCATTTAATTTATTCCTGAAAACCCATTTTGTGTCGATCACATTCTTATTCTTTGGTCTTGGAACCAATTCCCAAGTGTAATTTTTCTCTATTTGATCCAATTCTTCATCCATGGCCTTATTCCAAAATTCATCCTTGCTGGATTCTTCAAAACAGTTTGGTTCAATTGTAGATAAGAGTTCTAGGTGTGTTTGTTCTGGTGAGAAGATTCTTCTTCTAGTCTCAACTCTTGCATCTTTGTTTCCAATAATCTGATCTGAAGGATGATTCTTTTGTACTCGTTTACTGGGTGTCTTTGAAGACACTTGTTGAACTTGCTCTTCTGTTTCTGTCAGATTCTCTTCATATTCATCTTCTACTTCCTTTTCATCTTCTGTTTCTTCTTCGAAAGGCTGTTCCATTGATTCATTTTCTTCTTCCTTTGATTTTGGTTTGCCTGTTTCAGTAATTGTTACGTTGATGCTTTCCACAATTTTGTTCAATCTCAGATTGTAACACCAACAAGTACTCCTTTGTCCACATGAGAGTCAAACTTTCCCATTCTGCCATCTTTTCTTTTGATGTAGCATTTTCTTCCAAAAACTCTGAAGTGCTTCACATTTGTTGGTCTTCCTTTCCATAGCTCGTAAGGAGTTTTGTCAGTGTTGTTTCTAAGCATTACTCTGTTTTGAATGTGAACTGTTGTATGCACTACTTGTGTCCAAAACATATATGTCAATTTTGAATCCATTAGCATTGTTCGAGCCATTTCCTGTACTGTCCTGTTCTTTCTTTCAACAACTCCATTATGTTGAGGTGTCCTAGCAATGGAGAATTGCCTTTTTATTCCATGATTGTTACAATAGTCCATAAATTCCTTTGAAGTGAATTCTCCTCCATTATCAGATCTCAAGCATTTGATTTTTGAATCCAAATCATTTTCGACCATTTCTTTGTAGATCTTGAAGTTTTCAAAAGCTTCTGATTTATTCTTGAGAAAGCAAACTGTAATCATTCTTGTATAATCATCAACTAAAAACATAAAGTATTTCTCACCATTTAAGCCCTTTGTTGTAGTTGGTCCTATTGGATCATGTTGTCATTGATGCCAATGGTTTGATTGATTGATGTTATTGATTGATTTCAAGTGATTAATGATTGATGTAATGTAATATGTATTTTCCTTGATGAGAATGCATAGATGAAGATGGATCAATGAGTTGTCATTGATACATGATGAAGATGGATCGATGTGGTTTCATTGATATGATGCATTTTTGAAAAATGTATAGATGAATCACTTATTGTCTTATCATTTTTGATAAGGTGCACAAATGGATGAACTTCAAAGTGGCCCCCTTATGGTGAAATCCCTCACGGGAAAACGCTTTGCGGATTGAGTTATCCTAGAAGAATAGTTGGAGGACTCATCATTGTATGTGAAATAATGAGTTGAAGATCAATGAAATTGTTGGTGAAACTATCCTAGATGGATAGTGCTTGTCATGTCATTTCTGGTGGTATGTGGAATGTCACATAACTCCTCATGGTTTGAGAGTTATGGCCTTATGAAGTTGGAGGACCCCCATATTAAGGCTTGAAGCCCCCAAGGTCAAAGAAGTCAAAGTGACCTAAAATAAGAAATCATTATTTAAATGATAAAGTAAAATGACAAAGTCAAAGTGGATTATTTAAATAATAAAGAGAAGTGACAAAATCAAGAAAGATTATTTAAATGATAAAGTAAGGTGACAAAATCAAGAAGGAATATTTAAATGATAAAATATTGGAGAACTTTCTATTTATGGAAAGTGGTTAACCCTAAAATAAGGAAAATAGGTTAAGCAACCTAAAAGTGGGTAAAGTGACCTAGAGGATGAAAGTATAAATAAAATAGCTATGGACTCTTGCATTTCATCCTTTTTGTGGATCAATGGAGAGCTTCTAGTGAGAATATTTTTGGAGTATTGATGGAGAGCTTCTTGTTAGAGCATCTTTGGTATGGATCTCTTGAGCATGATTGAAGATCTATTCTGAGAAAGAGAGCGTGAGGAGGATCTCATGGATGCATCAAATTTTTGGCAATGTCAGAGATCTTGACGGAAAAATTCTCAGAGCTTCAGAGACCCTAGTTTCTGAGGTATATGCGGGATGTCTATGTTTAGGGTGTGTATACATTGAAGGTATACATGGGTTGTATGAAGACAGGGTGCGTACAATGGACAAAATGATGAAGACTTGTGTTTGAGTTGGTGTCAAGCTCTTGGATGATGAGGTAGGTTCCAGATATGCATTCTATGCCCCCAAATCTATCACTGAGACACTGGTATGGTTACATTATTGTCTTGATGGATACTATTGTTTGATGTATTGTGAATTCTTAGGGAATTCTTGGTATGGATTCTATGATATGGTTTAATTTGGATGATTTGGTTGATGGAATGAGTAGATTTAGTGGTGACATGATTTCTATGGTATACTAGTTGTTTATACATGATTGAGATAGCATTCATATTGATTTGTTGTGGAGCACGAGCAAGCTATTGGAGAGCTTGGATGTGTTGTGACTGGTTGGTGGTCAGATTGGATATTCAGAGACATAAGAAGATGATATATTGATTGCAGAGACTCTGAGTTGATCTTGAAGGTCAAACCCTAACAACTCAGAAGGTATACATAGTTTATTGTATACACTGGTTGCGTGCATACACAGGCTGCATTGAGCTAGGACGTGTACACACACTGGCTGCACTACTGACATGTCACATACTTGTTGATAGATTGATATCTGTTGAGTATTGTTGCCTCATCTCAGTTGATGTTGAGAATGTAAGCTGAGTCTTTTATATAGAGTTGGTGCTCTTGTAGAGTTGTTCTCTATTCAGTTGTTGCTAAAAAACCCCAGATTGTTGTCCATAATAAAAAGAAAATTGTACATACATCTTGTGTTCTTTGTGTTCCTTGTGGTGATGACTTGTTGATGATATATTGTTGATATATGTTACTGATATATGTTCATATCTAACTGGTTATAAATGATAGCAATGGGTAATGAGTAAATGTTGAATGTTAACCAAAGGAGTTTTGTGTAAGAGGGAAGTTTTAAAAGAAAAAGAGCCCCACACTCATTCACCCCCTCTAAAGATTGGAAAAGAAGATATAAATGTAGATGATGAGGTTAGAAAAAGTTTTGAAACCATTGTCCATCTCAAGACCCAAATTGAAGAAGCCAAAAGAATAGAGGAAATATTGAAGAATCAAATAAATGAAAAGGAAGATTCATGTTGTAAATTAGAAGCTGGAATTTTTGACCTTAGAAAGAAGGAAGAGAAGTCAAACAAATTATTGAATAGCTCAAGAATCTTGGTTGAGATATTGGAAAGTCAAAGATAACTATGTGATAAATAAGGTCTTGGATACAAAAAGGAAACTACACATGCTGAAGCAAGCACCTCAAAGGAGCATGAGGTAAGTCCATCAAATAAGGAAGACAATGTTGCAAAGCAACCATCTACACAAGGCAAAGAAAATTTTAAAAGTACAAAGAAAGGAAGACATCAAGAAGCCATTCTTGGGACACCAAAGCAAAGGTATGAAAGTATTTTCCATGGGAATTGTTATTCATGTAATGGATATGGTCACAAATATTTTGAATGTAGATCTTATGAAATGAGATATAATGGAAGATTTCATAACACCATGAGGTGTTGGAGATGTGATCAAGTAGGACATATTGTTGTTCACTGTAACACCATAAGATGATACAACTGTAGTGGATTTGGTCACAAATCCCAGGAGTGTTGGAACACAAGAAGAAAGTCCATGATGAGGACTTCACATAGCATGGCTAGAAGAATGAATGAAGTAAGGAAAGGAGACATATTTGAAAATATGGACGCTTAGAGATCACGTTCTAAGGAGCAGAGACACCTACAGAAGTGGGTGAAGAAGACAAAATAACTAGAATAGAATGAAAGACTAAAGGGATGCTCAAATAAGTCATCCACTAAATAATACGTGGATGACAGTGGTATCAGTCGCATACATGCACAGGTTGACCTTGTATAGGTCACTTACATACACGAGTTGTTGTGAAGTAGGCTGCGTATATGTGGTAAAGCCTTGGGAAAAAGGTAATGCACATGGGTTGCATCTTGATGTGATGGTATAAATCTATGTTGCATGGTCTGACATTGTTTATTGTAGGTTTTGACACTGTTTGTTGCAGGTTTTCATGGTTCTATGTTAGATCATGTAAGGTGACAATGTAAAATAAATCTTGGGTGCATGGCACTAACCCATGAGTATGGATTGATGATGATCTGTTGGGGTACATGGCTGGTACATATCTGAGTTTCACTGATATATCTTATGATGTATTATTGGAAGTATAATACGTTGGATATTATGGTGCACACATTTTTCATATGGTTGGGCTACATATTGAGACATGTAGTTGATGAAGTTGAATGGGGAGTCATAGCTTGTTGATGCATGGTTGATATACTTTCTTGGTGCAAGTGATGATGCATGATGGTACACTCATAGATTCACATGTTGGCAAGTTGATAGAGGAATATGATGGATACATTCCATGGATGATATCTTTTTGGCACATTGTTGATGTACATGGGTGTTGTGCATGATGAAGCACACATTGTGGTACAGGATGTACTTGGTTGATATTTTACTCATGATTCTATATTTTTGACATATCTTTTTTTTCATGATGGTTGGTATGGCATGAGTTTGATGCATGAACAGGTCCAAGGATCATTATATGGTAGCATATTGTTGATCTTCTAGAGAAGATAGGGGGAGACATACCCATAGGGGGAGTCATTCTTCTTCCCATGATTCTAGGAGGAGATATTTATCAGATGCATACCTAGAAAAGAGCCCTATATTTGAAGAAAGAGTACATAAGCATAATTCCAGAAGGAGCGATGGTCACAGGGGTAGTATGAGTGATGTATTTTCAGCATTACATCAAGATGATATCCTTTGTTAAAAAAGGGAGAGATTATTCAGAGGAAGATCAAAGGCACTTAGACAGGGGGAGCAACCCAAAGAATGAATGAGTTGGGGGGGGGTGAATGAGTGTGGGGATCTTTTTCCCAAAACTTCCCTCTTACACAAAACTCATTAATTAGCATTCGACATTTACTCATTACTCATTTCTATCATTAATAATCAATTAGATGTGAATACATATCAACAACATATATCAGCAATATATCATCAACAAATCATCTCCACAAGGAACACAAGGAACACAAGATGTATGTACAATTTTTGTTTTTATTATGGACTTCAATCTGGGGGTTTTTCAGCAACAACTGAATAGAGTACAAATCTACAAGAGCACCAGATCTATATGCAAGACTCAAATTACATTATCAGCACCAACTGATATGAGGCAAAAATCCTCAACAGATATCAATCTGTACCATAAACACGAGCATCAACCATGCACCAACCTGTGCCAAACAACCTGTAATCAACCTGTACCATAAACAAGTGCATCCAACCATGTACCAAGTATATACCAATCATGTGTCAAATAATAATAAAAAATGACTCATCAATATGTACCAACATATTCAACTATACACCTCATGTATGTTCCAACTCATCAACTTCTTGTCTCAACCATGACTAGTTTTGGATTAGTCAACAACCCTAACTTGAAATAATCATAACTTTGTACTTGTAATGAATAAAGACCTGAAATTGATAAAAAAATGTTCTTCAGTGTGTTTTATGCAATTCCTCCAAGTGGCACTACTTGTAACCTCACAGAAAAGGAGTTATAGCAAAAATGGCATACCTTGCTAAATCCTGGCTTATTCTAGAGAGCGACCTTGTAGAGCATGCTACACTCAAAATATTTGATGAATTGGTCTAAAAATATTACACATCATACTAAATCCTGTACCCTAACCAACACATTTTGTCTCATTGAGTTTGGATCTGTTATGAATAAGTTATGACGTTTTTACCCGAAACACCTGATTTTGACTAGTTTCAGGACTGACCACAAACCCTATTTTCCACGGAGTGTAAATCAAAAAATACAACGACCCACAAGCTAAATTTTTAACCAAAGATAATTGGATATGTTTTCTCACTTTCATAGCAATTTCAGGATCTGAATCATTATACAAAAAATTTTATAGCGAAAATGGTGAGATGACCTGTAAATATGCTCAAGGTGACATGTGTCACCACTGCAAAGGTGACACGTGGAACATCCATACAGGGAGATGTGGTCCAATGTTACAGTTATATGTGGCAGATTCTTAAAGGTACACATGGAATATTATGTCTTCCAATCTCCAGTTGACACGTCGCAGAGGACAACCAATGAGAAGTTGCCACATGGCAACCCCCCATTGGCCTCTTACAATACAGTTCATTAAAACATATATTGGAGCCGATGAGAGTCGAACTCCATACCTCCTAGAACAAAGGCCTTACACTCTGTGCAAGCCAACATGCCATTACATAGTCCTTGTTTATTATATGACACAAATATTTTTTAAGTTAGTAATGTTCTATGTGGGCAGAGTAAAAAGGTTAGGCCCTCGGCCCAGCCCCTGGTTATGTGCTAATTCATGTGACCACACTCCAACAAATGGTATTCCAAGATTCACATGCTCTGAAACTAGTTCTTCAGGGTTCCGCAAGTTACGAGATTCCTCCGCCAAATATGTCCAACCGCCAAACTATACGCCTAAACCTCCACCAAGTGGTTGTAACCGTATGCTAAAAGGGGAGGCACGTGGGTTCGACCCCGGGACCTCTGCCTAACCAAGCACTTAATATATCCCGAATAACTAATGCACCCAACCATTCCATTAATTCTTAATCACCTGGATTTTATTATAAAAAGAAGCTTCCGCTAGTGTACGAGGGAAGAAGGAGACCAAGGCGCGGTTGTATGGACTGGGCATGCATTTCGAGAAAATTGTTCATCATTTATTGTAGAGGCAGGCACAGAAACCGAGACAAGGGTGTCTCTTGGGCCTGAAAGTGTCGAACTCAGATTGAGGTGTGGAGACAATGATTTTTAGGTAATTCGATGCCACGAATGCAGTGGTTATGTTGGTTTTCTGATATGAGAAAATATTTTGTAGCTTAACTCAAGAATTAGGTATACTTATGTATTTTGCCCAATTCTTTTGTGGAGTTAATAAA
This sequence comes from Picea engelmannii, assembly GCA_009831015.1. Lineage (NCBI taxonomy): Eukaryota > Viridiplantae > Streptophyta > Pinopsida > Pinales > Pinaceae > Picea > Picea engelmannii. The sequence goes on from ML778491.1 coordinate 871,835, forward strand.
AAGGCATACCCATTTGAGAGCAGGACCCGAAGACATAGTCCACCAGGCACGAACTCTGTTATCAAGTTTTTGCATCCATGTTTCATACTTATGTCTCTTTCCTTTTGAGTTTTTCCTTCTTTATGGTGTACTTTAGTTTATTCTCATTTTATACAATTCTTTAATAAGTCAACGGACGAAACGATCCTGGATCATGTTGGTATCAGAGCAGTTGTCTTTGACTTGAATTGTTGAGTATGAATGCTTACTAGGGCCAAGCATAAGCAGGGTGAAGTAACTCTTAAGACTTTCAATCCCGAAGTTGGTCATGCATCCTGAAGGAAGAAGATGGCAGAAGCAGACAAGCATGATGAATAGGAGAAAAGCTTTTACATGGTCTTTTATCACATGTCAGAAATTGTCGAAAAAATGTATGGAGATTATGAGAAGAGGATGAAGAAGAAAGGGAAGAAAAAGGAAGCACATGTAGATGATGATGCTTCGATAAACCAAGGGGTTGGAGGATATCCTCCTAAGCCTCCATCTTCACCTTCAAGTTCTATTTCTTCTTCCTTTGAGCATTCTCATCATTCTCATCGTTCTATCCATAAAGCCTCTTTTAAGAAACCATTATTGAAGCTTGATGTAAAATTTGGTTTACCTATGTTTAATGGAGATTTTAATCCTGAAAAGATAGATAATTTGATCCGATAGGTTGAAGTATATTGTCGTGTTCAACATATTGATGAAGAGGAAGTTAAAGTGCAACTGGCTTCTCTTTGGTTGGAAGGCATCACTCTCGTATGGTGGGAGAGCAAGCTTCGAGACATGAGTAAGTGCGGTAATCTTCTTTCCTCATGGTCGGAATTTAAATCATAGATAAGGAAGTAGTTTTATCCATTAGGGTATTTACATAAAGCGATGATGGAATGGAAAACTTTAAGGCAAAGTAAAGGTGAAACTATACAAAGTTTCACAGAAGAATTTAGGAGGAAATCTCTTGCATTGAATATTCCTTTGGATTCTTATGAAACTTTAATGAAGTATATTGGTGCACTTCACAGTTATATTCTTCATATTTTTCTCTTTTTTAACCCCACTAGTATTGACGAAGTTTGTGTGCAAGCCACTCACCTTGAGAACATGGTGAAACATGTTCAAGAAGATCCCACTAAGAAACCTTCCAATTTCCCACAAAAGACTTTCAAGAAGTTCAAAAGGAAGGACAAGAATACCGCTACAGTAACAAGAGAAGGAGGAAAACCATCTTGCACTCATTGCAAGAAGAGTGGTCACGATGAAGAACATTGTTGTAAACTGCATCCAGAAAAGAAACCAAAACAATTCGGTGGAAATGGGAAGACAAAGGCCATTGCTACAGTGCAACAAGATCTTGGTTCCGATTCAGGAGATAAAGGAAATATCACAACGGTTGGAGTACAAGGTGAAGATTCTCTTCATGCTAGTTCAAGTACCAATGATGAATCTCATGTTGATGAATGAAAGAGGAATGAGTTATTTCATATACGAGTTGTATCTAAACATACTAAGATATATACATTATTTGATCTGGGTCCCCAAGTAAACATAATATATGAAGCACTTGTCAAGAAGATGGGTCTTGTAACGAAACCACATCCAAAGCCTTATCCTCTTGGTTGGGTATGTGATAAAGAAAAAATTAATTTCACCAAACAATGTAGGATCAGATTTGATATTGCTTCAAATTTGATTGATGAAGTGGATTTGGATGTTGTACCAATTGATATATGTGGCATAGTGTTGGGGAGTTGATCCAGGTGGATCATCTCAAAATTAGATAGAGTTAAAGTATTCAAAATGCAAAGTAAATCTTAGAAAGTGGAATATCTCGTCAGTATATTTTCAATGACGTTCGTTTCGAGAAAAACGGCCTCCAGATGACGAAGATATCAGTAGTTGAAGTTTCGTAAAAAATGGTTGGAAATGGTTAAAAAATGTAATTTGGGGCTATGGGAATTGAACCCAAGACCTTAGAATAAGGCCACCATGACCCCATGGTTTGGAAAAAGGGGGGTGGTCAAGGGCTTAGCCCTCAACCTTTCCAACACTGAGGCCTCCCTTGGTATCTAAATGTTATTATAATATTTTCCATAAACCAAAGACCAAACATATATATTAAACCAACCAGATGTTATAAACGCGCCATACCATGTCATTTATGCCATATTATAAACCATATAATATATATACCATATATTAAACCAAATCGCACCAAGACAAATCCAAAATCATATGCGGTGGTAGGAGAAGCCCGCGGGTTTGACCCCGGGACTTCTACCCCCCTAACCACCACATCTACCAACATGCCACCACCATGAGACGTGGCAAGAGGTGGTGGAATAACCTTAAAAATTGCCGAATTTGGTGGGATTTGGGTGGGCACGTGGCCTATGGCCCATGCCCCTTTTGTTTTTGTTTCCATTATTTAAATGAGCCATGGGCATGGATCCCGAGGGGGGAGCTTGATGCAGCCAGAGATTGGCACGCAAACCGAGGTGGTTTTTCACAGTGACCGAGGTGGTTTTGCATGTGGACCGAGGTGGTTTTGCACACAGCCTGAGGTGGATTTGCACACAAACTGAGGTGTTTTTGCATGTAGATCAAGGTGGTTTTTGAATTGAATGCATCCCGAGGCCGTACGGACTGTACAGATCAAAGGAAGAATTTGGGAATTGTGCCAAGAAGGGCATTCTGAGTCCAGTTCTGAAATATATCGAGTTTATACTCAAAATTCTCGATTTTTCACAAGGATTCCAAATCCAGCTTCAGTTTTTGCATTCAAGCATCCAGACAGAAAAGTGTTCACAAAATCTTTCGGTTACATAGAAAGGTATCCATGTTCATACTTTAAAGTCTCAGAATTTCATCTTGCAGCTGTTGTTGAAGTCTGTTACTGTATATGATAGACAAAATTTAGAATTGACTTTGTAAGCATTTGAATACTTAATCTATTGCCCTTCCCATTTGGAAAGTGGCCCAGAGATGTAGCCAGGGGTCTGGTGAACTCCGTTACCAATTCTTGTTCATATATGGTTTGCTTACATGTTTATGTGTTCATGTGCTTGATGGATGTTCTTTAATTTTGCATTACAAAGGTGGTTAACAGTTAAAAATTCACATGCAAATAATGGTTAAAGATCTTGAATTTTAGATCAAGTTAATTTTCAGATCAAGTTGGTATCAGAGCGAGGTTAACTAGTGCATTTTTGAGTTTATGTTAACAAGGTCTAAGCTTCAACGTGGTGAAGGAGAACTTGAAGAGTTTGATCCAAAGATTGGTTCAAGAAGAGGAAGGATGTCTTCACCAAAAGGAGAAGCAGAAAATTCTTCTATCCCTTCTGAAGGGGAATTTCTGAAAGCTTTCATGAGAATGCAAATGATGGTAGAGGAGCTCTATCAAGATTGAAAGAAAGGTGAACAAGGTGGACCATCTCATACAGAAGATAAAAAAAGAAGGAGGTGGTGAGGAACCCCCTAAATCCCCACCAACTTCTCCATCGTTTCTTGATGGTTCTATTCCTTCTCCATTTGAAAAACAAAAAAAAAATGTTGATCTTAATATGCCTCATTTAAAGTTTGATATTAAGTTTGAATTACCTATGTATAATGGAGAGATTAATGCTAAAAAACTGGAAAATTGGACCCGTCAAATTGAAGTTTATTGTAGGATTCAAAAGTTTACTGAAGATGATGTTAAAATTCAGATGGCTTCTCTCCGACTTGGAGGGACTGCTCTCATTTGGTGGGAGAGCATATCTCAAGAGGATCTTTCCACAAAAGGAAAAATTATTTCCTCTTGGTATGAGTTCATTTCAACACTTAAAAAGAAATTTTATCCATTAGGGTATATGCAGGAAGCTATGATGGATTGGCAGAATCTGAGGCAAGGTAAGGGACAAAGTGTGCAAGAATACACACAAAAATTTCAAAAAAGAGCCTTGGTACTTAGTATACCTCTCTACACTCATGAAACTCTTCTCAAATATATAAGAGGATTGCATAATTATTTACGTCATATGATATTGATATTTAATCCGACTAACCTTGATGAGGTATGTGTTCAAGAAACTCACATTGAGTCAAAAGGGAAGAATGTTCATAATGATTCTTCAGTTGAATCCATCCAGGCAAAAGAAGGCAAGGAAAAGTGGAAAGATAAACATGCAGCTACAATGAAGAAGGGTGATGAGAGACCTACATGCTCGCATTGTCAAAAGCAAGGGCATGAAGAGGCAAAGTGTTGGAAGCTACATCCAGAAATGAAACCGAAGTGGTTTAAGGATCATAAGGGGAAGCAAACAACCATGGTTATCGTTGAGGACCTTGGTTCAGATTCTGAGGATGAAACAAAGATAAAAATAGTAGGTGTGAAAGGTAAATCTATTGTTGATAATGATTCTAAAATTGGTTCTTCATGTGCTTCTACTTCTAAAGATGATGACAATTCTAAGGATAGAAAGAGGAATGCATTGTTTCATATAAGAGTGATTACAAAACAAGCAAAGGTCGACACACTCATAGATAGTGGATCTCAAGCTAATCTAATTTCAAAAGAAGTAGTTAAGCAATTGGGATTAACAACGAAACCACACAAGAAACCTTATCCATTAGGTTGGGTATGCAAAGAAAAAATATTACAAGTAACTCAACAATGTGATCTAAAGTTTGCAATTACATCTAAGTTAATAGATGAGGTTGAATTTGATGTGGTCAAACTAGATATCTGTGGAATTGTGTTGGGTAGTCCATACTTATATGATCAAAAATAAATCTTCTATCAAGAACATAATCAATATCACTTGTTTAAAGAAGGAATTGAGTACATAGTGATTCACATTCATTCAAAAATGACAAATCATTGGGCACTACACAACAATTAAAAAGGTTTGTTAATGCAAGTCGGAATTTGGCACTTATGTCTATACAATGTAAGGAAGAAAAGAATCCTAAGCATGAAAAGGAAGTGTCATTTCACTACAATGCACCTATTTTGGTTGATAGTGTTTCTATGGTTAAAAGTTAGCATGGTATGGGTACAATCTCTTTCACATGTTCAATGTTTATATTCAACTTATTACTCATCAACAGTATGTGGTTGGTTCTGACAATGTTGAATGAAGATGTGATTAAGAATGTGATTAATGTACTTAACAATGTCAGTGCAGTGTTGATTGTTGTATTGTTGAGTCAGATGTACAGGTTCCAGGAAGAATGAATAGGTGATACAAGACAAGTGAGGCAAACATGTCCTCACTTATTTTCTGAATGATTTCATACTTTTTGTGGCCAAAAATCTTTCTAGTGGGAAGGTTTGATCCAGGTGGATCATCTCAAAATTCGATAGAGTTAAAGTATTCAAAATGAAAATTAAATATTATAAAGTGGAATAGCTCGTCAACATCTTTCTGGTGACATTCGTTTCAGGAAAAACGGCCTCCAAGTGACAAAGATATCAACAGTTGAAGTTTCGTCAAAAATGGTTGGAAATGGTTAAAAAATGTAATTTGGGGCTATGGGAATTGAACCCAAGACCTTAGAATAAGGCCACCATGACCCCATTGTTGGGAAAAAGGGGGGTGGTCAAGGGATTAGCCCTCAACCTTTCCAACACCGAGGCCCCCCTTGTTATCTAAATGTTATTATAATCTTTGCCATAAACCAAAGACCAAACATATATATTAAACCAACCAAATGTTATAAATGCACCATACCATATCATTTATGCCATATTATAAACCATATAATATATATACCATATTTTAAACAAAATTGCGCCAAGCCAAATCCAAAATCATATGCGGTGGGAGGAGAAGCCCGCGGGTTTGACCCCGGGACTTCCACCCCCCTAACCACCACATCTACCAATGCGCCACTGCCATGAGACGTGGCAAGAGGTGGCAGAATAACCTTAAAAAATGTTGAATTTGGTGGGATTTGGGTGGGTGCGTGGTCAATGGCCCACACCCCTTTTGGTTTTGTTTCCATTATTTAAATGATCCATGGGCACAGATCCCGAGGGGGGGATTTTGATGCAGCCAGAGACTGGAATGCAAACCGAGGTGGTTTTTCACGTGGACCGATGTGGTTTTGCACACAACCCAAGGTGGATTTGCACAAAAACTGAGGGGGTTTTGCACACAGATCGATGTGGTTTTTGACTTGCATGCATCCCGAGGCTGTACAGACTGTACAAATCAGAGGCAGATTTTGGGAATTGTGCCAAGAAGGGCATTATGAGTCCAGTTCTGAAATATATCGAGTTTATACTCAAAAGTCTCAATTTTTTGCAAGGATTCCAGATGTAGCTCCAGTTTTTTCATTCAGACATCCATATAGAAAAGTGCTCACAGAATCTTTCGGATACACAAAAAGGTATCCATGTTCATACTTTAAAGTCTCAGAATTTCATCTTGCAGCTGTTGTTGAAGTCTGTTACTGTATATGACAGACAAAATTTAGAATTCACTTTGTAAGCATTTGAATACTTAATCTATCGGCCTTCCCATTTGGAAAGTGGCCCAGAGACGTAGCCAGGGGGTCTGGTGAACTCCGTTACCAATTCTTGTTCATAGATGGTTTGCTTACATGTTTATGTGTTCATGTGCTTGATGGATGTTCTTTAATTTTGCATTACAAAGGTGGTTAACAGTTAAAAATTCACATGCAAATAATGGTTAAAGATCTTGAATTTTAGATCAAGTTAATTTTCAGATCAGGAGTCCTTATGTTTATGATAGAAAAGCAGTCTTCTTTCGTCATGAGAACAAATACCACTTTACTAAGGGGAGTGGAATATATTGTTAGAGCTCATTGCATGAGGGTAAATACAACACTTGTTAGTGCAGAGAAAATGAAAAGACTCATAAACACTAATAAGAGATATGTACTCATGTTCGTCAAAGAGAAAGATGTCGGGACATACGACGCTTTCCAAGGGTGTGATCCATCTCATAAAAATGAATTAATTGGTATTGTTTCTAAGTATGCTGATATTTTTCAAGAAACAAATGGATTACCTCCTAAGAGGGAAATCCACCATGAGATACATCTTCAACAAGATTCTCCTCTTCCTAATGTGGGAATGTACAGGATGTCAGTTGTGGAGATGACAGAGATCAAGAAGAAGGTACAAGGCTTATTATATCAAGGGGTCATCAGGCCCAGTTCATCTCCTTATGGTTCTCTGATCATGATGGTTCCAAAGAAAGATGGCACGTGGTGAATGTGTGTCAATTACCGGGCCTTGAATAAAATCACGGTGAAAAATCGATACCCTCTTCCTCGTATAGATGATTTACTTGATCAATTGAATAATGTTGTTTATTTCACTAAGTTAGATTTGCACAGTGGATATCATCAAATCAGGGTTGCAAAATAGGATGCATGGAAGACTACCTTTAAAACCAAACAAGGATTGTTTGAATGGTTAGTTATGCCATTTGGGCTTTGTAATGCTCCAACAACTTTCATGTGTGTGATGAATGAGGTATTCAGGCCTTTCATAGATGACTTTTTGATTGTGTATTTAGATGACATTCTTGGGATGAGCACGTGAGGCATGTAAAACAAGTATTGGATACTTTGCAAAGGGAAAAGATGTATTTGAAAATGTTTAAATGTGAATTTGGAAAGACTGCACTTGTATACTTAGGTCATATTGTAGGAGGAGGACAATTGAAAATTGATCCTTAAAATATTGAAGTAATTGTGAAATGGAATGAGCCAAAGAGTGTAACCAAAGTTCGAAGCTTCTTAGGTGCAGTCTAGTATTGGAGGAAATTAATTCCCAACTTCTCCTTTATAGAAGCTCCTTTTCATGCCTTAACCAGTGTGAAGAACACTTTTCAGTGGGAAGGAAAGAAACAAAAATATTTCGACACTTTGAAGGAGAAGATCAGTACCACACCAGTATTAGCACTGTCGAATCTTCAACAAACTTTCGAGATTGAGACAGATGCCAGTGGATATGCCATGGGTGAAGTATTGATGAAATATCATAAGTCTATCTGTTACCACTCTAAATTTTTTAACCAAGATGATGTTAACTATCCTGCATATGATAAAGAGTTGTATGCATTAGTCCACAGAATAAATAAATGGAAAAACTACTTGTTAGTGAAGGAAACAATTATACATACAGATCACCAGCCCTTACAGTATCTTCAAACACAGACCAAACTGCAACAATCTCGACACTACAGGTGAATGAGTTTTCTACAACAATTTCATTTGGTAATCAAGTACAATAAGGGTACAAGTAACAAGGTATTCGATATGCTTTCTATACCTCCTATTGTTGCTTCTATTATTTTGAAGGATAATTCTTTATCTCATGATAGATATGTAGAGAAATATGCCATCGATGAAGATTTTAAAGAAGTATATGAGAAGCTAACCCATGGTGCACATATAGAGAAATATTTTCTGCAAGGAAAATTACTCTATCATCTTGAAAAGATATGTATTCCTACAAGTGAACGAGTCCATGTAATATGAGAAGCTCACACTTCTCTTGTGTCTGGGCATTTTGGGGTAGGAAAAACTATGGCTCATTTGCAGAGATTTTGTTATTGGCCTCAAATTAAAGCAATTGTAACTAAATATGTAAAGGGGTGTGTGATGTGTTCTACTTGTAAGCCCACTAATAGAAAATTGGGGCTATACTCACCACTTCCTATTCCATCCCATCCATGAGAAAGTGTCTCCATGGATTTTGTAGAGGGTTTACCAATGACCAGAGAGGGTCATGATTATTTGTATGTTGTAGTGGATAGGTTCAACAAGATGTGTATATTGATGCCATGTAGAAAGCAGATCATTGCAGAGCAGACTGCTAATCTCTTCTTTCAGTATGTTTGGGTTCAATTTGGGTTACCAACATCTATAATATCCCTCGGCCAAACCCAAATGCAAATGTAATCTAAGTATATTAAGCTAGTGATTTGTTTAGACATCATTTTTGTAAATACACCTTTCATGGCATGGTACGCGCATGTACTGCGCAGTAAAGAGAGGTAGTATGCACATTTCAGGATACCGCGCATAGTAACTAAAGTGCGCGCAACCTTGAGGACAACGGACATCATGCGCAGTAACTAAAGTGCAAGCAATCTTGAGGACATCGGATATCGCGCGCAGTAACTGAAGTGTGCGCAGTATTAGGGTTAGTGAACCTTTGTATGTATATGATATGTGTCATAGGCTGGTGAGCCAGTATTATAAGTTGGGATGATTATGTTTTGGGATTAGGCCAGAGCGCCTTGATGTTAAAGGCTAGTGTGCCTATTTTGTATATATCTCATGATTAATATAAATACATCGTTGTGTGTAGAATGACCACGATAAAAGAGATGGGGGACTAGACTCCACCAGTTAGGGAAAGGGAGGGACAAAAGTTAAGAAAAGGGCTAAGCGAGAGAGCTTAAGCCAAAAAGGAATATTATATTAATATTCCTTAGAACATGAAGTATGGAAAATTACTTTATCCTAAGTTGGGTACAAGTGTACTAAAGTAGCTTCCAACATGACAAGTGTCCAGTTGGGGACATGCATACATATTTTCAGGATTTAGTTCTTTTGGGGTCTTCCATTGTTCAGCCAGGACTCTCGCTCCTCAGTCGGACCATCACCTCTTTCATGATTCCATGACCATTTATTCGCTCAGTTATCGAGATATCCTCGTATTTTCCTATTATTGTACCTGAACCTGTTTCCATAGCCTTTTTCTTGTTGGTATACCTGTTAGCTAGGGAGCGGGATTGAAGAAGCGGGTTGTCAGGCCCGTGAGAAATTCTCCGAGTGAGGGAATTGCTATGGAATAGACTTCTTGAGGGTGCCAAAATACAACTACAATGCTCTGAGACTTCCGGTCCAGCTTGTTGTTGAAGCCCTGGAAGGGAAGTGGGGCAGCCGAAGGACTTTTGAGCAGAGAAGGGGCACACTTCCTTGGGTGGGGCAGGCATGTAGGGAATGAGAGGTTATAGACTGTCGGTTGAGTAGGCATTTGATATGGAGTCTTTCTTGTTGATTGTGAACCCTTAGCCTGGGTAGGAATCCCTTTCCTGGGTGGAGTTTAGTCCCAGCTCGGGGGTGACTCACTGTTGAGAGTGATGAACAGTGTGGTCTAAGGTCGGTAGGTTCGTGGATGGTCTGCACGTAGTTGGTGAAATTCTTACCAAGATAAGCACCGATTATGTGTTGAATTTACATGTTGCATTGACATTATGTGTTATTTTATGGGTTTATGGCATGTGTGATTATAACTGTTCGTATGTTTGGGGGTATTCCCTTGTATATGTTGCATGTTTGTGTTTACGGTTAATTCAACCTGAAATTTGTATATTCACAGAATGAAACTATTTGTTAATGTTTTCTGTTTGTTTATGTTTTATATGTAAGGCTTTCACTAGAGTGTTGTATGTATATGTTTAATTGCATGCAGTTTAATATGTGTATATGTCTGTGTGTATATGTATGTATTTGAAATAAAATAAAAAGAAAATTTACAATTTATGTGATACATATTAGCCGAATTACTGGGGATGTCACAATATGTTTTCAGAGCTAAGTCAAGAGTTCTAAGAAGTGGAATTTTCCATCCTTTTGGTGGCTGGGGACTACTACAGTATGGTATCAGAGACCAATTTTTGACACTGAGCCTGAATAGGCCAAACAAGTCAATTGGAGGCATGATTACAATATGATATCGGTTGCGTACAAGTGCACGTGGTAAAGTGGCACCGTGTGGTGGAATTTGCGTAGGGATGCGCATGCTAAATTTAGCATTGTGCGGTGTGCATGCACATAGTAAAGGTACACATAATGTGCGTAGTACTGTAAAGCACAAAAGAATGTTTGGTTTGTGCGCAAAAAGTATGAGTATAAGTTGTATCATTATAGCATAGTCAAGGGTGCACGCAGGTGATTGTGCATGGTAGTGATAGAGTATTCAGTGAGGCACACAAATTATTGTACATGATAAGTCATATTGAACCTCGGCATGGTGCAATGCATAGAGTGAAATGCACATGGAATATCCATGTGCAATACAAAAATAGTGTGCAATGGGTATTTGTGCACAACGTAGAAGTAGTGCACGAAAGTTATTGGTGCGACGAAGAGGAAATGTATAGCGGATACAAGTGCACGGAAACAAGATTACCTTATGAAGTCATTGTGCACGATAAATAAAGGTATACATGATGAATTTATGCACGCAAAGTCGTCTAAAAGGCTAAGTAAGACGACGAGTCAGAGTTTAATAGAAAAATTGCATGGTATTCAAAGAAAAAAAGGAATACACAACTGTGTTGGAGTACTATTATTAAAAGGAATCAAGCGAGAAAGATGAATTCTGAGTTTTATACCACTCTAATTTAGACAATTGAAAGTGAAATATAAGTTACAAGAAGACACATAATATTAAAGGAAGCAAGATTCATACCACCATCAGTTAGAATCTTGTAATAAGTAGTACAAAATCCGCTTATGCACTTATATATTCCTTTAAAATCCGAAATTACAAAAAGGGATGATTCAAAATAGCAGTTTAGTAGTTGCCCTATTTTAAAGGACCGTACAAGAACAGGTCTATCATCTCTGGAGTCCCTTACCTATGCTTCCATCTGTCCAAAAATCGTTGAGATATACTCAATTTTATTCGAGGGCTCATTTCAGCTTAGCTAGCTCTTCCTTTAAAGAGTCTAACAAACCGGTTGATTCTCGCCAACACTTTCAGCCGCTTCAGCAACAACTTCCTTCTTCTGGCACTTGCTCTGTTTCTTCTTAGCAGCTGGCCTGTTGATGACTAGATCTCTCACGATTAGATTTAGCCTGATTTCCAATCTCGAATCAATAATAGGTACTATGTGGAATTTAGTCTCTAGTATCTGCATGACTACCTTTTCCTTCGTATTCACAGGAAAAATTTAGCATATTGCCGGAATAACTAGTCTCACTAGATTTAGCTTAGTCCATGTACCACAGCTTTGTGGACACTGAAATACTTCTTATAGAGATGAGAAGGTTAAACCAATTAGAAGACTACTTCGCTGATGGATAAGATGATTCTTCAATACCTGAGAGTGGGTAGTTATAGAGTTTCAATCATGAATCACTGACAGACTTGCGCACAAGTACAATGGGTTGCCATGCTCGACTAATCCATTTCAAATGATTAAGATTTTGAGTTAGTTACATGGCAGTGTTCACCTAACTTCATACGGCTGTGAAGTATTGAGTGAGTGAGACAGGGTTATCTATCTAGCCGTCACCCGTTCCACGAATGGTGGATTGGACATATAGAAGCATGTGACATCGGAACTTTTGCAAAAGTGGTTTCAACAAACCGCCTTTCACCCGATGTATCTCTGCGCAATGATGTAGTTATTGCTAATTTCTCAAAACTTGGGTCTTGTCTAAGAATTGACATGGTGATAACACCAAGAAATCAAAAAAGATAATTTGGATGTAATTATTGAGCCAAAATAGTTCATATTTTCCATGGATTGTTGATTAGTTATCCTAATAAGTTTTGATGGCTGCACATTTTGCAGAATTAACAACAACTAGATCAATACAGATCCATAGGAATGGAAGAAGCACATGAGAACTATAGTTAGTAGGATGAGGGTAGGGGGATGGATGCCCATATGTACATTGAAGGAACAAACTCCAATGGACATGCAGATGAAAGAATTGAATACGTGAATTTGGCAGAGATCATTAAAAATTTGCAAAGAGATGTCCAAAGCCATAAGGCTGATAATGACAGGATTATGAAAGCCAAGGAGCAACAGGATGACTTCAACATGAATTTATTGGAGGGTTTGAATATAATAGAAAAGAAATTGGTTAAGGAGAGTGGCTCAAGAAAATCTGAAAGTCACAAGCCTTCGGATGAGAAAAGAAAATCAAGAAGTGTTAGCAAACATCACCATCACTCCCCGAGGCATTCCAATAAGAGGCCAGGCAACAACTCAAGTCTATCTCTTGTAAGAAGACATAAGAGGTATAGAGTGGATGAGCTACGAGGAGAAATGAATAAAATCAAACCTCTTACATTTGATGGTGAGCACAAAAAGGATGAAGATGCAGAAACATGGTTGTTGGGCATGAGAAAGTATTTTCAATTGCATAATTATTCTTCTCATGCAGAGGGTAGAATTACCATCTATCAACTCAAGGGAAAGGCATCCATGTGGCGGGACTAGCTTGTACAAGTGCAACACATTAAAGAGAAAAGTGTCACTTGGAGGGAATTCAAGAAGTATTTTGAGAAGAAATACTTGACTAAGAGATATTATGACAAGAAAATGAAAGAGTTCTTTGAACTCAAGCTCGGAAGCATGACCACAAATGAATACGAGAGAAGGTTTCTAGAACTGTTGAAGTATGTCTCTTTCATCAAGGATGAGACAATCAAAATTCAAATGTATTTGAGTGGATTGCTAGCGTTCATCGGTGACAAAATATAGTATGATGATCCCAAGACAATGGAAGAGAACACAAGGCATGCTAAATGCCTATATGATCAATAGAAAGCAAGGCCAATTTTCCAAAAGGCTTGGGAAGACAAAAATAAATTTAAGATGGACCAGAGGAAGAAAGGATCTAAGTCACCATTCTTCAGAAATAATCCATAGGGACAACAAACTCCTAGACATCCTAGAGAGATGGACATAGGGATTCAAAGACCAGGACAACTACCTATTCAATGTTGGGGTTGTAAAGGAGATCATAGGTTCAGAGATTGTCCTCACAGAGGTGAAAAAGGGAGAACAGTTCACCATATACAACAAGATGAATCAGTGAAGTACATGTGCATAGATGTGCCAAGGATCTATGTAGCCCTGGATAACAAGCAAGCAGAGTATCAGTCCCACATGATTGAAGTGGAAGGTATGATTAACAACCAAACCATTAATATTTTAATTGATTCAGGAGCTAGTCATAGTTATATAGATCCTAATATGGTGGAAAGTTTGCAATTGCCAAGAAGCAAGCATCATACATATTGGTTGATGCAACTGGCTACAGGAACTAAAAGAAAATTCAATGAGATGGTTAATTCATGTCTTATGAACATGAATGGATTGAACACCAAGGTAGATTTGAACATATTACCTTTAGGTTCCTATGACTGTCTAATTGGGATGGATTGGTTGGACCAACATCATGCTCTCTTAGACTATCATAATAAAGAATTCACTTGCCTGGATGAGGAAGGTAACCAAAATAAAGTACAGGGAATTCCCATGGCAGTAACCATTAGAGAAATTTCAGCATTGCAGCTGAAGAAATGTTATAGAAAAGGGTGTCAAATATTTTCATCTCATATGGAAGAGATACCTAAGGATAAGGTACCAAGTTTGGAAGATTATGTAATTCTAAAAGAATTTGAAGATTTATTCAGGGAGGTACCAAGACTACCTCTAAAGAGAGACACTAATTTCTCTATAAATCTAATGCTTGGAGCAGCTCCAATATCAAAGACTCCTTATAGAATGAGTACACCAGAGTTGAAGGAGTTACAAATGCAACTTGAGGAACTTCTGAAGAAGGGGTATATACGCCCAAGTGTGTCACCTTGGGGTGCCCCAGTCTTGTTTGTGAAAAATAAGGATGGAACATTCAGATGGAGCATTGACTTCAGACAGTTGAACAAGGCGACTGTTAAGAACAAGTATCCTCTGCCAAGAATTGATGACCTTTTTGATCAATTGAAGGACGCAAAGATCTTTTCAAAGATAGATCTCGGATCAGGATACCATCAGGTAAGAATTAAAGAGGAGGACATCAACAAGACTTACTTCAAGACAAGGTATGGTCATTATGAGTTCACAATGGTGCCATTTGGGATGTCAAATGCACCAGTTGTTTTCATGTGCTTAATGAATGGTGTTTTCCGGGAATATTTAGACAAGTTTGTCATTGTATTTTTGGATGACATTCTTATATATTCTAAGTCGGAGGAAGAGCATGAACATAATTTGAGAATGGTGTTGCAAGTATTAAGAGAGCATCAATTGTATGCCAAATTGAGTAAGTGTTCATTCTATCAAAAACAAATTCATTACTTGGGGCATATCATTTTGAAGGATGGAATAGCAGTGGATCTTGAGAAGATAGAATCCATTAGAGAATGGTCAGCGCCAAAGAATGTGTCAGAGGTCAGATCATTCATGGGTCTTGTAGGCTACTATAGGAGATTCATTGAAGTATTCTCAAAGATAGCACACCCAATCACTTCCTTGCAAAGAAAAGGTGTGAAGTTTCAGTGGACGTTGGATTGTGAAAATAGTTTCCATCATTTGAAACAATTATTGATGAGTGCTCCAATACTAAGGATTGCAGATCCAAATGAATATTTCATGGTATGCACAGATGCATGCAATGAAGGACTTGGTGGAGTCCTTAGTCAAAATGGATTTGTGATATGTTATGAATCAATGAAGTTGAAGGAGCATGAAATAAACTATGCCGCTCATGATTTGGAGTTGGTAGCCATAGTGCATGCCTTGAGGAAATGGAGACACTACCTCATGGGGAAAAGGTTTGAACTAAGAACAAACCATAATAGTCTGAAATATTTATTTGATCAACCAAATCTAAATGCTAGGCAAAGAAGATGGTTAGAATTTCTAAGAGAATATGGCTTTGATATAAATCATATCAAGGGAAAAGAAAATAAAGTGGTTGATGCACTCAATAGGAGGGTGCATGAACTACGTTCTACATGCATCAGCATGTATCAGACTGAGGTTAAAATAAAAATTCTAGAGGCTGCAAATACAGACCTGTAGTACAAAGAATTGATAGCAAAATTACAGCAAGGTAAGACACCACAAAAGATGGGTATTTATAAGTTGTGAATAGATGGGATACTGATACACAAGAACAAAATTTTTGTACCAAATGTCCAGGACTTGAAACGTATAATTTTGCATGAGATGCATAATGTTCCTTATGTAGGGCACCTTGGATATCAAAAACTCATGGCAGCGGTCAAGAACCAATACTTTTGGCTAGGTATGAAGAGAGAAATTGCGGAATACATCGCTAGGTGTATGGAATGCCAGAAAGTTAAAACAGAGCATAGGCACTCAACAAGATTACTACAACCTTTTCCCATTCCTAAATGGAAGTGGGAAGTGGTGACAATGGATTTTATTATGGGATTTCCCAGAACAGGCAAGCTACATGATTCAATCTTGGTGGTGGTGGACAAGCTTATAAAAGATGCCCATTTTATTCCACTGAAAACTACTCACAAGGCCGTAGATGTCGTTGTTATTTTCATGAAGGAAGTGGCATGATTGCACGGAATTCCTAAAATGATTGTGTCTGACAGAGACCTGAAATTTACTTCGAATTTCTGGTAAGGATTGTTCAAAGGATTTGGAACGAATCAAAACTTTAGTACAACTTACCATCATGAGTATGATGGGTAGACAGAGAGGGTGAATAGAGTGATAGAAGATATGTTGAGAATGTATGTGATGGATTTAGCATCAAAATGGGAGGACTACCTACACTTAGTTCGCTTACAATAATGAGTATCAGGAATCATTGAAGAACTTTACGGAAGAAAGTACAATATTCTAGCAAGCTGGGATAATCTAGCTGATAGGACAATAGTCAGGCCAGAGTTGCTCAAGGAGATGGAGGACCAAATGTTAAAAATTAAATAGAATTTGAAAGCTTCCCAAGACAGGCAGAAAAGTTATGCTGATAAAAATAGAATCCACAGAGAATTCAAAGTGGGTGATCATGTTTTCCTGAAAGTGAAAGCTAACAGAAATTCCCTGACGCTGGGAAGCTGTGCCAAGTTGGCAGCTAGATTTTGTGGACCATTTGAAATCCTAGAGAGGATTGGTCCAGTTGCTTATATGATTGCATTGTCTGCATCTATGTGTGTTCATAATGTATTCCATGTATCATTGCTAAAGAAATATATACCTGATGCTAATCATGTTATTGATTGAAATGTTATTCAGGTGGAGCAAGAAGGCGCTTTCCAAGTGCATCTGGTGCGCATTTTGGACAGGAAAATCAAACATCTATGGAATCGAGCCATAGGGCTTGTAAAGGTCCAATGGACCTGGTACATACCTGATGACACTACTTGGGAGCATGAGAATGCAATGCGGGCAGAATACCCACATCTTTTTGAAGAATTCTAAAATATTTGTTGTATAAGAGTACATGATGCACTGAGGATAGTGCATAAATAAGGGGAGGGGATTGTAATATCCCTCGGCCGAACCCAAATGCAAATGTAATCCAAGTATATTAAGTTATTCAGTTGTTTAGACATCATTTTTGTAAATACACCTTTCATGGCATGGTACACGCATGTACTGCATAGTAAAGAGAGGTAGTATGCACATTTCAGGATACCGTGCGCAGTAACTAAAGTGCGCGCAACCTTGAGGACATCAGATATCGTGCATAGTATTAGGGTCAGCGAACCTTTGTATATATATGATATGTGTCATAGGCTGGTGAGCCAGTATTATAAGCTGGGATGCTTATGTTTTGGGATTAGGCCAGAGCGCCTTGATGTTAAAGGCCAGTGCGCCTATTTTGTATATATCTCATGATTAATATAAATACATTGCTGCACACAGACCGACCACGATAAAAGAGATGGGGGACTAAACTCCACTAGTTAGGGAAAGGGAGGGCCAAAAGTTAAGAAAGGGGCTAAGTGAGAGAGCTTAAGCCAAAAATGAATATTATATTAATATTCCTTAGAACATAAAGTGTGGACAATTACTTTATCCTAAGTTGGGGACAAGTGTACCAAAGTAGCTTCCAACATGAAAAGTGTCAAGTTAGGGACATGCATACATATTGTCAAGATTTAGTTCTTTTGGAGTCTTCCATTGTTCAGCCAGGACTCTTGCCCCTCAGTCGGACCATCACCTCTTTCATGATTCCATGACCATTTCTTCGCTCATTCATTGAGCTATCCTCGTATTTTCCTATTACTGTACTTGAACCTGTTTCCATAGCCTTTTTCTTGTTGGTATATCTATTAGCTGGGGAGCGGGATTGAAGAAGCGAGTTGTCAGGCCCATGAGCAATTCTATGAGTGAGGGAATTGTTGTGGAATAGACTTCTTGAGGGTGCCAAACTACAGCTATAGTGCTCTGAGACTTCTAGTCTGGTTTGTTGCTGAAGCCCTGGAAGGGAAGTGGGGCAGCCGAAGGACTATTGAGCAGAGAAGGGGCACACTTCCTTGGGTGGGATAGGCATGTGGGGAATGAGAGGCTATAGACTTTTGGTTGAGTGGGAATTTGAGATGGAGTCTTTCCAGTTGATTGTGAACCCTTAGCCTGGGTAGGAATCCCTTTCCCAGGTGGAGTTTAGTCCTAGCTCAGGTGTGACTCAATGTTGAGAGTGATGAACAATGTGGTCTAAGGCTGGGAGGTTTGTGGATGGTTTGCACGCAGTTGGTGACATTATTACCAAGATAAGTATCAATTATGTGTTGAATTTACATGTTGCATTGACATTATGTGTTATTTTATGGGTTTATGGCATGTGTGATTATAACTGTTTGTATGTTTGGGGGTATTCCCCTGTATATGTTGCATGTCTGTGTTTATGGTTAATTCAGCCTGAAAATTGTATATTTACAGAATGAAACTGCTTGTTAATGTTTTTTGTTTGTTTATGTTTTATATGTAAAGCTTCCACTAGAGCGTTGTATGTATATGTTTAATTGCATGTAGTTTAATATGTGTATATGTATGTATTTGAAATAAAATAAAAAGAAAATTTACAATTTATGTGACACATATCAGCCGAATTACTGGGGACGTCACAATATGTTTTTAGAGCTAAGTCGAGAGTTATGAGTAGTGGAATTTCCCGGCCTGCTGGTGGTCAGGGACTGTTACAACATCAATTGTCTCGGATCAAGATACTCGATTCCTTGGGGATTTTTGGACTAGCTTGTGGAGAATGATGGACACCAAATTGAATAGGGGCACTACTTTCCATCCACATATTGATGGACAGACAAAGGTGGTAAACAAAACAATGGTACTTTTTCTTCGAGGATACTACAACAAGCATCCTAAGTTATGGGATGAACATATACCCTATGTACAACATGCTTATAACCGAGCTTTACATTCACCCACTCAGAGTTAACCTTTTGAGACATGTTTTGGGTACCTACCCAAGGTTCCTTTGGACTTAATGTATGGGAGAGATGCCGATGTGAATGAAGAACGAACAGAGGACAAAGCCTACAAGTTCATCCAGAGGATCCAACAAATACACCAGGCAGTCAGAGAATAGTTGGAGAAAAATCAAGAAAAGTATAAATCTCAACATGACAAGCACAGGGTTGATCATCAGTTCTAGGTTGGAGGCTAGGTATGGATTCACATCAACAAGGAGAGATTGAAGGGTGAAGGCAAGAAACTCAAGCCCATTCTTTATGGACCCTTCAATATCTTGGAGAAAAGTGGTACCAATGCTTTTCGTTTAGATCTTCCACCTTATATGCAGATTTACTCAGTTGTGAACGTAGAGAACTTGAAACTTTTTTAGCCTACCATGATCATGGATCAAGATGAGGAAGTTTCAATACCTTTAGTTGATGAGTTTGCACATGAGTACTTGGATGAGTTACAGGAAGATATCATCATGGACAAAAGGATGAGGACTTCATGCAGAGGTGATGTTGATTATCTTTGAGTAGGCTTAAATGGGACACATCCAAGTAGGGAAAAGTGGATTGAGAAGGACAAAGTGAGGGGACTCTTCCCTCACTTACCTATTGATTGATGGAATATTTTGGTGGTCCAAAAATATCTTAGTGGGAAGGCGTGATCTAAAAAGGATCCAGAGAAGGCCAAGGACAAATAAGAACTCACATAGGCAACTCAATATGCTCAAAATGACTTTAACAGACAGAGAAAGGGAACAAATTCAAAGTTCCTAAAATTTAGTAAAAATGAAATTATCGCGAAGAGCGCATCACAAACTTTCTAATGGGATAAACGATTCCTCAAACGAAGCTCGTATGTAAAAGTTATAAGTGATACAAGTTTAGGTCAAACTTGGTCAAAAAATCAAAGGTCAAGGTAACACATGTCACCATTGCAAGGGTGACATGTGGCATGTCTGTATAGGGAGATGTGGTTCAATGTTACAGGTATACGTGGTAGATTCTTATAGGTACACGTGGAATATTCTTACAGGTATACGTGGAAGATTATGTGTTCCAGTCTCCAATTGACACGTGGTAGAGGACAACCAATGAGAGGTTTCCATGTGGCAAACCCCATTGGCCTCTTACAGTACAGTTCATTAAAAAATATATTGGAGCCGATGAGAGTCGAACTCCTTACCTCCTAGCACAAAGGCCTTACACTCCGCGCTAGGAAACATGCCATTACATAGTCCTTGTTTATTATATGACACAAATATTATTTAAGTTAATAATGTTCTATGTGGGTGGAGTAAAAGGGCCAGGCCCTCGGCCCAACCCCCGTTTATGTGCTAATTTGCACGACCACACTCCAACAAATTGTATTCCAAGATTCGCGTGCTCTGGAACTAGTGCTTCGGGGTTCAACAAGTTATGAGATTCCTCCGCCAAATATGTCCAACCACCAAACTATACGCCTAAACCTCCACCAAGTGGTTGTAACCATATGCTAAAAGGGGAGGCCTGCGGGTTTGACCCCAGGATCTCTGCCTAACCAAACACTTAATATAGCCCCAATAACCAATGTACCCAACCATTCCATTAATTCTTAGCTTCCCAGATTTTATTATAAAAAGAAGATTCCGCTAGTGTACGAGGGAAGAAGGAGACCAAGGCATGTCCATACAGACTGGAAATGCATTTCGATAAAATTGTCAGTCATTTATCACAGAGGCAGGAACGAAAACTGAGACAGGGGTGTCTCTTGGGCCTGAAAGTGCCAGACTCAAATCGAGGCGTGGAGACAGTCATTTTTAGGTAATTCGACGCCATGAATGCAGTGGTGATTTTTTTTTCTGATATGAGCAAAGCTTCTGTAGCTTAACTCCAGAATGAGGTATACTTATGTATTTTGCCCAATTCTTTTGTGGAATTAATAAAAAGGCCTACCCATTTGAGAGCAGGACCCCAAGACCAGGGGTGATTTTAAGGATGGAAATTTATTTTAAAATGTAGAAACCTTGGTGAATCTTACTAAGCTTTCATATGACAACTATGAAATGTTTGCGATATTTCTAATATTCAAATTTCTAAGGATTTTATAAATTTTGTATAAAAGTTTGGCAATTTTTAAGGTAAAATAATTTTATCCTATAGAATTTGGGCGAATCATTTTTAGAATAGCGAATCGTTTTTTTGGGAAAATCATGGAAAATTAGCCCATGAGCGAAATTTATCCCCTAAAATCATCCCTGTCGGAGACACAGTCCACCAGGGATGAACTCCGTTATCAAGTCCTTTCACTATTAAATTTGAACGTTTTTGCGACGAAGTAGAGACGAATTTTCGTCGGCATAGAGTCGTTTTTGTGACCAAGATAATTTTTTTTTTCATCCGAATTCGTTCGTCGGTCTAGCGACCACACATGGATCTTCGCCAGTCTAGCGACCAGAAAAAGAATCCTATTCACAATAGGGAAATGTTCAGCTAGCGACGAATTTTAGTCGATCAAACGACTAATATTAGTCGCAAGAATGACCAAACCATCAGTTAAAAAGGTCAAAATAAGGAGGATCGGTTAGTCGCTAACTAACTAACGATAAACAGGTTAGTCGCTAAAGCAACCAAACTGTTGATGTTTGCGACCAATTTTCTATACTAGCGACGAAGAGGTTGGTCGCTCTAGCGACTAACAGGTTAGTCTCTAAAGCGACCAACCTGTTGATGTTTGTGACCAATTTTCTATACTAGTGACGAACAATTTGGTCGCTCTAATGACTAATAGGTTGGTCGCTAAAGTGACCAATATTGGGGTATTAAAAAAAAAAAAATGCCATTCACACAGGATCTATGCAAATCTGACCATTCACACATCCTTCATTACACTTATCCCTAAAGTTGAAAAGTCGAATTCCTTTGAGGATATTTGCCTGATATCATCATGCAACTTTATTTACAATATCCTTTCTAAAGTGATTGCTGCATGTTTGAAAATAATCTTATCAAAGGTTATATCAGTGGAACAATTTGGGTTCCTTAGAGGTCAATTCATACACAAGGGAGTGGGATATACACAGGAAGAACTACACACTATTATTTGTTAATGTTTATGCCATTATTATAGTTCTTTGCATTTCAATAGATAAGAGCAACATAAGAACAAGATCACTGAGAAATACACATTCACAAGAGACACAACATTTATCTTAGGAAACCCTCTAGGGGAAGAAAAACCAGCAAAAACTTCCTTATCATAAATTGCCAATACAATGTTCAAGAGATAACTCAAACCAATACAGATAGTCCTCTCCAAAAGATGCACCACTCTTCTTCTCCTCTCTCCAACTGGTGATTGTAGCTTGCCTCATAAGAAAATGAGCAAGTGAGTTGTGTGATAAAGTGAGGTGTTAGCCTCCCTATATATACAAGACTGACACGTGTGAAAGGTCTTCACTGGCAGGGCCGACCTCTCACTCTAGGTGGGTAAACCCACCTTTAATTTAATTCTAGGTCTCAATAATAACTGCTGGGGCCGAATTCTTATTCTTCCTATTACAATTGTTCAATGACCAATCCACAAAAGGGGATTTGGTCCTAATACAATTACCGACATGATTAATCCATAATGGCGATTAATCCTATGAATAAAATAGCAATAATATTAAGAATACTCTTCTCAGTTACAATATTTCAACACTCCGCCTTAACAAAAGGGTCTTCTTCAATAGCATCAGGCGAGAGAGGTCTACTTCATCAGTGGAATCAGGAGGACAGTATCATCAATATCATCTTGAAACATTGACTAGCACATTTACGAGTCATCGAAAGTTTTCTTCATCGGGAGCATCAACATTCTCGAAAGAATGCCATCATCATCTGCATCAAAATGTATCAGTAAAAATGATACCTCATCACAGCACTAGGTTGGCACATCACAATACTACACTGGCTCAATGTCACAGTGTTTAAGCTGGTAGCTCAGTGTCAGTCACATCTTTCTTTACGTCTAACAACGAGGTAAGAAGCAAGGAATCATCTTGCTTTATGTATAACAACTAGGTCAGAAGCAAGGAACACATCATTATCTCGCTTTACGTCTAACATCTAGGTCAGAAGCGAGGAAACATCTTGATTTATGTCTAACAACGAGGTCAGAAGCAAGGAACACATCAACATCTTGCTTTACTTCTAACAACGAGGTCAGAAGCGAGGAATCATCTTGCTTTATGTCTAACAGTGAGGTCAGAAGCAAGGAATCATCTTGCTTTACGTCTAACAACTAGGTTAGAAGCAAGGAACACATCAACATCTCTCTTTACGTCTAACAATGAGGTCAGAAGCGAGGAATCATCATCATCTTGCTTTACGTCTAACAACGAGGTCAGAATCAAGGAATCATCTTGCTTTACGTCTAACAACTAGGTCAGAAGCAAGGAACACACAACATCATGCTTTACGTCTAACAACGAGGTCAGAAGCAATGACTCATCTTTCTTTATGTCTAATAGTGAGGTCAGAAGCAAGAAATAAATATATATACTCCCCCTCTCAGAGAGGTTCCTTTCGGAATATACCAAGCTTATCTCAAAAGTGTTCAAACTTTACACGAGATATAGGTTTGGTCAACACGTCAGCAACCTGTTCATCCGTGCTAATGTACTGGAGCTTCAAGGCTCCTCTCTGTACCATTTCGCAGATGAAATGATAGCGGATTTCTATGTGCTTCGACCTGTCATGGAATACAGGATTCTCTGTCATCTTTATGCAGCTCTGGTTATCACATAGAATCACGGTTTCTCTCATATCCAAGTCAAATAGGCCAGTCAACAACTTTCGAATCCATATAGCTTCGCAGCTAGCAGAACATGTGACAATGTACTCTGCTTCTGTTGTGCTGAGAGAAAGAATGGATTACTTCCTACTCTACCATGAGATCATGGGTGATCCCAAACTGAAACAACATCTGGAAGTGCTTTTTTTGTCAGCAACGCCTCCTGCCCAATCTGCATCAGTATATCCACTCAAAGTGAAGTCATGATCTCCATCATAGTTGAGACCATAATCCATTGTACCTTTAAGGTACCTCATCACATGTTTTGCAGCCACTAGGTGAACACGTCTGGGCTCTACCAGAAACTGACTCAAGGTGTTTATTGCAAAACAGATGTCTGGTCTGGTGTTCATCGGGTACATCAACGATCCAATAATCTGTCTGTACAGTGTGGCATCTATCAAGTCTGACGAAGTATCAACCAACAACTTTAGCTTTGCTTCCATGGGTGTATTCATGGGCTTTCATTCTAGCATGTCGAATCTTTTTAAGATTTCGACCATGTACTTCCCTTGGTTAAGGAAGATTCTTTCTGGAGTCCACCATACCTCAAGGTCTAAGAAGTAATGCATTATACCAAGGTCTTTCATTTCAAATTCTGTGACAAGTCTCTGTTAACATTCAACGATGAGCTTTTCTTCTCTAGTTAAGAATAAGTCATCCACATACAGTAGTAACATTACTGGTTCATTATTCATAATTTTGAAGTAGAGAGTTGAGTCTGCTTTACTCTTGGTAAAGCCTAAGCTCATCAAGAAACCGTCTATATGGCCATACAAAGCTCTGGGAGCTTGCTTCAATCCGTATAAGGTTTTCTTCAATCGATAGACATGAGACTTCCTGTATTCAACCTCAAATCCTTGGGGTTTCTCTATATACACTTCCTCTTCGATAACACCATTCAGGAAAGCTGTCTTCATGTCCATCTGGTGCAACTTCCATTTCATCTTGGTAGCAAGAGCTATAATGGTTCTGATCGAAGTGTATCTAGCCACAGGAGTGAATGTCTCTTCATAGTCAATGCCTTCCTTCTGGGAAAAGCCACGAGCGAAAAATCTTTCTTTATATTTCTCAATACTTCCATCAGAAGCATGTTTTATTTTGAAGAGACATTTTGATGATACCACATCCTTACTTTTTGGTCTGGAAATATTTCCCATACATCATTCTTTATTATTGATTGGTATTCCTCTGTCATGGCATCTACCCATTCCTTATTTTGAATGGCCTCTTCAAAGCATGTAGGTTCTTCATCAAGTAGATTGCACATCAAAGCCATGTAACTGGAGAATGGCTTTGGTCTTTTCACTTGTCTTGTGGTTCCTTCTGGAACACCATACTTCTCTCCATCTTGAATAAGCTCTCTTGCCAAAGCAAGATTTATTTTATGGGAGAAGGTCATTTGAGGAGGTTCTTGAACTTATGTTATGTCATGGTCTTTAGGAGTCTCCTCATCCAGGGAAGTTACGACTTCCCTTACAGGTTCTGCAGTTCTGGGAACTTCCCTCACGGATTCTATAATCCTGGGATTTACAGGTTCATCTTCATATACTTATTCAAGCTGGCATCTTCTTGATTTCTTCAGTGATGCTTCTTCATCAAATGTCACGTCCCTACTGATTTCAATATGGCGGTGACCAGGTATGTAGATTCTGAAGGCATTGTTGCTTCTGCCCATAAGCACATAGGAAGATCTTGATAGTGAATCATGGTCTTTACATCTTCCATAATTGTTCTGTTCTTCCTTTCAACTATACCATTTTGTTGGGGATTATAGGGAGTAGTGAGTTCCCTCTTGATCCCAACATCTCTGTAGAAGTTCACGAACTCCTTTGAGGTATATTCTCCTCCATTATCTGACCTGAGTATCTTAATATTTCTTTCAGAAAGATTCTCTATCAAGGCTTTGAATTCCTTGAATTTACTGAATACTTCATCTTTAGATTTTAAGAAATATATCCAGGTCTTACGAGAATAGTCATCAATAAATGATACATAGTATACATACCCACTAATGGAGGATGATGGCATTGGGCCACACACGTCTAAATGAATGAGAAAAAATACTCCTTCTGCTTTGTTGTCCCTCTTTGGAAAAGGGTTCTTGATGTTCTTCCCTTGCGCACATCCATTGCATATGCCTTCCTGATCAACCTTGAGTTCTGGTAAACCTGTGGCAGCTTTGCATATGTATGGTAGCGCCTTGTAGTTGATGTGGGACAATCTTCAATGCCAAAGTTTGCATGAGTTTTTGATGGCATGGGTCATGGCGGTTTTTGGGTGACCCTTCAGCTTATATAAGCCATTTTATTCACTTCTGATGACGATTGCTTCATTTAAGGTTTCTCCCTTAGCCCACATAAGAACTTCTGCATCTATGAAGGAAACTCTGTAGCCTTTCTTGTCTAAAGCTGATATGGAGAGTAAGTTCTTCTTTAATCCTGGTACATAGAGTACGTCCTTCATTGTTATTGAGTTTTTTGAATCTAGCTTGTAGTTTGATTCTCCTATTCCCTTGATGGGATATTGATAATCATCTCCAAGAGTCACTTTCTGAGAAAAATTCTATTCTGAAATACAAGAGAGAGTATTTTTCTTACCTGTCATGTGTTTTGATGCACCTCTATCAATGAGCCATGTGTCCTCTCTAGGTGATACCGATCCTGAGAGAGATGAGATTAAGACATGGTCCTTAATCATCTTCATAGGTGGTTCTTCATATTTGACTATGTGGGCATGTTGCCTTTTGTGCTTCCTCTTGTATTCTTCTCTTCTGACTAGAAAATTTTTCACCTTGTGTCCCATCTTATCACAATGATATCATTGTATAGATGAGAGATCTCGTCCCTTGCATTGTCCTTTCTTCTGAAAATTTCTTGGATGAGATTCTTGGTTGTTGAATTTGTTTGATGGTTGCAGTTCTCTATGAGATTCCCTTTTGAAGTAGGGTTTCTTCCTTCCTCTTTTTGTATGAGTAGCTAGGGATTGATCATCATCCCTTGCTAGTAGTGCTTCATGGTTGGCTACCCTTGTCTCTTCTTGGATGCATTCTTCCCATAGGCTCTCAAATTGTAGTTTTTCCTTTCTGCCACATACTGACTGGATGAAGGCATCCCAAGGTCTTGTGAGACCATTTAGGGCCGTTATTACGAATTCGTCTTCATCGATGGTGTCTCCAATCGCTTTTAACTGTTCTTTTATTTCTGATATTCAGGAGAAATAGTCTTGAATAATTTTTCCTTTCTGCATCTTGGTATTCTTCAATTAAGATCTTAGATTCATCTTTCGATTGATGTTCTTTCCTTCATATAGTTTGCTTAGAGCGTAAAACAACTCCTTCGTATTTTTATTGGACAATACATACAAGATCAGGTGGTCTTTGATTGAATATGCAATGATTCTTTGAGCCCTGATTGAGTCCTTCTGATGCCTTGCTTTCTCTATGGCATCTTCAGGTTCCTCCACTTCTTCTTTGATGAATTTTGCTAGGTCATTTTCTGCAAGGATCAGATCGATCCTATACTTCCAGGCACATAATTTGTCTATGCCTTCTAGTTTCTCAACAAGATTTTTGCTTGCAGACATCTTGTACTTGAGGCTACGAAAATGACCAAAAAATGAAAATGCTTAAAATCAAATTTTGACCTTACCAGGAGGTGCGCTTGGCTGAGGCTAGTAGCTTGGTGTACTTTGTTGATTAAGGTTGGTTGTCATTGATGTCAACCCCTGAAGAAAGACCCGTAGCACAAAGGTTTGGGTAATGGACCCAATAGTGTTTGATGTAAATATGACTCATTATTGTTTTTTAATGGTTGATAAGAAGTAAATATGGATGAACTCCAAAGTGGTCCCCTTATGGTGAAAGCCCTC
>ML778492.1:15629-44172 GCA_009831015.1 Picea engelmannii
TGGACCTTTTGTACTAGAAAAGAAGAAGACACTTTCAATATGTAATTATGGGCATAGATCTATTCACGAAGTGAGTAGGCGTTCAGGTTGTTGGATTGATAATTGTGCAAGAAGCTACAAATTCTCGTTTGAAAAGATATTATTTCACTATGGATGTCTGTTACATACATCTTTTGATCCAGGAGCCCACTTCTTTGCAAACACTTATAAATGGTTGATCGAATATTTAAGGTTGTTGATTAGAAGAGTATTCCATACTACCCTAGAAAAAATGTCCTAACAAAGAGTATGAACAAGGTATTTGCATCCATACTCACAAAATATGTGACTTGAAGAGATTAGACTACAATAATTGACTTGATGTTATTCTCTTGGAATATAGGACAACATGGAAGAAATGATAAATGTAAAAACCTTTGAAAAATAATAAATAATGTCGATAGAAAACTAGGTGTTATCCTTGTAAATAGAAGTAACATAGAGGATATAGACAACAAAATATTTTAAAAAATGATTGGAAGAATTGGAGAGACTAGAGAAGAACATGCTTTGTGAAACATTTAAATGAGAAATGATCAATATTATGGTGAAAAGTTATGATGCAAACAAGATCAAGAAGTAAGATTTTGAAGATGGCATGTTGAATGACACTGAACCCATTCAGCTCTAATGTTTTCTGACATTCTTCCCCACAGACTTATACTGCAACAAATATCTATTTTTTGTTTGTCGAGAAGACCCGCAAACCCTTTTTGAAGCGTCATTATTATAGAAAACTTGTCGCAACATCCATCAAATGCAACATATTTATAGATTTTGTAACGTCACAATTCTGATGTAAAAAAGTCCTAAGTGACCATTGGTATTTTGACTTGGTGAACATACTAAGGTGACCATTGGAGGGGAAAACCTAGTTTCCAAAATGTCGCAATTGTGACATATATCTTTACAAATGTGGCAAGAGAGATGTTCCAGTGGAAAACGTGGCAAGAGAAACGTTTAAGTGGAAAACGTGGCAAGAGTGACGTTAACGTGGCAAGAGAGACGTTCCTGTGGAAAACATGGCAAGAGAGACGTTCCAGTGAAAAACATGGCAAGATTGATGTTAATGTCATAAGAGAGACGTTAACATGGCAAGAGAGACATCAACATGGAAAGATCGACGTTATTGGGCAACATGATTTTTTTTTTTATAAATTTCCTCTATTTTGCGACAATATGGACAATTTTGTCCATAATGCCGCAAATAAAACGTCGGAATTTTTACAATATGTACTAGTGATGGGTCCTCCAATCATTCTTCTAGGATAACTCAATCCCTAAAGTGTCTTCCTGTGAGGGCTTTCACCATAAGGGGACCACTTTGAAGTTCATCTGTTTGTGCACCTTATCAATCACAATAAGAAAATAATGAGAGCATGGGTCTTCCAACCATTCTTCTAGGATAACTCAATCCGCAAAGCGTCTTCCCATGAGGGATTTCAACATAAGGGGACCACTTTGGAGTTCATCCATTTGTCCACCTTATTAATCATGATAAGACAATAATGAGTCATCTATACATTTTTCCAACAATGCATCATATACCAATGAAACCACATCGATCCATGTTCATCATGTATCAATGACAACTCATTGATCCATCTTCATCTATGCATTCTCATCAAGGAAAATACATATTATATTACATCAATCATCAATCAATCAATCCTTTGACATCAATCAATCATTTGACATCAATCAATCAAACCATTGGCATTAATGACAACATGATCCAACATTCTCCCATTTTGGTTTCCACGTAAATATTGTTTTACTTTGTATTTGATGTGATGATGTTGATGTGATGTTGTTTATGACTATATTATCATGATATATTGAATGCAATCATAGACAATACATTGATGATAAACTGTTGAACATTGTTGATAAAGTGAAATAATATATATTGTGGTTAAAAGTGGTATAAAGTGATCATACTGATTCACCCCTCCCCTCTCAGTATTCCAACAATTGGTATCATAGCGAGGTTCCTTCAGGAAACAGTTTAACCACTGGAAGGTAGATCATGGAGTATAGTATGAATGGAGTACCAATGTTCAATGGTCAAAATGGTGTAGACTATGATTCATGGAGCAGAAGAGCGAAAATAAAATTTCAGGCACATGGATATGATATTTGGTATTCATTTGTTACATTATATAATGGTCCAAAGAAACCAAAGACTACATACAATAAGGAATTGAAGAAGAACAACAAAATAGAAATGGATTTGATCATGGAAGGTGTTATAGCAAGATTTGCCTCACCATTGTTATCTTGAACAGAGGGCCTTTTTCCATTTCCATATGCAGAATTGTCATCCCTTTTTGATGAATTCAGAGCTAAAAATACATATTTTTCCACATATACATGCCCTATCTACTATACAACATGTGTATACACAGGCTTCTCCACTACAGCCTGCTTACCTTGGTATTTGTGCCAGAAAATACAAAAATGGAGTCGGGTTTCCATGTCACGACAAGAGATCTATAATCCTTGGCCTTCCATATACTAGAAACATTTTGACTCGGCCCTTCATTTGCATTCTAAAGGCTATAAAAGTACAATTTAGAGCTATGGAAAAGAGGAGAAAGCATTCAACTTTAAGAGCAAAGTTACTCTGGAGAAATTACTTCATATTGAGTTTGCATCCCTTTGTTCCTCATGTCTAAACACAATGTTCATCCCCCAAGATCTTTCCCTATTTTGAGAGAACCTCATTGTCTCCCTTCTATGAGCTTTCATTTGGTGGAGGATTGAAGTGGTGGAGGCCCAGTTGGAAGGAGCCTGGTTTCCTGGTTTTGAACCATGCCGACACGAAAGTCTGTAATGTTATCACTTTTTCTGATCATTTATTAATAGAAATACTCCTTTCCCATCCTATTGGTATCATGCAAATATATGATTATTATCCATGGGCATGTTTGTAATGTTTATTAATGGATTATGCTATCTGATGTGCTAACCCTTATCACTATATACTTTCTCTGCTTGTTTTTTGAGAACTTGTTGCAGGTATAAAGCTTTGGTTCAAAGTGCTCAATAGTGGAACATCATCAAATGTTGGATCAAGGTAGGCCTCTTTCTTATCTTGCACATTGGTTTATATAGAATATGTTGGAATTGAGTTGATTTCTACAGTCATACCTGTCTGTTGTAGTTTACCTTGGCCATAGAGAGTTTTTCCCTCCTAATAGAATTGGAGACTCCACTGGGGAGAGATCTTCTTTCTAAGAGTTGAAGTACTTTTTCTCCTTGCATTTCTCTTTTTCCTTTGTGTTTCTTGTCGTATCACTGCTTGAAAGATTATTTTCACTTTGGGTCTAAGTTTTCAACCTTTTTCCCTTTCCTAACCTTGTTTTAAATCCTATATGTGCCTTTTTCCTTGACAGTCACATATACATGTGTGTTGTCTCACTGCAAGATACATATATACACATTGTTTCCATGAACAATCGTGTATACTACTTTTCCTTTCTTGTTTTAGTGGTTTTGTGATTGTTGGGTGGGATCTTATAGTTGTTGATCCTTCTTAGGTGTTTGTAGTTCTTGTCAAGATTCTCTGGGATGACGAGAAACCTGTTTGGAGTTGAATTTTTGGGCGGATTATTTCTCATTGTTTTTCATTTTTTGATTTGTCCTTGAGCTCTAGGTTGTTTTCTTGGCTTCTTGGTATTCTCTTGAGTTATTTATTTTATACACAGTATAATTTTATATATCAGGTTGCATATCAGTCCATGCATTTTCTTTTTAGTATATTGAAAATACAAAAAATAAGCATTTTTCATTGCTTGGCATTTTTGTCTTTGGAACCTTGATCATTAGATTAGTACATTTAGTGAAAGATTGCATTTACCTCTGAATTGCAAAGTCGAAATTGAAAATTGTACTGTTTTTATACGCATATCATCCATTGAAAAGTTAAAGATAGACTTTGCATTATATTCATATTTATTTCCTTGTAGAGTCATAACATCATGAGTTTCACTTCCATACCTTTTTGAGTAATCACGACCAATAAAATTTATGCTTTAAATTAAAATTGATTAGTCACGATTTTATTTTTTAGGGTGCACAAACTAGTCTAGGATTTAGTGCCTTGGAATAGGATTTTGTGAGTAAACTTCTCCAAGGAAATTAAATCAACATATGTGTCTAAGACAGGGAGTTGAGAATTCTATTATATAATTGGTAAGATTAGGAGGCTCCACTCACACCGGAGTTAATCACAAGGTCACACGAATTTAGTTGAATGGATAACCCCTGGATAATTGCCTAGCATCAAAGATATTTCCGTGGATTTATTTGTATTTGGGGATCTTGCTAGTACCCATACCTCTGTGAGAGGAAGTGCTTTCAAGGTTTAGGGATTTTCTACCTTTCCCATATGGTAATCCAGACTTACAACTACTCGCCTATGCATCGATTATATAGTGGTTTATTATTTTCTTGACTTAGGTATCTCATAGGTTACTTGTAGGGGTTATTCTACTTGTATCCTGGGTCAGACAGGGGTGAGACAACACACAATCTTTATGGAGGATTACCTCTCTGAGGGGATTTGACCGACTGGTTGTTAATACCATGAGGGCCCCTATAATTGATTTTGTTACCTCCAAACTTTAGTGGGGAGTCTCAAGTCCCTCTTGGATGAGGCATACCTTCTTTAGCGAGGGAGACCACTCAACCACTTTAGCCCGTTTTCATGCATATTGGCCATTTTACTTTTTGGTATGATATTTGACTACTAGTTGGCCTTGGGATATATTTTTATTTTGTAGATTCATATGTCATCGTGGAGTCGTACCATCTTCCTATCGGGTCCCATCGATTGTTACAGTTACCACCAGTTTTCGAGTTATTGCCTTCTAAAAGGAATAGAGTTATCAGGCGTGGTACACACACATCCACCTTTCATACTTGTGGTTCCACAAGGATGAGTACTGATTCTATTCTTCAGAACACTAGGAGCTCTTCGACTCCCATACCCACTATAGTTAATGGCACCCCTTCGACTCTTGCAACCTCTACACTTGCATTGTCGGAGGCTTATACCAGTACTACGACTTGGCCTATAGTTAATGCTTCATATATTGCATCAAACCCTTATGGGGGTTTTGGTCACTCACCGAGTTACAATTTTCATTCCATCCCTATGGCTTCTAGTCCATTTTCTTATGGTATGCCTAACTTCACTTCGCAGTTTTCGACTTCCATCCTAGCTGCTAGCCCTAATGCTAGCCTTGGACTTGGGCACGCTACACCTCCTTAAACTCCTTTTCCATTTGGTGGTTATCATATCTCTCAAACAAATCTTAATACAGGAAGTGTCCCTGCTCTTAACCCCAGGTTTAATCTTGTTACCACTGGATGGAACAACCAACCTGGTAGACAATTTTTTCCCTATATCCCTACCTCCTCGATGTCGATTCTGACCAATACTTTTGGCATGAAAAATCCACTTCAATCCTCCAAGTTTCCACCTGGAGGAGTTTAGTCTTACACTTTGTGCAACCCCCAACCCATATCCAATCTAGTTGTAGATAGTTTTCATAACCCCCATCCTAGATCTAATCCGGATGGGAGAAATTTTCATAATCCTTATCAGAACATTCCTTCTTGAATGATGCATAACCCATATTATATGAATCAACCTAGAGGAGGGACTTATAATCTTGTATAGGGCTATGGTTCTTACCATACGCCTGGATGAGCTGTAGTTCCGCAAGCACAATCTTTCGCGGGAGGTTGGGTCCAGATTTTGGAACCCCATCTCCCTTTTCTATCCATGCTCAATCTAACAAACTTGTCTAAGTTAATGAACAAACCAGTGAGTCATGATCCTACATCGCCACCTGTCCCCACCAAACTTCCTTTAGACATTCCAAAGTTTGAAGGTAAGAATTGAAAGGACCCTCATGATCACGTCACTACCTTTCACCTTTGGTTCTCATCGAATTCCCTGAACCATGACTCTATTAGATTACGATTGTTTCAATGCACTCTCATTGGATTTATTCACAATGGTATATTGATATACCTATGGGGACATATGGGTCATTTAATCAGTTGGTGATGGTCTTTCTCAACCACTTTCAATTTCCCATTTGTTATGATGTTGGCCTCAAACTTTTGTCGACTTTACGCAAGGACATCGCCACTCATATCTCGGATCATATCCAGGAGTGGCATAGATGAAGACAGTTGATTAAGACTCCTATACCCCCAGAATTTCTCCTAGAATGGTTCCTAAAGTCTTTTCACCCTCCTATCTTGAAGGACGTTTCTAATTTCGGGGTATTCAATGAGGAAGAAGCTATCTTTAGAGCCCAGCAGTTAGATTTAATATATGCTAAGTTTGGGATGTTATATCACCTTCTTACAAAAGCACCGTGGCCAAATTATGATCCTAGAAAAAAACTCAGACCTCATGCTGATGGCATTGTAGTTTCCACCAATGTAAAGTCGGCAGACTTGGCGACGAGAAACTTGAAGTTTGTCGGAGGACTAGCTTCGTCTGTGTCCTACAATCCCACTCGGTCGACGGATGTACATTCTGTGTAATCATCGAAAAACCCAAATGATGACCAACAACCAGATGGGACTAAAAGGAAAGGTCAAAACAATTGTAAGGGTGGGAAAAATGGTAACAAACCCAAGGAAAAATATAATAATGGGAATCAAAATACTAATGTTGGAGAGGGAAAGAAATACAAACGTAAGGTGAAGTTTCCTTGTAAACTTTGTACTGATGACCACCTTACACATTTATGCCCCAAACTCGTGGAAGTTGCGAGGCTCTTGAATATACCGCATGTTGTGCTGACAAATCCATTCCCACACAACCAACACTTAGCCTTGATCTTTGTGAACACCATAAATGTGGCTAGTGGGAGTCAAAACCCACCAACGCAATATGGTGACCATGTATGTATCAATATGCTCGATGCAAAAATTGATATAGCCACCTCCTCTCGAGATTATAGATCTTCGCAAGTTAACTTTGGTCGATAATCTCCCCCTCCCCCTCCGGAGACGAACTTATAGATTGAGAAACCAAATTCGTCGCCTCATATTCTAAAAGGATTAATTAAGCACTATACCCACAATTATAATGCTAGAGCTTGTCGGAACTACTCTATTGTTGAGGATCTGGGCCAAAACCCTTGTTCGATGTCAGCTTTGGAGGTACTCCAGATGTGTCCTTCATAGGGGAATGCCTTAATCTCTTCTTTAGGAGCTCTAGAACCTAATGGCTCAAAAGTT
This sequence comes from Picea engelmannii, assembly GCA_009831015.1. Taxonomy (NCBI): domain Eukaryota; kingdom Viridiplantae; phylum Streptophyta; class Pinopsida; order Pinales; family Pinaceae; genus Picea; species Picea engelmannii. The sequence continues at coordinate 22,941 of ML778492.1, forward strand.
ATAAAATTTGATGTCATGGATGTGAAGCCTCTCTTACCTTACCATGTGGCTTTCTAAATCCACACAGAGTATTCCAAGTATAGCATCAAACATGTGGTTGTTGATGAAGGTGTTTCCACTTGCGTGATCTCTCTAGTCTGTTGGAAAGATATCAATTCTCTAACCCTTTCAAAGTCATCAAACATGTTGACTTCATTTAACGGTCATTCCTTCCACCCTCATGGTATTCTCCCTGCCTTTCTAGTCCAGTTAGGTGGGAAGACGGTAGAGGTGGAGGTAGAGGTAGTTGATGCACCTATTGATTATAACCTATTACTAGGTTGCAATTGGACCTATGCTATGGTCGTTTTCGTATCATCCATCTTCCATATGCTTTGTTTTCCTCATCAAGGGAAGATCATGACCATTGACCAACTATCCTTTATGTACTCTAGTTTGAATGCATCATTCGGATCGTCGATCCCCGTGATTGAGAATTCTCACCTGACAACTGAGAATATTGGTGTCGAAATGTATTCTTCCCTTATGTGTAATTTTGACTTCTTGGCACCAATTCACCACATTTATGCCATGTCTAGTAGACCTGCTTCAATAGAGAAGTCCATTCCTTTCCGCACTTCCTATTTTAGTGATCCATGGACCCTACTAGTGATCCGTGGACTTTGTCATGTGAATTTCAGTCACATGATGGCATGGACATGCCACTATCGACAACAGAGATTACATATCAAGTTGTTCTTGACTCTTCCACCGATCCCGATCCTGTTACCTCAACGACGAATGAGGAAGATCCTGTTCTTAGGCATGTATGGGCCACCTCATTGTCTTGTTCTCATGATTTATTAGATGATACTTTTTCTTTGGATGAAGACATCCTCAAAGCCATGAATGGTTTTGGGAGATCTTGGGATGATATGCATCATTGATCATATTTTCTCCCAAGTCTTGAAAGAATTGAGCAAGATGACTTTCGGTCTACCTTGAGTGAGATAGTCGGTCACGCCACAGTTCCATGATACACATGAAATTTATGTCGAAGGAAACATGGTGAGTATTTCTCCTACCATCATGATCGATATCTCTTGTGCCCCTGGAAAAATTGAAAACGTAAATATAGGTGGGGATTATTCGCTAGGAGAAACTCTGATCTACACTGAACTCTTCAAAGAATTTCAAGATGTATTTTCTTGGTCATATGAAGATATGCCAAGGATCAACCCTCGTATTTTTCAACATGAGATTAGAACTTATCCAGATGCTAAACTTGTTTGACAATGTCTTAGAGCTGTAAATCCCAGGAAGGCCCCTGCTATTAAGGTAGAGGTGGAGAAGCTACTTAATGATGGATTCATCTACCCAATTCCTTTGACTGAATGGGTATCCAACCCCGTTCCTGTGAACAAAAAGCAAGGAACCATCCATGTGTGTATGGAATTTCACAACCTAAACAAGGATTGTCTTAAAGATAAATTCCCCACACCTTTCATCAATCAAATTCGCAACGAGTGTGCGGGAAGAGAGAAATTTTCTTTTATGGATGGATTTTCAGGGTATAACGAAATCCAGATCAAACCTAAGGACCAACACAAGACATAATTTATATGTCCTTGGGGTACTTTTTCATACCGAAAAATGCCTTTCGGCCTTAAAAACGTTGAAGAAACCTTCCAACGTGCCATGGATTTCGTTTTTCATGATCTTAAGCACATAGTCGAAGCCTACCTTGATGATATTGCTGCTCACTCTCAAAAGAGAGTGGATCATGTTACACACCTTTGGCTAGCTTTTGAAAGATGTTGTTACTATAGAATCCGGTTAAACCCTCACAAATGCATGTTTTGCATTAAGTCTAGTCATCTTTTAGGATTTTTAGTTTCCGAGACTGGGATCATGGTATATCCTCTTAAGGTTGAGGCAATACATCAATTGCCTCTATTGCACATGATTAGACAACTTCAAGGTTTACAGAGGAAAGCTAACTTTCTACGTTGGTTTATAGTGAATTATGCCAATATCAATAAAGGTTTCATGCACCTCTTGAAGAAAGACACCCCTTTTATCTCAGATGAGAAAGCCCATGAGTCTTTCAACGCTTTGAAGAAAGCCTTAGTATCGACCCCTCTATTGATTACAATAGAGATTACTTGTTTTATATTGCCGTGTGTGAAGAGATGATTGGTATGGTTCTAGTTTAGGAGGATGATGAGCTCCATGAGCACATCATCTATGATCTTAGTCGAAATTTAGTCATTCTTGAGCTTAATTACTCTCATGTTGAAAATCTAGCTTTGGTTGTCATTCACGCAGTCCAATGCTTATGTTAGTATATATTACTTTGCAAGACTATGGTGGTTTCCGAAGTCAATCCATTTCAATACGTCCTTACTAGACGTATCATAGGGGGGAAATATAATAAATGGATTGTCATCTTACAAGAGTTTTATCTCGACTTTGCTTCTACCAAGTCCAAGAAATCACTAGTCTTCACAGAGTTAATATCTAATTTTCCATGATTAGATGAGGATGTTATCCATGTTGATTCATTTGTGGATGAACACATTTTCCTTGTCTCATCGTATGACCCCTGGTATGGAGACATTGTTTTATATCTTCAAACCTTGAAGTTTGCTCAACATATCTCACGAGATGATCGATGACGTATTAGATACCAAGAAAAAAATTATACCATTGTCAGTGACACTTTGTATCACCAGGGAATAGATGATATCTTGTGTCATTTCTTAACTCATGAGGAAGCCAAGTCAATCCTAAACGATTTCCACAAAGAGGCTTGTGGTGGTCACCTATTCGGGCTTGCAACAACCCCAAAAATCTTGCAAGTCAGTTATTTCTGGCCAACTATATTTAAAGATTGTATGAAAGAGGTTAAGAAGTGTCACCCCTACCAGGTGTTCACTCGGAAAATTCGCTCGTGTCCATCCCCTCTTCACCCAGTTATTACCATCGGTCCCTTCACCAAGTGGGGGGTAGATTTTATTGATTGCAACCCAAATTTGGCTGGGGAGCATCAACAAATTATTGTGGCTGTCGACTACTTTACTAAGTGGGCCAAGGACATGCCTACCATAAAATCTGATGGGAAGACTGTAGACTTCTTTGTGTTGAACCAAATTATTGCCCAGTTCAGTATCTTGAGTGAGATTGTCACTGATCATGGCAGTCACTTTCATAATGAAATGATGGTAGAACTAGCATCTAATATGGGGTTTAGACATGGTCATTCCTCTCCTTATTACCCCCAGGAAAATGGACAAGTAGAGGCCGTCAACAAGTCTCTCAAGACCATTTTGCAAAAAACTGTCAGTCGGAGTAATTCCAATTGGCACATCATGCTATATCCCATGCTCTGGGCATACCAAACCTTGGTTAATACTGCCAGTGTTTTTTTCCCTTTCCAGTTAGTGCACGATGTGGAGTCAATCCTTCTTGTTGAATCGAAATCCCTTCTCTCAAGTTGGGAGTCAAGCTCCTACCTAACACTTCATATTTAGAGTGACGCCTTGTACACTTAGAGAGTCTTGACAAACAACGTCGGGGTGCATTTACGAATATTGAGGCGAATAAGAAACGTGTCAAGGTCCAGTACAACAAGTCTGTCTATCCTCGGTTGTATGATGAGGGTGACTTGGTCCTTTTTTATAATCAAGCCAAAGAACCGCTAGGGGAAGGCAAGTTTAATCCCATGTGGCACGATCCTTACATCGTGCGATGTGTTCTAGAAAAAGGATCCTACAAGTTAGAGGATTATGAAGGGAATAAGCTGGCCGAGCCCAGAAATGGGCTCTACTTGAAAATATACTATGCTTGAGCCCTAGGCTTGGGCAAAACTCTTTGTATACTAATGTAAATTTAGTGTATATATATCTCTTTTCTCCTTTTCTTTTGTCTTTGGCTTGCGTATCGAGTTTTCCCTTTGTTGGCATATGTCAGCGGAGTCTTCGGTCTACCTAGGATTTGCAGATGGAGCCATTCATCATACATGGAACTTGGCTTCTGTTGCTTGGGTAGTTTACTCACCCGAGGGTCTCCTAGTGTCTTCAGGTGGCGTATGCCTAGGGTCATCCACGAATAATGTGGCCGAATATAGCGTTTTCATAGAATTTTTGCGTGCTGTTATCCCACATGGTATTTTCTCTTTAGAGGTTCACCTAGATTCCCAGTTAGTAGAATGTCAGTTGAATAGTAGTTACCACGTGCATGATCCTACTCTACTCCGGTGATTCCTATGGGTACGTATTTTACAACGACAATTTTATTTTATTACATAATATCACATTCCTAGGATTTCTAATCATGTATCCAATGCCTATGCTAATTATGTTTTAGATTGTCATTTGTCACATTAATAAAGAAAATAAAACCGTCACATCAATGTACACATTGTAAGATATAAGTAAAGCTGAAGATTCCTTTTTATATATTTCAAAATATGGTGTTAATATTACAAAATTGGGGCTAAAACCCTCAATACACATATACAACCAATATACATATCCCACGACACCTATGCCTGTGGTGTCATATGTGTGTCATGGTAGCAAACCACAGTGTTTACAAGACGCTGGAAGAGTTGTACCCATGCTCTAGGTATACCAACCACCTATCATTGAATGGCTTCAGGTAGATCCTCTACCTGAACCATTGGAATCCTCTGTGTCAAACGACATAGGTTGCCCTACACATTTTGTAGGACTCTCTCTTCTTCTCCTCCCACCGACTCATCTCCCCAATTCCTCCATCTATGTTGAAGGAATCCCTTTGGCCGTAATGGACCCACATCTGCGATTACACAAGTGTCTAGTTAATATTTAAACACCATCCAAAAAATATTTTTGTTCCTTAAATAGAAAAATACAAAAAAATGAAATATTTAAAAACATTTTACCTATGTCACCATAGGAGGCCCTTGGTGGAAGAGCCATATATGGATCTCCTCTGAAATCGATCCCCGCATAAGGATAGTCATCTAAAGCAATGTGTTAGCACTTCGTAAATTTTGTCTGGCTGAATAGACAAATGACAAAGGTAACTGTTTCAACCAACTTTAGAGCTGAGGCACTAGCCTGCTCAACTCAGAAAGGGCTCTCTCATGTCACTTGATATATATATGGAAGACGGGGGTTAGATTCGGTTTGTTTTGGGGATTTTTAATAAAATTGTTGGAGAGCTAGAGATAACCTTTGGGCTATGGGGTTAGGAATGTAGGATGCATTTCCAAATCATGAAAACAATTAAGAGGAAAAGGCTAAATGAGGAAGTGACTTATGATTTTATGCTTGAAAATTTAGATGGTATCAAAAGAAAAGAAACACAAAACACACAACTATTATCAGATCATTATAGTAATGAATTATGAAATGGTTTAGAAGAGATAAACATAGTCTAAATCACCAAGCCAAGAGCATTGAATAATGAATTTTGGACTTTTAATTTCTCAATTTAGACAGAGGAAAGAAAAATGAAATGAAAAATACAGGAATCACACACTATGGGAGAAAATGAGTGATCCGGATTTATGTAGGAACACAATGAAATACAAAAATACACATAAACTCAGAGATGCAGTGGAAATAAGAATTCATTTCATTAATAACAAATGACTAAAAATGCTTACAGATAGAATGTAAATAAACTAGCTAGGGCGCTGGTAGCTTATCTTTGAGAAGAGATGTGGTGGCTACTGGCCTCTGAACTCTGTGTTACAATGAGGTTTGAAGGCCTATATATTATTGAGAAACAATGGAAAACGCTAAAAATCCAAAAACCTAACCCTAGGAGATGAAACGTCAGAATATGGGCCTCATTGGGGTAAATTGGTACATCAATTTCCCAGGGTCGTAACTTTGGCATATTATATCCATTTGACGCACATGATACATTGTTAGAAAGATCTATCTGAGGACTACACTGCTGACAGTGAATATTGAGTCTTGAACGGACTCATATTTGTCGGAGAATTCATGCCCAAAAAACATCGTTTAGGGCCTCAAAACATCTTTGGAAGTTTAGGACCCGAAGAACTGCTAAAAATAGTAAATTGTGCTACAATTAAGGAAACTAAAAAAATGAAAGAAAGAATGGTGTGGGTCCAAGTGGAATAGGCAGGTGGCCACCAATATCCACCTGGATCATTCCTCCACCCTTAGGAAGCAATGGTCCCCATTTCATTGAGTTCCTCCATGAGATGAGGAAACTTCTTCTGAACTTGGTCCCTAGTTAGCCACTTGCGCAAGTGAAGGCGTTGGCCTACTTTGACAACTCGATATAGTTGGATCCTCTGTTGGCAGGTGTTCTTTATCTGTGTGTCCATAATTTGATCAGTTGTGGCTTGTTCCATGTAATCTGGGTTTAACTATGTTTGTGTGAGTTGTTCTGCCATGTCGGATGTGTCTAGTAGAGGTGGAAAGTAGGGCCGAAGGAAGTCCACATTGAACACTGGGTGCAGACCAAGGAATGGTGGAATACTGAGCTCAAAGGTATTGTCCCCTACAACCTTGGTGATGGTGTATGGCCCATATCGGAGTGGGAGAATCTTGTGGTAGGGTCCAACGAGGAACTCCTTTTACAAATGTAGCCACACTTTGTCACCCACCTGGAAGTTGTGTGGCACCTGATGTTCATCATGTCGTTGCTTGTACTTAGCATTGGCTATGTCCAAGATGTCATGAACCTGTTAGTGGATGTGCTGAATGTGCCCAATGAAGTTGTTTGCCTTGTCAGCCTGAGACTGGACATGGGCTGAATCTGTCCGAGTAGTCGCAAATGGCATGGCTACGCGAATGGGACATAGTGGTTGGAATCTCAAGCCCACTTGAAAGGGGTTGTGACTAGTTAAGATATGGAGAGCCCGGTTATAGTTGTGTTGTACATAGGGGAGGCTCTCATCCCATGTGTGTGGATGCTTTGAGTTGTACATGCGCATAATGTGTACAATAATTCGGTTGACGACCTCTATCTGGCCATCAATTTGCGGATGGAAAGCTATGGACTTGGTGAGCTTGGTGTCCAGCATTGACCAAAGGCTGGACCAAAATGTACTAAGGAATCTAATGTCCCGATCTGAGATGATATACTGTGGGATCCCAAAGTGTACCCACACTCGTTCAAAGAATATTTTAGCACTGGATTCTACTGTGATATTCTTCTTGCAGGCCATCATAATGGACATCTTCGAGAATTGGTTGATGACCACAAAAACACAGTCATTGCCATGCTTAGTAGAAGAAAGGCCTGACATGTAATCCATAGAGATGGATTCCCAAGATTGATTGGGGGTAGGAAGCGGAGTATAGAGGCCTTGCTTCAGTTTGGCAATGGAGCAAGCAGTGCAGGACTTGATGTACTTCCCGACATCTTGTCGAAGGTTCGGCCAATAGAAATACTTTTGCAGTACTGCCATGGTTTTCTTAACCCCGAAATGTCCAGCGACCCGACTGTAGTGTGCCTCCCAAATCATCTTGGCATGCTCACTTGAAGGAACACAAAGGTGTCCCAGGTGACAAAGTAGGGCATCCTGGAGGTGAAAATTGGGAACTTGCTTACCCTCCAAGAGTGTATTGTACGTGTGGTCGAATTATGGATCACTTGTGTAAAAAATCAGCCAATCGAAAGTCTCGTGCCCACAAGAGTTGATCACAGTGGTTAGCACCACGATGGGTGGTTGATTGATGTAGTATACAACATATTTGGTGTTGCCTTTCTTGTACTTAATGTTCAAATGAAACTGTTGTAGGTATGTGGACCACTTCTGATGGTGATCGTTCTGTAACTTCCCTTGTGTCTCTATGAATTGCAGGGGTCGGTGGTCTGTGTGGATGACCATTTCCTTTCCCAAAATGTAATGCTTCCATTATCGACAAGCCTTCACAATGGAATACATTTCTTTGTCATAAGTGGGATACTTCCGAACTCTATCGGAAAGTGGCTCACTATGATATGCCACTCTATGCCCATGTTGAGTAAGGACTACCCCAATGGCATAGTCAGAGGCATCTGTCTCGATCTCAAATGGTTGTTGCAAGTCTGGTAATTTGAGCACTGGTGTAGAGAAGAGGTGATGCTTCAACTCCTTGAATGCCTTCTGTTGAGATTCAGACCAAAATAATTTTTCTTTAGCTCTTCCCTTGGTGACTTGACTCAAGGGCCAAGTGATATGAGAGAATCCCAACACAAACCTACGGTAGAAATTAGCAATACCTAAAAGGATGCGGAGCTTTGTTAAGGTGGTTAGGGTTGGCCAATCCTGAATGACTTGGATCTTTGTTGGATCCACATGCACCCCCCGCTCATCAATAATGTATCCCAGACACTGAACCAAGGTTATGCCAAAAGTGCATTTCTCCAAATTGGCACACAACTTGTGTTGCCGCAGTGTATGGAGGACCTGTCGGATGTGGTGGAGGTGCTCTTCCCAAGTTTGGCTGAAGATCAGAATGTCATCTAAGTACACCACTACAAATGAGTTGGTGAATGGCCATAGGATGTCATCGATTAGCCTCATGAAGGTTGCAGGGGCATTCGTCAACCCAAATGGCATGACCAACCATTTGAAAAGGCCCTCCTTGGATTTGAAGGCAGACTTCCACACATCAGAGGGTTCGATTGGTACCTAGTGATACCTTGACTTCAAGTTGATCTTGCTAAAATATTTCACCCCCTTAAGTTGGTCTAGAAAGTCATCAATCTGTGGGATCGGGTATCTATTCCAAATAGTGATCCTGTTTAGTGTCCGATAGTCAATGCAAAGTCTCCAAGTCCCATCCTTCTTCTGCACCAACACGATCGAGCTCCCACAGGGTGATGAAATCGGCCGAATGTGACCTTTCTGCAATAGGTCCTAAATCTGCCTCTTGATTTCATCATTCTCTAGAACATAGCGCTGATAGATGGGTCCATTGGGCAGCGACGCACCTGGGGTTAGATCGATGGGGTGCTTGACCTGGTAGTGTTGAGGCACCCCTGTGGGGGAGGTGAAGATGTCCTCGTACTCCTCCATGACCTTATACATCTGTTGTTTTTGTGCAATGGGGTCCTATCTGGAGGTCATGGCCATAGTCTTCCTCTTTCCCTGAGGGTGAATCATCAAGAAAACAAATTTCTTGGTTTTGGAAATGAGCTTACTACATTGTTTTGCAGTAACCATAGAGATGGTGGTAGGAAAGGCTATCTCGAGTATCTTGTACAACTTATTTCCCAAGGTGATAATAACAACATGAGGCTTGGACTCATACAAATCATGTCACTTCCACAAGTATGGTTGGCCTAATAATACATCAGAAACATCAAGAGGAGAAATGTCACATAATACCTCATTCATGAAGGGCTTGATGTTGTAGGGAAGGCAACACTATTGGTTGGCATGAAGATCCTTTCCTTGGTGCAACCACTCAATGGTGTATGGTTGTGGGTTTGATATGGTCGAAAATCCCAACTACTTCATGACCTCTACCGAGATGAGGTTCTTCTGGCTCCTGTTGTTGACAATGACCTGCAATGGGGAACCCTTTACCCACATCTTGGAATGGAAGAGACGCTCTGCATCCTATGGATCTTCTGGTTCCTCCTTCTGGATCTTCATGGTGGAAATGGTAGCATTAAGCTCCACATCAATAATCTACTTCCCCCTATCATTCCCCTTGTTAGGTTCTGATTTAGAGTTGGAGCATGCATCCAATTTAAAATCCTTCAACTTGGCTACCAGTGACTGCTTGGCCCGACACTCACTTGTGTTGTGAGTGGAGCTCTTATGGAACTCACACCACTTCCCTGTGTCCTTCTTTGGCTTCGTGGTGTTTTTATTTTCTTGTGGCCTTGGTGGGTTGTCTTGGGATGCCTTGCCTTGTCTTGGTCCTTATTTATGCGGTTTGGGGGTACCTTTCCCTTGCTTCTGATTCGTAGACCCAAAGTCTCATTTTTTTTGTTTGAACTTCTGCTCAATCTTGGAAGCATATTGGTATGCCACACCAAGCGAGGAGATGTCGAGGAACTCCATTTCCTCCTAAATTTATCTTTGTAGACAAGTGCAGTACTTTAACACCAAATGTTTCTCTGAATCTTTGATAGCCAACTTTGTGCATAGGGTATGAAATAGATTCATCATCTCATGCACATCTTGGTCCCTTTTCTACAGTAGCGTAGTCCATTGTATGTATTTGTTCTCATAGCTCCCCACGGGATAATATTGTTCCTTGATGGCATCTTGAAAATAATTCCAAGTGGGTGTGGCTAAGAATAGAGAGGGTTCCCCCTCACCCTGTTTCTCCAAGTAGGTTTCCCACCAGTCCTTGACATGGGGGGTGGCTTTGATGAGTGCGAAAATAATCCTTTCTCGGTCGAAAAATTCATGAACCAAGAAATATCCTTCTAACAGATTCAATCATCTATCTATGCCATCTGCCTCTATTTGGCCCTCAAATATGGGAATGTCAAATTTTACCTGTACCTTAAAAGGAGTGGTGCCTCCATAGTGGTTGTTGGATGTCGATGCGCCGCTAGTGGGAATCCGTTGAAGAATCTGGGAAAAGTTGTCCATCATCGTGTTCCTTTGTTTCTCGAGGGCCTCCTTGAGAAACATTTGATAGGATCTCCTTCTCCCTCATCTTTCTTTTTTTCCACCATGGGCAGTCATCAGGGTTTGCAAGACTGATCTTGCAAAGGTTCAACCAGATCGATCCCCAACTCCTTATACCCCGACCTCGTTGGGGACATGCAAAGAAAGATCGAGAACGAGAAGACTGCCTTGATACCACTGATATGGATTTATGTAGGAACACAATGAAATATAAAATTACACATAAAAATAGATATGCAGTGGAAATAAGACTTCATTTCATTAATAACAAATGACTGAAAAATGATTACAGACATAATGGAAATAAACTAGCTAGGGCGCTGGTAGCTTATCTCTGAGAAGAGATGTGGTGGCTACTGGACTCTGAACTCTATGTTACAATGAGGATTGAAGGCCTATATATTATTGAGAAACAATGGAAAACCCTAAACATCCAAAAACCTAACCCTAGGAGATGAAATGGTAGAATATGGGCCCCGATGGGGTAAATTGGTACATCAATTTCCCAGGGTCGTAACTTTGGCATACTATCTCCATTTGACGCACATGATACATCATTAGAAATATCTATCTGAGGACTACACTTCTTATAGAGAATATTGATTCCATAATGGACTCATATTCGTTGGAGCAGTCATGCCCAAAATACATCGTTTAGGGCCTCAAAACAACTCCGGAAGTTTAGGACCCGAAGAACTACTAAAAATAGTAAATTGTGGTACAATTAAGGAAACTGAAAAAAATGAAAGAAATAATGGTGTGGATCCAAGTGGAATAGGTGGGTGTCCACCAATATCCACCTTGATCAACGAGACTCATAACACCGCCAATTAGAATCTTTTCCTAAAAAGTCCAAAACCTGCCTTTGCATCCATGTATTCATTCCAGCCCCAAAGATTTACAAAATTTTCCTACACAGAGGGCAGGCTCCTCCTTTCTCCATGTTTCTATACTCATGAGACCAAGCATATATAGAGGAATTTCATGTGGAATTTAAAACAGTTTGACTTCCTCATAATTCTAAAATAGATACAAGTTACAAAAAGGAAGAATGATTATATTATTTAAAGGGACCGTTAGTAACCGGTTTGTCATATTAGGACTCCATTTTGTTAAGACACCATTTGTCCAAAAATTTCTGAAATACACCTAAATTTACCTAAGGATTCACCTTAGCTTATCGATTTCCTCTTCCAGGGTACTCAACCAAGAGAGATTTTCTCCGATGCTCTCTATCATCTCGGTTTTGGCCTCCATCCTCCGCCTTTTTCTCCTCTTCCTCTTTGTGGCTACATGGTAGGTGTTGTCCACATGTTCATTTATGATGAGATCCCTCATAATGGGGTTTAGTTTGACTCCCAACTTTGTCTCAGTTATAGGTTCGGTATGAAATTTAGTTGCCAGTATCTGTAAGACCCATCTTTCTTTCTTACTTATTGACCTACTTGGTACATTAGTTGAGAACATAGTCATGCCAGGCACCATTTGATGAGTATTATCCATACCTTTCAGACTTTGTAGAGACCTTGATTTGGCCACCCTTTGAATTTATAGAACTCAATAAATCAACACAGGTTGAGCTTGTTTTTCTTACGCATAAGATGGCAATTTCCTAGAATAGGATAAAATGATTTCATATCTGAGATTTGATGGTTTTTGTATTTTAATCACGAATTACTGTCACAGTACGTTGGTGTTCCATGCTTCATAAATCCACTTCGAATGATGAGCCTCGAGTTAGTTATGTGACAGTTTCCTTTTGATACATCATCTGGGAAAGTACCTGGACTAGTGATGTGGGGTGATTTGACCAACTTCCATCCTTCCCGCAAGTTATTGATGTGACATTTTGAACCATGTGACATCGAGGCCATAGGAAAATTGGTTTTGGGCAATTCGTTGTCTTACCCTATGCGTGTGTAAGAGAACCACGTGTTCCCCATCAAAACCATAATGGTTTTTCCCATTATACCTTTGCGACGTTAAGTTCCATGCTTTTTGTCGGTCCGATGTGGGCCTTGACTGTGGATCTATGGTTCTTCAAAATCAATGGTCTGCCGAGAAACTCCCTTCTTGCCTCCGATATATTTGTTCATATGTCGTGGGATATAGACAAGTGCCCTAAACTATCATGCCTCTACTGTGGTATAGCATCTCGCTAAATTTAAGAAATTTTTAGATCTCGATATAAAAATTGTTAAGGTGATAACACAATGACTTGTCGCTGCCACCAGAATAAAAAATCATTGTTGTAGGGTGTTGGCACCCTACATCCCCCCTCCTGTCTCATGACCTTAGTCCACCACTGTTGGGTTATGGAAAAGGTATGAATATCTTTCTTATTTCTACATTTCATGATGTAATCTTGACCGACTTTTCAGTTAATTAGGAATAAATAGGATAGGAAATGGTTCATATGTATTCTATTGTCATTATTGAAATTATATTGAATAGATTCTAAAATACGGTTGGAATTGTTTTGATTTCTCTACAGGATTGAATAAATATTGCCAAACCCGAGATAGCAAAAGGATATCTTGAAGATATATAAGCTATTGGAGGTTGAGGACTTTTGGCACAATGTAGTTTTGAAGATGATTGAGTTTCTATATTGTAATTTTATAATAGAAAAGAGAGCCTAAGGATCTTTCAATCCTCGGGATGGCTTAATTTGCCCAGATTGTTGTAATATATAGAGGGTAATAGATTCGAAAAGGGTATAGGAAGAATTGCATCTAAAGTATTTAGAATTTAGAATTGCTCTGCACAAGCAGTTTTTGTAAATGTTATACCAACTATGGAATCAATAAAAGCTTCGATCATTTTTACCATTTCTACATACTGAGTTTCCAGTAGCAGTGCTTCTGAGAACCAAGGGCCTAGTCTGAAGGAGTTATTGTTCGATCTGTAATTGTATCAATTTAATCTTTGTTTTATGATTTAAGTTTCTTTCACAATAGTTAAGATGAATGCCTAAGTGTGCTAATATGCTATTTTCATACCAATGGTAGATATTTTCTTTGAGTATTAATGATTGTTTCTCAAATCTCCATTGCTGTAGTTTGCTACTTGACATTTCCTCATATTTTCATATGAATTATTACATTTACTTAGGTTATCTATTGTTGTTCCTTTTAATTAATTTACAATTGTTGTTCCTTTTAGTTAGTTTACAATTGTTGTTTCTTTCCGTTAAAGTTAGACTTGTTGTTCCTTCCAATAAAGTTATATTTTATGCATCTTTTGATTAGACTACAATTGTTGTTTCTTTTCACAAATAGAGTAATTTGTTATTTCCTTTCCAGTAATTTGATTCATAGTTGATAGTTAACTTTACAAGTCTTTGCTTAGATTCAATAGTTACTTTTCAGTTAAATGAATTCAACAGATTAGTTAATTCCTTTTTATTACACATCATGTTAGTAATTAGATTTCAATTCCATTAATTTTCATAATCTTTAAGTGAAAATTTGAGAAACATGATTTTTGATAAACTCATATCTGATTTAACTACATGATTTTAGCCTCTTCAAGCTATTTGCATAGACTTTGCTGATATTCTTGAGATAAAAGATGAATCCTCTGGTTGATAAATTATTGTTAAACTAAGGTTGTTTTTATGACATCTTTAGAAACCAACATTTTGGCGTTGTTGCCGGGAAGAATGTCAAAGGTAGCATAGGTTGTGTCTCTGAGGAAAAGGTATTGAAGACTGAAGGTAAGAACCTACGCAACCAATAAGTAAAATGCTTATGCCAACACCTACCCCCAGTTGACACTTAAGAGGTTACATAGGTGACTTTTTTTTCGAAATGTTTTTCTTTTATGTGTGAAGTGTGCATAACTAAGAAGAAAGACCTTGAAAAACCAAAACCCCCACCAAAAAATACCAAACCCTAGGGCTCTGTGCTCCCTGGGAGAAGCACTTTCATAGACAACATCATCCGAAAAGATGAATCTCAGGCTTCGGTTGGACTTAGGAGAGGATCTACCCGAATCCCTTAGGAAGAAGTTTCACCAGCTATAGCCCACGCCGAGGTTCATAGTAAAACTAAAGGGACTGAGAAAATATTTCAACGTACAGACCTCCCACCGCTCACCCCTTTAGAAGAGGGAAATTCTCATAATATAGAGGAATGATAAGGAGAAATCGGTGGGGTTTCCAAGACAAACCCATCACCGCCCTCTGATCACAAATCTCCATAAATTCCTGAAGATTTCTGGTACATATTTTATCAAATGGCACAACCAAATCAACAACGTCTCTAGACTTCCACATTGGAGTATCTCATAGTTGATCTAATTGCCAATGCTTCAATGAAAACAATCCTCCTATAGAACCTGCCAACCTTCCATGGATTGATCTTAGAAGATCCGGATGCATTCTTATTCGAATTTGATGTCTTATGTAGAGGATATGATTACACCTTTGAATCTCAAAAATTAAAACTATTCCCCTCCACTTTGAAAGGAGCAACTTTACACTAGTTTATGGGATTGGGAGGTGGATCCATAAACTCATGGGATGAGATGAAAAATTCCTTCTTGAAAAAATACCAGGATTATTGTAGGACTCGGGACCTAAAAGATAAAAAATTTCAAATGACCACAAAAGAAAATGAGACATTAGAAGAATATGTTGAAAGGTTCCAATATAACTTGTAGAGATATCCTTATGGTGCATTACGAGGTGAAGTACTCAAAGCCACTTTGATAAAAGGAATGAAAGACGAATGGGTAGAAACATTAAATTTAATGTGGAAGGGTGATATTTATCAAGAAACTTATGATAACATTGTTCCACTGTGCATTAGGTGCTCATGAGGAAGTACACGAACCAGATTAGGGGTGCGAACTCCCCTCACCAGAAATAGCAATATTACCAGTGAGGGTGTTACGCGAGATGAAGTTGGTAATCTCTTAGAAAATTTAAAACAGATATTTTGAGCACTCTGACCACACAATTGGATGTATTGCAGGACAAACAAAAACAAGCAGAAACAGAACAGACTCTAGCCATTTTTTTCCATAAATGCAGAAAAAAACATGGTCCAAGGGAATTCGCTTTGGATGTGGTTCATATTTGTGCTATTTGTGCCAAGGATCATGCAACGAAGCAATGCCCATCACTCCATGGACTAAAATTTTTCTTTATAGAAGCGTAAGAAGAAACATAGCCATTATATCTGATGGGATAGCATCGCCAATGACAAACCCGGCCTCCAGGTGCACTACATGACCCTTCCTCCTTCTTCTCTGGAAAGTATAACCAGCAACAAAATTCTGGTAATACATGGCAGGGCTAGCCATTTACCAAACAGAAATGACAGCCCCAACAATACCCACCTACAAATTCCATTTGGCCAAACCATCCCGCTGCAAATCCCAACTGGCATAATCAACTAGTTGTAAGTTCCACCTGACCCAACTCACAATACCCCACCCCATCCTAGAAAAACTTAAATAACAACCCCTACCCTTTGCAGTGGCCCAATACAATTGCCCAAAACCCAAACTGGAACTAGAATTGGTAGTGCCCCATGGGATAAACAATCAACCCATGGGGATGGCCCCTCACACCCAACCCATGTTGCAAGATCTACTCCAGCTACCCCAAAACTCCCAATCCCAATTGCTCCCTCAGTTACTAGCCCAACCCCACCAAAACCCCAATAACAGACCAACTCATCTAGTCCAGATTATGGAAAATGAAGAAGGGGAAAACAACTCGATACGGTGGAATGAACTTAGGTTGAGGTCAGAGCGTATAGTATCTCCTAAATAACATAATGCTTTCCAAGAGAAGGAGGATGAAAAGGATAAACAACCAACAATAACACCCTTGACTGTGTATATAACCAAAGAAACAGAGCTAGGAGGAAAAGCAGTCGAATCACAGGATCTTGATAAGAATACAACTCCTCCTCCCCTGTTCCCCAAAAGATTGATGATAAAAAAACCTACCACATATCCTAACTTTGACATTGTAGGGGAACTCAAGAATTTGTATGTCAAAATTCCACTCCTGCGGGATCTACAAGACATTCCAATATATGCAAAGACAATCAAGGAACTATGTGGAAGGAAGCCTGTTAGGAAAATAAAAAATTCATCATCAACAGTCTGTGTAGTAGGAGCATTGTCTGATCTAATTCTAGGTAGATAAGAACCAATAAAATATGAAGATCCAGGGAATCCCATAGTAACAGTTCAGATCCATGGTTGTTCTTTCCCAAACACACTTGTCAATTTAGGGGTGGCCATCAACATCCTAACTATGGAAAACTGCAACATCCTGGGTTTTGATTCTTTCGAACCCACCCAAATTATGCTACAATTGGTTGATCAATCAATGGTTAGACCGGTCGACATGCTACATGATATAGCAATCTTAGTTGACTCTTGGGAATATCCAGTGGATTTCCTCATCATCAACCCAAGAAGTAGACTTGAAGGGCATCCATTAATATTGGGCAGACCATGGCTCGCAACAATGGATGCGTACATAGGATCTTGAACAGGGAATATGACAATCACTAGAGGAGGTGTCACAAAAAATTTAATCTTATATCCACGAACCAAGCCAAGCCCAACTTTCATATATCCACAATTTCCACCGCCACGATATCTAGAAAAGCATTTACGAGCCCCTCTCACACTGGAAGCAACTCTCAGACTTAAGGATCGTCTTGAGGATGATGTAATCAGTGGGTTTATTAACAACCTAGTTGTCATGGGTAATCCAACATGCCAGATTCTCTAGATTGTCCTAGATTGTGAAGCACAGAGAGACTCACTGGAGGATTTAATGGAACAACAAATACTGACCACCACTCTTTATAACAACAAATATGTCAAGATCACACCAGGGAAGTCTCTAAACATTAATGCCAATTTAGACGAGAAACAACAACAAAAGCTAATTTAAGTCCTTTCTAAATACCAACAAGATTTTGCCTGGGAGTATTCTAATATGAAAGGTATTGATCCACAACTTTGCACACACCACATTTATATTGAAAAAGACGCCTGACCTATCCAACAGCCGTAGAGAAGAGTGAATCCCCATCTCAAGGATATCGTCAAAGAAGAATAAAAAAAGTTGTTGGATGCAGATTTTATATATCCTATATCATATAGTCAATGGGTTTCCCCATTAGTGATCATCCCCGAGAAAAATGGGAAATGGCGGATCTGTGTCGATAACAGGGAACTTAACAAAGCCACTCAAAAGGACCACTTACCATTACCTTTCATTAATCAGGTCTTGTATACTTTGGTAGGGAAGAAATTATGTTCTTTCCTAGACAGTTTCAATGGCTACAATTAGATCTAGATTGCCCTAGAAGATCGAGACAAAACTACATTCACATGCCCCTGGGGTACCTTTGCATACAGAGTATTACCCTTTGTACATTGTAATGCCCCAGCCACATTCCAAAGGGCCATACTGATCATATTCAGTGATCTGATCAGTGAAGGACTTGAAGTCTACATGGAGGACCTCACTCCCTATGGCAACGACTTCGATCAAGCACTAAATAACCTGGAAAAAGTACTAGAACGGTGCATTTCTACCAGGTTATGTTTAAGCCACGAAAAGTGCCATATGATGATGATGAAAGGTGTGGTATTAGGAAATTATATTTCTTCACATGGAATTAGAGTAGATCCAGCAAAAATAGAGGTAATTCTTAATTTACCCACACCACACACACAAACTGAGGTACGTAGTTTCCTTGGCGCTTCAAGATATTATTGCAGATTTATGGAAAAATTTGCAAAAAATGTTGCACGTTTACATGCTTTGACTGGTAATGTGGAGTTTCAGTGGATTGAAAAGTGTGATGTGGAATTTGCAGGACTCAAGAAGCTAATATCGTTAGCATCGGTGTTGAGGGGACTGAATTGGAAAATACCATTCCACATCTCCACTGATGCATCTGATATATCCATAGGCATTGTCCTTGGAAAAGAAGAGGACAAGAAACCCTATGCCATATATTTTATTTGCAAGAATCTTTATCCATCTGAACTTATCTATACAGTAACAAAAAAAGAATTTCTAGTTGTTATACATGCCATAAATAAATTTTGTCACTATATAACAGGATATTAGGTTTTTCTGTATACTGACCATTCAACTATTAAGTACCTATATAATAAATTGATCACTAGTGGATGAGTCACTTGATGGTTATTATTATTGCAGGAATTTGACATCACCATCAAAGATCACCCCGGGAGGGAAAATCTTGTTGAAAACTTCCTCTCCCACATACCCAAAACAAATGACTTCTTAACAGTTGAAGATCAATTTCCAGATGAGAATCTGTTTTTCATCACCACAAAACCACCTTGGTATGCTGATGTGGAAAATTATCTGGCAGAAGGGAAATTACTAGCAGATTTATCATCAAGGGAAAGAAAATTGATTGTCCATAGCGCATGATTCACTTGGATTGGTGGATATCTCTTCCACACAGGTGTTGATCTCTAGATCCGAAAATGCGTACACGATGACGAAATCTATGATATACTAAAGGCGAGACATGATGAGCCCTGTGGTGAGAATTTTGCAGACCGTAGGACTGGACATAAACTTTTACAGATGGGCTATTATTGGCCCTCAATATTCAGAGATGCAAAGAAATATTTCCATACCTACGACAATTGTCAGTGGATGGGAAAACCAGGTCAGGATGATGAAATTCCCTTGAAATCACAAGTAGTCACGGAACCATTTGAAATATGGACACTATACTTCGTTGGCCCCTTCAACCCAAAGTCAAATCAAAAGGCTTATATTCTCATTGTGATGGACTACATGACCAAATGGGTAGAGGCAGAAGCCTTACAAAATGCAATAGAAGAAGTAGTCATCAAATTCCTTTTCAAATTATTTGTACACTATGGACTACCTAGAGAATTAATCACTGATGGGGGATCACAATTTACAACCCATAGAATCACCGCCACCATATAAAATTACCATATTAAGAAGATGCTTACTTCTCCATACCACCCACAGGAAAACGAGCAAGTAGAGAGCACTAAGAAGGTCATGGAGACAATCACAAAAAAGACTAACTCAAAAAACTGATAGAATTTGGCTACTGAGCTCCCAAATTCCTTATGGGCTTATTGTACAACATGGCGTAACACTATTGGCTACTCTTCTTATCGCCTAGTCTATGGTAAAGAACCCATGTTCCCAATCGATTTTGAGATAAATACCCTAAGGATGGCCCAAGAAATTGGACTAGATCTTACAGAAGCACATAAATGATGCCTTCAGCAACTCAACGAATTGGATGAAGCACATCTGTCTGTTGTGGAGCACACAACTATTATTCAACAACATAGAGTGACCTAGCATGACAAGCATATCAAGAAAAAATCATTTAAGAAAGGTGACTGGGCTCTTCTTTATGATTCCATATTCCAGGATTTTTCGAGAAAATTACAGACATGGTGGCTGGGACCATATGAAATTAATGAAGTCCATGAAAATGGCATGGTCACTATAAGCACCATCAACGAGTCTGGATCTCCATTTCTGGTTAATGGACACCAGCTACAACTTTACCATCAACCGCCTTCAAAAGAATATATCTACCAGGAAGTAAGTAAGGATCCTATCGTTCATATTTTGGCTGGCTGGGAAGGTATCCTAGCCACTCCAACTCCATAAAGGATGATTTTTTGTTAACATTGTACATACTGTGCACACTGTATATATATTTATTGTGTTGTTAGTTTTTTCTTTTATTTCATGAAATTCACTTGAGAAAATTATAACGAACACAATTAGCACTCATTCCTATTCCAAACTCTTGCTTGATCTTGTCAAAGAGACCCTGTCTCTCATGGAAGAAAAATCTGTCATTTTTTTTTCGCAACAGTAATCGGGCAAATATTGCACGCCTGCTTTTCCTTTTGAACACTTATTGTTCCTTTTGCATGCCTGTTGTTCCTTTTCAACACTTGTTGTTCCTTTTGCACGCCTGTTGTTCCTTTTGAACACTTGTTGTTCCTTTTGTGCGCTTGATGTTCCTTTTGTTTGCCTGTTGTTCCTTTTGAACACTTGTTGTTCCTTTTCCGCACATGTTGTTCCTTTTGAACAATTGTTGTTCCTTTTGTGCACTTGTTGTTCCTTTTGAACACTTGTTGTTCCTTTTGCACACCTATTTTTCCTTTTGAAAACTTGTTGTTCCTTTTGCGCATCTGTTGTTCCTTTTGAACACTTGTTGTTCCTTTTTCACGCATGTTGTTCATTCCGTTGTTCCTTCCCTACATTGTTGATAAAACTCCAAGCCATTCCTTTGGGGTACGACTTTCACGAAATAATTTTCATCATCATTATTTCTAATTGTCATCACAATGATCTGTCATTATTTTTTGGATTATCTTCCATACCTTATCAAATTGTTTTTGGATTAATCGCTCTGGAATATCTTAAACCCTGTTCATAATCGGTAACCACCATAATTCGTTTATTTTCCCTTATACATACAAATATACTTGAATGATGTTTCACCTCTATATTATAATAAGGAGTCTTAAGAACACTTTTACTTGGCATCCTTACACTTCTTTACGCCACCCCTTACTCTTAAGGAGTAGATGATCCTCTCTTAA
>ML778492.1:54712-73271 GCA_009831015.1 Picea engelmannii
ATAATAATCCTCTTCGAGGGGGAAACCTCCTTTTACCCCACTTAAATGTTCAAGTACAAGATGATTCAAAATGAAAATGTCTCCTTGGTATATATAGGAGACTAGGAGGTTTTAATGGCCTAAAGCCGACATAAATAAAATAAATTTACTAATCTAAATCAAAACTAATGGCCTAAAGCCGACATAAATAAAATAACATTACTAATCTAATATTCCCCAAATAAGTGGTAATGAGCCAATATTAGGGCTTAACACATAGACAGTGGGTCTCACACACTCTACTGCATACAACATAAGTGGCCTTGATGCTTGGTGCAAGGAAGCCGAACCTGTAATCCTAGTCAATACAAGCATGATGATCTTCAGGCTGGGGTTATTTATTGCCCGGATAGGGATTTGACTTCCCATCTTGGGAGTCCCCACTACACAATAGGGAATCAATATACTCCTTGATCTTGATCCCACTCCTTGCTCCACCTGACATGAAGTTTACAACCTCTCCTAGGCGTGATAGACCAGTCAAAAAGTAGATGTCCTCTAATTCGATCCTCAATGGTTGTCCATTGAGGATAAATCTTTTGCTTTCAGGATCCCAGTAACCCACCAACATCTCCAACAACCTCACTTGGGCCCTCATTCGTTTGAGATCCCAAAACTTATACAATCCACATCATTTTAGAGCTTCTTGAGCCACTAGATCTCGATCCACAACTACATCTACCTCCTCATGCTCTCACTCTCTCCATTCAAGGACCACTCTACAAAAGACAAATCAATTTTTGAGTTAAAACCCTTCTTTTTTGGTCATTTGTGTACCTGTACGCAGCTTCCTTTGCATATAATCACATATAGGGATACATATATGCACCATGTGGTTCACACATAGGCGTATACTTCTTTGTATATGCGATCTAAACAAAGGCAGCCCGTGTACATCGAAATTCATAATTTATGCCCTCAAAAACTAAAAAATTAGAACCTAATTCAAAAATGTAATCTTCTGAATTTGAAGATAATGAGATGTAGAGTTACCTGATCCAGATGGTTCGTGATTTTGTTGCTTGATTCTCCCGAATCGTCGTTTGAATCTCAGAGGTATTTTGGTCCAAATTGCACTATTTGGGTAAAAATCAAAATGATGCAGTATTTTTTTATTTTATTACTATTTATAAGCTATTTTTACCCACTTTATATAGTTTCATGCCATTTTTTCACCTAATGGACTAATATAAATGTGTCTTTGAGCTGGCTTTTGTAGTTTTGACTCTGTTTTCTTGCGGATTTCAACGTTATGATTGGTCGTTCATCACCTCGAGCAGGTATTTTCATTAGCTAGCATATAGGATAGGTATCCACTTCATCGTGCATTTTTTCATTATCCTTCTACTATTGCTTTTTACGCCTTAGGTATGAACCCATTTTTTGTGACACAAAACCTTTTGTCTACTATAAGTAGTGTCGCTAATAAATGGTCGAGACTTACCAAACATGGGTGCCCTAGTTAGATCCTCTTTTTCATTTGATGTCCATGCCGATTTTTTTCCTTAGGACTGAAAGTCCATTTTAACTTGATACATGAATTTATGATGAGCCTCATTTCTCACTCATGCACATGCGGCCTTATTCCCTATGGACTCCCAAAAAATGAGTCATAGTTAAGCTCTTTTTCGACTCGTCTAAAAAACCGAAAATATTGCCGAGTGATTTTTCCCTTTCACACTTGTTAAATTGGATTTGAAAGGTCATGAGTCTTAGTTAAGCTATTTTCTGACTCGTTACCAAAAATAGAAAAGATCACCGAGTGAACTTGTCTTTTTCACACTCGTAAATTGGATTTGAAAAGATGTCTATTTGGCACAAGTTTACCCCCTTTTCAAACCAAATAGACTAAAAGACATAAAAAAATGACATTTTTGGAGTTAAGTTGTGATTTCATCTCATGCTCTTGCTTGCAGTATTGAGCTTTTAGCCGGTTCTCGCTTTGCGTTATAAACTGTTGCCTAAGCAATTTTTGCATCCTCAACCAACTTGAAGAGCCTTTTTTATATCCTTCGCAATTTGACACCCTATACCCTGGAGGGAACATCACCCCGAGTGTCCATCTCTTGCATGCATTTCCTTGCATTGATCATAGGTAAATTCCACTACTAGAACTAGTTTTTCTTACTTGCGACACTCATTTCCTCCTATGTATCATAGCATTCATTTGGTATGAAAAAAAAAAAAAAAGACGGGGATGAAGGGAGTACTATATTATATTTGGCAGTAGTCATGTTTCCTTTGAATAGAGCACAAAGTTATTGAGTCCCTGTATCATCATAATTTTGGGTTTAGCATGGCCTTAGGAAGTTGATCTCGTTAAAGAGTTTCTCTACCGACTGGTTACTCTTCCATTCCCTATGGAGAACATTATTGATTCCTTCTACATCTAATAGTCACATCATTGGGTCTATGCTATCGAAGTCTACCATATGTCTCATGTTCTTGTTCAAAGGAAGTTTAGCAACCTGTGTCGGCTATTCCTCAGAAATATTGAATTTACATGTCAGCCATACCCTCAATTTGTCTCAGAATCACATGATACTATGGTCTTATCATGCACCTTGGCCCTACTTTCATCATTGGTAGGTCACCTTGAACCCAACAATCGACATTTCATCATTGGTCGTTGACTGGGTGGTTTCCCTTATGTTCGAAGACAAGACATCTATTCACACTTTGGTATTCGGTCGGTGTCTTGGATTCCATTAGCCTTATTGGTGGTTTCCTCACCTTTGTCAGCAATTTTCATCATTGGTTGTTATTCAGAGGGCATTTTTCATGTACTTCTTTAATTTGGCACACACAAAAGACGCACAGGGTCTTTGGTTTGTCAACATGTTCTTCATCCGATCTCCACCAAATTATGAATCTCCTTCTTTGTTACTCGTGCTGACTTATGAGAGATGCCTTAATGCTCTCCTTTCAGTGGGTCTTTTTCCATCGACTTTAGCTCATTTATTTTGGATACGAGACCTATATTTTTATGAGTAACTTGAGGCTTGCAATCATTACTAGCAAGCTCTCTTGCCATTAACAAATGGGAATACATCAGTGTCTCCTGATCAATGGATTCCTCAAGTGTTTGACACTGAATCCTTTATTCACACTTTTAGGAATGTACTTGGTACCTTGATACATACTTTCATTATCGATAGGTTGTCTCGCGTTTGTTAATGTTATACCTCAATGACCGATAATCAAACGATGTCTCATTTTGTTTGACCTCAACTCCTTTATTCACATGATGTAGACTTGCACCCCTGGCGGATAATGTAGAATACATGAAGACATCACTATGTGGCCACAACTTTTCTGAGTTGTTGCTTCCTTTTCATTGGACTAGTACCTATATGACTTCAATGATCATGGGAGATCAGATTGTAGTCCATGGTATACAAATATCTTTAGATCGATTTTGAGATTGGTTTCACTGGGCCTTGTTCATGACAATGATATATTTTTTCATGTAACCACATTTGTATTTTCCTATTCATGGCCATAGACACTTATTTGGTATATTTTTCACATGGATTTGCAGTGTATTCTTGGAAACCATGTATGCAAAGTCAGTACAAAATGTAATGAGCAATTGAGTTCATCCAGTTGGTTCTCTACCTCTCCACTTCTGGGTTATTTATAATCTATTTTGGACATCACAGATACTCCTCTGATCTCACACATTAGGGGGAATTTGTTATATAAATATTTTCCTCACCATTTTTATCTTTCATAGAGGGCCTTTTTCCATTTCCCTATGTAGACTTGTCATCCCTTTTTGATGAATCCAAAGCTAAAAATACATATTTTTCCTCATTTGCAGGCCCTATATACTATACACCATACGTATACGTAGGTTTCTCCACTACAACCCATGTACATTGGGATTTTTTCCAGAATATACAAAAATGGAGTTGGCTTTCCATGTCACAAGATGAGATCTCTGATCCTTGGCCTTCCATATACTAGAAATGTTCAGACTCAGCCCTTCGGTTGCATTCTGAAGGCTATAAAAGAACAATTTTGAGCTATGGAAAAGAGGATAAATCATTTAACTTTAAGGGAAAAGTTACTCTGGAGAAATTACTTCATATTAAGTCACCATCCCTTTGTTCCTCAAGTCTGAACACAATGTTTAGCCCCCAAGATCTTTCCCTATCCCTATTGTTGAGAGAACTTCATTATCTCCCTTATATGATCTTGCCTTTGGTTGAGGATTGAAGTGGTGGAGGCCCAGTTAGAAGGAACTTGGTTTCTTGGTTTCAAACCATGCCGACACGGAAGTCTGTAATGTTATCACTTCTATTGATCATTTATTAATAGAAATAATCCTTTCCCATCCTATTGGTATCGTGCAAATATATGATTATTATCCATGGGCATGTTTGTAATGTTTATTAATGGATTATGCTATCTGATGTGCCAACCCCTTTATATTATCACTATATACTTGCTCTACTTGTTTTTTGAGAACTTGTTGCAAGTATAAATCTTTGGGTCAAAGTTCTCAGCGATGGAACATCATCAAATGTTGGATTGAGGTAGGCCTCTTTCTTATTTTTCACATTGGTTTATATATCATATGTTGGAATTGAGTTGATTTATGTAGTCATACTTGTTTGTTGTGGTTTACCCTAGCCATAGAGAGTCTTTCCCTCGTAAGAGAAGGATTACCTGATTCAATAAAAGACAAAGTGGGAAAATGTTTATCAGCAAAAGAACTATGGGATAATATACATAATGTCTATTTCTCTTCCATCATAGAGTTAGAGAATTCCAAAGAAGATGCAGGTATAGAACAAGAAGAAATATGTTCATCATGTCAGAAAGATTCATAAGAAGAGTGTGAAAAGGCATAAGTCAATTACATAGAAGAATTTCTTAGTGCAATGGAATGTGTACAAAATGAAAAAAGGAAAATCAAGTAACTCCAAGAATAACTAAAGGAAAAATAAGAATATCATAAAACCAACTCCAAAGAAGTTGAGAGGATGATCATAATGCTAAAAAATCATCTAGAAGAAGACATAAGGATTGAATAAAGTCTCGAGGATTAGAAGGAGTGTTTGGAAGCCAAAATAGTAGCACAAAAGAAAGAAGCAGAAAAGAAAGAGAAGATGTTGACAGATCATCTCAAGGAAAGAAATGAAGATTTAAATCAACTTGAAGAATATATAATCACCTTGAAGGTACAACTTGAAGAAGCAAAGAGAAAAAAACAAATCATGAAGTCTCAGATAATAAATAAATAAGAAGAGGTTGAGAAGCTTGAAGAATAAGTTGTCACACTAAGAGTCAAAGTTGTCAAGATCAATATGAATACTAAAGAAAGAGAAAAATTTACATCATCTAAAATGAAAGTTGAAGAGGAACACTACAGGTAGCTACAAAGGAAGAGTGAAGATAATCCTAAGACTTATGTAGAAGTCATTAAAGGTTCAATGAAGAAGGAAGAATGCAAGCCCCAGAAGAAAAAAAATTCTATAAGTGTAGAAGACTCAAGAAGAAGACTACAGAAGAAGACCCTACACATTCAAACAACAAATAAGATTAACCCATAATGAAGGATTTAGGAGAAAAGAATATTGTGAACAATGAAAGAATGAATTTAGAAGGACTACATCATAGAGAAAATCATCTACCCCCTGGTATCAAAATTTCTTTTATGGTTATTGTTTTTATTGTACTAACTTTGGACATAAATTTGTAGATTGCAGAGCATATCGAAGAAATTTTCAAGCAAGAAATGCTTATGTGGCCCCACTTAACATTGAATGTTACAAATTCCATAACTATGGACACATAGCTCATGATTGTAGAATCATTATTGATACTTCTATGAAAGATAAAACCAATATCAGGTATAAGAAAGTATGGAAAAGAAAAAAAGAACAAGTAAATGACAAAAGATGAATGAAGGACACCCAAAAGGAATACTTTCAAGATTGAAAATAGTAGGAGATCAAGAGAAATCTACATGAAATGTTAGATACAGGATGATTTGGAGAAGAAATGGAAAACAAGAATAAAAGGTAAATAAAGACCAGGTCCCATAGATCACAAGATTCATAGTAGTACCATCAATAAAAGAGGAATAGGTTCAATAGATTGTACTTTCAGGAAAGATCAATCCATAAGTAAAAAGGAAGAAGTTGGAGTTCAGGAAGTGTTGGACATATTGTCATTGATGTCAACAGTCGATGTGATGATCTCTTGTTAATGATGAATTACCACATATGAGATTCATTGGTGTCAATAAGTATACCAGTTAGCAGAATATGTCAAACAATATGCAGAGATCGAAAGAGTAAGCTCAGAAGGAGGAGTGAACATTATGAAGATGAAAAGATCATAATGGAAAACGTAATATGTTAGAAAATGTAGAGATAGGATGAAGAAATTCGTGATTATTTTTTATCATGATAGGATCAGCAATATTCCTATGATAAAATCTCAAGAGGGTTAGTGAATCAAGATCAAAACTTAGAAGGAAGAAGTGCATTGTAGAAGTATCATCATGATCGATGAAAATATTGAGAAGTCGACTAATGCACACGAAAAGGTGAGAAGTCTCAGTAGCTATCCAATCAAGGAAATTGACGGTGTTGATCATCTCATATAATGGACGACAGTCATATGAGTTACCATGAGATGGAGGATTGTGACCATCATATATGCAAGCCATATCAACGGTAGGTATAAATTGCAGAGATTGGAAGGAGAATTAAACTACTCACCAGTTACAATCCTACAATCCATCTAGATCGTCAGATATCATAGCTTCAAAGATACACGACTGTGGTTGATCTAACAAACAACCAATTTGAGTCAAATTAAACCTTGATCATCATATATACAATCACTAAATCTATGGCAGGGATGAATTGCACAAATTGAAAGGATAATTAAATATCTTGCTAGTTCCAATATCGCAACTAGTCAGGACCATCTGATCTTATAGCTTCGAATATAGGCAATTGTGGTTGACTCACCAATAGCGCACAACTTTTAACTGTGGAGTTTGAGTGATGAGTTAAATCACTCGCAATTTGTGGTTCTGCAATCATCTATGATCATGGATCTACTTCAAGAATATTCATAATCGTTGGATCCCTTTTGAGTGGAAGGAAAGGATAAGTGGGGAAAATGATTGAGAATTCGATTATGAGAATTATCATCAGCCTTCAGATCAATTTCAAGTGGAAGGATAGGATAAGCTAGCGAATTTTCATCGCAGAAAGATCAAACCATTGATCTAAGATCTTGATCAACGAACACCATTTGTTTCGGGTCTAAAGTTGTGAGGAGGTTACACTCTAGAAAGTCTGATATTTGAAATTACCGAAATGTGAATTTTCGTCAGCCATTGGATCATTTCAAAGTGGAAGGACAGGATAAGATATAAGAGATGCATCACTGACAGATCGAGCCATTGATATAAGTTCATGATCGACGAACAATGTTTAGTTCAGATCTAAAGTTGCGAGCAGGTTACGCTCCAGAAAGTTTGATATGTGAAATAGACGAAGCCTAAAAATACGAAATGAATAAGGACTGTCGGATTTGGAGGACATATGAGAACCATTGGATTAGGTTTTTTGGTCAGCATACCACATCAGGAAGGACGTGTGGCAGACCACGTCGACAAGGAAATCTGGTAGACCACATCATAAGACCTTGTCAGAAAAAGGGCATATGGAAGACCATGTCAGCAAGGACACATGGTAGACCATGTCAACAAATACACATGGCATAATCAGATTATGACAAGAGTAAAGAGGAATTTTGTTTGTGCCATATCAATAAGTGACGTAATAAAGTTATGTCACTTTGGGAGTTTCAAATGTCAAAAGTCATGAAGTCTCGAAGGACGAAGTTTCGAAGTTACTCTCAGTCGTCGATCTGAGATACCCTTCAGATACTATCTTGACCATTAGATCAAGGAGATGAACATGTGTCACACCAAGAGATCTGCGTCGACTTCAACAAGAAACTGTGAAAGATCACGTTAGTAGTCTATGTCAGCAAGGACACATGGCACAGTCAGAAAATGACAAGTGTCAAGTTGAAATCAAAATTTCAGGTATGTGCAAATCATGAATTTGAGTGACACGTGAAAACATCTTGGATCGTTACATGTCATCCAGTGATGCAAGTAAGTTATGCCACTCCGAGATTTTTTATTTGGGAGTTTTACCACCAACACTAACCCAAAGTCCCGTAGTCCCGAATGCCAAAGAAACGAAGTGGACATGAGACGTTGTATCTGAATATCACTTCGGGAGAATTCTTGGTCATCGATCTACTACAGGGGAAGGATAGTGTAAGTGGAAATGTTAAACAATAGAAAGTGGTCTCCACTATCTTATGATTGACTCAACAGGTGATCACTCCAGAGGAAATAACGGGTTGAGATTTGAAATCTCCAAAGTTTGGAGACCCAAAGGAGATCTCGACCATTAATTCGAGAGGGACATGCATCAGCCCCAAAAGATTGACGTACGAAGGAAAGAAGGGGTTGAGAATTAAAATATCAGAAGTTCAAAGAACCAAAGGACATATTGACCATTGATTTGATTTTCGGTTGAATTCTCAACCGTTGATCAAAATACAATGGAAGGATAGAGTAATCATAATAGATGAATTCGCGGAGTAAAAGGTGGCCATCCATCTCATTTCTTGATTAATTCCCAGTCGTTGGATTAATCAATGAAGGATAGTTGTAAGAATCGAATATGACCATTGATCCAGTTCCATGAGATAATGTGAACCGTCTGATCTGTTTGATGATATTGTATTCAGGATATTTGAAAGGTTGGAAGTCACAAAGATCCGAAGGGAGAAGTTTTGAAGTTATGACAATCGTCCATTTCAGGAGAATGAATCGTGTTCATTGAATTGATAAGCACTCAGGCACTCATCTCACCTCACATGAGGTCACCATCGTTGGTCATATGGTAAAGAGATTTGAAAGGCAGAAAGAAATGTGTCACTTAAATTGTTAAGCCTATGGCTCTACGCCATTGATAATATGAACATGATTTGAAGGAAGTGTCGATCTCTGTTATCATAGAGACGAAGGAAATCGATCCATGTCTATGATCAATTTGTGAAAGGAAAGGGTATGCTAGGTGTAACATTGGAGACCCAGATTGATGATCTCTAGTGGTCCCAAAAGTTATTGTAAATGAACAAGTTAGTTATAACTTGTTTCATAAGTCGGCTCAATAACTTAAAATGTTTTTGAGCATAAACAAGTATAAATACAACCATGATAGGTTTACTTGAAAGGGATCTTGTGGATGAAGAGTGGCTTGTGAAGCAAAGAGGTGGATCTATACCTGAGGTCCATGCGAATATAAGAGAGATGTAGAAGTGAAGAAGGCATAGATCTATCATAGGAAAGATTAAAGTGAAGAAGGCGTGAATTTTAGAGAGAATATGAAATGTGGTGATGAACGTTTATGGTATACCTCTAATCATGAGATAGAGTTGATTCTATAATGGACCACTGCTACTAGAGTTTAATGAACTCTAGTTGGATACACTACATTCTATCAACAAGATGGGTCTTGCGACAAGTTGGATCTTTCTTGAGATTTGGCACTCTCTTGAGAGTTGGTGCTCCTTACTTCATTTGGTTCTGATACAGAATAGTTTTTTCTAGGAAAATTCATATTACTATATCCATATCAATTATAAAAAATCTTACACAAACATATGGTGTCTCTTGTGTCCATTCTGATTCTGATTTGATTGTTCTTAATCTGTTCAAATATGTTTTAACTGCTAACTTGTAAGAAGAAGGAAAGTTAGAATAGTCCACACACTAATTCACCCCCCCCCCCCTCTTAGTGTGGGTGGTGTGTTCAACAATTGGTATCAAAGCGGTTTCCTTCAATACAATTTAACCACTGTAAGGTAGATCCTGAAGAAATGGGTGGACAGATGGCTCTCTCCACAATTGAAGCTCCCTTATTTGATGGAACAAATTATTCCTCATGAAGAGACAATATGAAACAATATTTGAAGTCAAAAGGATCTGAGGTTTGGAATTCAGTAGTAATCAATCTGTGGGACTTAACTACATCAAATAATCTATCCAATATTACAATCCAAAGAAGAGAAAGGAAGAACAATGAAGTGGCATTGAAGATTCTTCTCAATGGATTATCAGATACAGTCAAGGCAAGCATAGGACTATGCACATCCGCCAAGGACTCATGGATGATGTTAGAATATATGTATTAGATAAAAATATAAGACACATAAGACATTCCTATCAAGGATGAAGAGGAAGACTCAACCATCAATAAAGGTAAGGACTCTCCACAATATTTCGATTGCAATAAAATTGATATTGAGTCCTCCCCTGCATGTAAAGAAAAAGACTCAGATACAATAAAAAAATGTTATGTTATCATTTATCCCATGGAATAAGTAGAAGGATAACTATCAAAGGCCAAACAAAATTTTGATTGGAGTCTTTGAGAATACCTCTATGACAATAATGAATAAGACTATAGCTATCTTCATGACTAAACTAAAGAATTTCTTGAAAAGTGTCAAAATCATGTCTTGGAAATAAAGGAAATGCTCAAGGACAATGAAAAGATAATATATGAGCAGGAAAATCAGTTAGAAGAGAAAGAAGAGGAGATCGAGAAGTTGAAGAAAGAAATTAGTCAAGTAAAAGAAAACGAGAAGGAAGATGATAAGCTTAGCAACCAGAAGCATATCCTGGAAATAAAAGAAAAACTCAATGACAATGAAGAAGTTGTATCTAAGAAAAAGATCCAGTTAGAAAAAAAAGAAGAAGAGATCAAAAGATTGAAAAAAAAAGTTACTAATCTAACAAAAGAAATGGAAGAGGAGATCGAGAGACTGGAAAATGAAATCAGTGAAGCAAAGGAAGAGGAGATCGAGAAATTGGAAATTGAAATCAGTCAATCAAAAGAAGAAAAGAAGGAAGATGATGAACCAAGAAAAATCCTTGGAGATCTAAAATAACTAAGGGAAACCTATGTCAATCTTAAAATCCAACTTGAAGAAGCCAAAAGGAGAGAGGAGGTAGTGAGGAACCAGTTGGAAAAAAGGAAGAATCATGTCATGAGATGGAAGTAGAAGTTGTGAATATTAGAAAGAAGGTTGAGAAGTCAAACACCTGAATCAAGTTCTTGAACAAATCCATGACCCTGGATGAGATCTTGGATAGTCAAAGATCACAAATCTGGTCTTGGATACAACAAGGAAGAAATCAATACTCCTAAGAAACCTGATGCAGGTCCTTCATTTGTAAAAGGTGAAAATAGGTCTAACATAGGTCCTTCATTTTTAAAGAATGAAGACAGGTCTGACATAGCTCCTTCATTTGTGAAGGATGAAGACAGGTCTGACACAACTCCTTCATTTGTAAAAAGTGAAATCAGTTATGACTCATGTCCTTCACATTCAAGGAGTAAAAGAAACACTACAAAATTTAGAATATCAGATCAAGGAAGACATCCAGAAGCTTCTCATACACCTCAAAGCAATTTTAGAAGAGAGACACCTTCATGGATGAATCAAAGAAGGTATGAGAGTGTTTTAACAGTTATTGTTTTTCTTTTAATGAATATGGTCATAAAGCCTTGGATTGTAGGCATCATGGAAGAAAATAATTTGGTAGGTTCAACAGCAATATAATATGTTGGAACTGCAATCATGTTGGACATATTTTTGCACATTGTTACACTATAAGATGCTATAGTTGTGGTGGATATGGCCACAAATCCTATAAATGTTGGAAGTCAAGAAAACAGTCAATGAGAATTGTGTCATATAGTATGACAAAAGGAGAAAATGAAACATGGAATAAAAATGAAATTGTAGTAATAGATGATTAGAGAACAAAGCTCAAGAAACCAGGACACTCACAGATATGGATAGAAAAGACTGAACAAGTGAACATGAGTGAAGTTGATTTTTGTGAAAAGAATGTCAGTTATGTGACAATAATAGTATAAACTTTCTCAGAAAACCTTAGAGCAATGTACAGTAAAGAAGCATCTTGGATAAAGACGAATACATCTGGTTAGAGATCGATGAGAGTTGGTTTGGGCAAATCCAAGATTTGTTTGACTAAGATGAGCTACAATTGTGCTGCACAAAATTGCAAGTAGTCAGTGCTCCCCAGTGTATCGTGACAAGGGACTAATCACCTCTCGTGGATCCTTGAAATCTGGCGGTGGTGAATTTACCAATCACCTGCGGGTTTTGGTGTAACGACAGTCGTACTACCAACAAATTGCACAGTGTTCCAGTAGGACAACGACATCTATAGAAGAAACATTATTATGTACAAAATAAGGTACATGACATCCTGTAGAGATAACAAGAGGAGAAACCCTGTCATAAAATGCTACCCTTTTAGAAACAAAGGGGGAGAACAGTCAGTAAAAAATCAAGTGGATTTTTGGTTAGTAAATAAGAAAGTAATTAGATTAAGATTTGAAAAGACTCGAACACTACAAAAATTAGTATCAAGAAGACTACTCATTTGAAACACAAAAAACCCAATCAATTGAGATAAGAAGTTAGTAAATTAATAGGGGAAGAAACCTGGTCAGGGAGAGCTACCTTTTCAAAAAAAAAGGGGGGAGACTAGTCAAAAGTAGAGAGACATCATATTGACAGGAGGATTCATTCAGTTATGGCAGGTAGAACATAATTGCAAGAAGCATTACCCAAGTTTAGACTCTAGTTAGTAACATATAGATATTTACCACAAGAAGAAAACCCCTTTTCCATTGATGTCAAAGGGGGAGAGAAAATTCATAAAAGGAAAACTTCATAAGAGGAAAGCATCATCACAGAGAGTTTTTTGTACATGAAGTTAGTGTGTTTCCCTCAATGACAAAGGGGGAGATTGTTGGAGATATTGTCATTGATGTCAAAAGCAAATGTGATGATCTATTGTTAATGATGAATTACCACAGATGATATTGTCATTGGTGTCAACACGTAGATCAATTAGCAGAAGATGTAAAATAGTATGCATAGATCGAAAGAGTAGGCTCAAAAGGAGTAGCAAACAGGAGGAGCGAATAGTATGAAGATCAAAATCTCAGAAGGGAAAACACAGTACATTAGCAAATGTAGAGATAGGTTGAAGAAATTCATGATTATTGTTGATCATGATAGGATCAACAATATTCCTATGATAAAATCTTAGGAGGGTTAGCAAATGAAGATCAAATCTCAAAAGGAAGAAGCACATTGCAGAGGTATTGTTTGGATTGATGGAAATATTGAGAAGTCGATCAATGCACAAGAAAAGGTGAGAAGTATCGACAACCATCTGATCATGGAAATTGAAGATGTTGATCATCTCATATAACAGACGTCGGGCATATGAGTGACCGTGGGCTGGAGGATTGTGACCGTCGGATTTGCAAGATAGATCAGCAGTAGGGGTAAATTGTGGAGATCAGAAGGAGAATTGAAATACTCACTAGTTAAAATCCCACAATCCATCTAGATCATCATATCTCATAGATTCAAAGATCTATGACTTTTTTTGATCCAACAAATGACCAGTTTAAGTCATATTAAATTGTGACCATCAGATGCGCAATTGCCAAATCTATGGCAGGGATCAATTGCGGAGATCGAAAGGAGAATTAAATATCAAGCTAGTTCCAATTCTACAATTAGTCAGGGCCGTCCGATCTTATAGATTCGAAGATCGACGATTGTGGGTTGAATCACCAATAACGATCAACTTCTAATTGCGAAGTTTGGGTGACGATTTAAATTAGTCGCAAGTTGTGGTTCCACAATTGTGGATCGGTGATCGTGGATCTGCTTCAAGAATATTCACAACTGTTGGATCACTTTTGAGTGGAAGGACAGGATAAGCAAGGCAAAACGATTGAGAATTTGACTATGCAATTTCTTGTCAGCCATCGTATCACTTTTGAGTGGAATGATAGGATAAGCTAGAAAATATGCATCGTAGAAATATCAAACCATCAACCTAAGATCCTGATCAACGAACACCATTTGTTTCGGGTCTAAAGTTGCGAGGACGTTACACTCTTGAAAGTTTGAGATTTGAAATTCCTGAAATGCAAATTTCTGTCAGCCTTCAGATCATTTCAAAGTGGAAGGATAGGATAAGATATAAGAGATGCATCACTAATAGATCGATCCATTGATCTAATTTCATGATTGACGAACAACATTTAGTTCAGATCTAAAGTTGAGAGGAGGTTATGCTCTAGAAAGTTTGAGATGTGAAATACTCGAATCTCAGAAATATAAAATGAATAAGGACCGTTGGATTTGGAGGACATACGAGGATTGTTGGATCAAGTTTGTTGGTCAACAGACCACGTCAGCAAGGATGTGTGGTAGACCATATTAGCAAGGACATGTGGAAGACCACATCAGAAGACCATGTTATCAAAAGGGCATATGGCATACCATGTCATCAAGGATACATGGTAAACCACGTCAACAAATACACATGGCATAATCATATGATGGCAAGCATCAAGAGGAAATTGGATCGTGCCATGTCAACAAGTGATGTAAGAAAGTTACGTCACTCCAAGAGTTTCAAATGTTAAAAGTCACAAAGTCCCGAAGGATGAAGTTCTGAAGTTACTCTCAGTTGTCGATCTGAGGTACCCTTCGGATACTATCCTGTCCATTAGATCAAGGATATGAACATGTGTCACATCGATGGATCTACATCAACGTCAACAAGAAACTGTGACAGACCACGTCAATAGTCTACGTCAGCAAGGACACATGGAACATTCAGAAAATGACAAGTGTCAAGTTGAAAGAAGCATTTTAGGTACATGCAAATCATGAATCTAAGTGACACATGATAGCTACTCGACTCGTGACACACCATCAAGTGACACAATTAAGTTACGTCACTCCGGTATTTTTCCTTCAGGATTTTTACCACCAGCACTCGTCGAAAGTACCGAAGTTATGAATGTCAAAGACCCGAAGTGGACACGAGATGTCCGATCTGAAGATCACTTTGGGAGAATTCTCGACCCTCGATCTACTACATTGGAAGGATAGTGTAAGTGGAAATGTTAACTGACAACAAGATGTCTCCACCATCTTATTACTGACTCAGTAGGTGATCACTTTGGAGGAAAGAATGGGTTGAGATTTGAAATCTCCAAAGTCCGGAGACCCGAAGGAGATCTCGACCATTAATCTGAGAGGGACATGCATCAACAGTTTGTTGGCTCCACAATATTGACGTATGGAGGAAAGAAGGGGTTGAGAATCAAAATATATGAAGTCTAGAGACCCAAAGGAGATATCGACTGTTGATCTGATGTTCGGTTGCATTCTCAATAGTTGATTAAAATACAGTGGAAGGATAGCATAAGCATAATAGACAAAGTGGTGGAGTAAAAGGTGGTCATCCATCTCATTGCTTGATTAATTCCTAGTCATTGGATTAATCAATGAAGGATATATGTAAGGATCAAATATGACCATTGATCCGGTTTTGTGAGATACCATGAACCATCTGATCTATTCGGTGATATTGTATTCAGGAGATTTGAAAGGTTGGAAGTAACGAAGACCTGAAGGGTGAAGTTCTGAAGTTATGACAGTCATCCATTTCAAGAGAATGAATCGTGGTCATTAAATTGATAAGCGCTCAGGCGTGCATCTCACCTCACGTGAGGTCACCGTCGTTGGTCATATGGTAAATATATTTGAAAGTCAGAAAGAAATGCATCTCTTAAATTGTTAATCATGTGGTTCTACACCATTGTGTTGGAGTTACTTCACATACACCTAGGATTTATTTTTCCTAAGGTTTTTCCTTTTTTATGAGTCACAATTATTCATTATCCAGTCTCCTATATTTTAGGGGAGAATATTCCACCTGGAGAATATTCTCTTTCAGTTGACACTTCAATTTGACTAGTTGAGTTGAGTTTAGATGTTGCATTGGTTTTGTCACCATGCAACATTGGGATCATCACCATGCTAATGCACATTTTCATTGGGATCATCACCAGACTAACGCATTACCCTTGATTTATTGATTTAACTCCTCACTACTCTTTGTTCATTCATTTAACTGAAGAATAGTTGACCAGTTAACTCAACTAGGTGGCAGTTCACTCACGTAACTTCCTGAGAGACTAGACTAGGTGGCAGTTCACTCCCGTAACTACTGGTGTGTGTCCAGATCACTCTAGACCACCACTATGGATCATTAGTTACTCATTTATCCTATATACATTGTAAATTATTCATTGTTTGTGTGTGGAATATGGTTAATGAGAATTGTTCCATTCTTTCTCTCTTGCTTCTTTCTCAATTTTTCTCTACAAATGTGTGTGGTATTGTCTAGCTAGATCTATTTTGTGCAGGTTCAAAAATTCAAGGTTTGAAGGAAGCATTGTTCTCTTTTATCACAAAGATGAATGAAATAGATCCATTCTTGTGATTGATTTGTGAAAGGAAAGGGTATGCCAGGTGTAACATTGAAGACTCAAATTGATGATATATGGTGGTCCCAAAAGTTATTGTAAATGAAAAAGTTAGTTATAACTTGTTGCACAAGTCAGATCAATAACTTAAACAAGTTTTGAGCATAAAAAAGTATAAATACAACCATGATTGGTTTACTTGAAATGGTTCTTGTGGATGAAGAGTGGCTTGTGAGGAGAAGAGGTGGATCTAGACCTGAGGTCCATGCCAATATAAGAAAGATGTAGAAATGAATAAGGCGTAGATATATCAGAGGAAATGTAACATCCCCGACCACCCACAGGTCGGGCAATGTCACTACTCCTGCAACTCTACTGATATATTCTAATCTGTGACATCTCCAACCTTAAACTACTAGGCTATGCCACACAAAGATACTTGCGGAAAAACACACACATCCATATAAATATAGAATGATTATTGTTGGTTGTGGAGCATGATTATCTTCTTGATTCATAGGTCCTTTCTTTCAGTCGTGTTTATACCCCATGAATTATTTACACCCCATAAATATGTACACTCTTCCATGCAGGGGAGTGTAGAGGGGGGGTACCCCCTCTGCGGGGTCCGAGGGGACTATCCCCCCGGCTAGGGGGTCTGGGGGCAAGCGGGCCCCCAGTGGGGGTTCGGGGGCAGCATCCCCCGAAGAAAAAATTGCCTTGTAAAAGTATATTGTAATTTCATTGTAAATCTGGACTGTTCATTATAAGTTTGCAGATCTAATAGTAGAGATTATGTTAGGGTTTTCTTCCCTAGAAGGCAACCCTCTTTTATGAGGGAAATGTATCGCAGCTATGGTTGATGGTGAATATTGTATTATGAGAGAGGAGACTGTGAGAGAAAGAAGAGGAAGTTACAACGGGTTTTGTTGTAGGTTGTATCCCTTTATTTGCTGGATAATAATAAAGGAAGGACCTGGAAATTTCTATGCTGGATGTAGCCCACACTAGGTGAACCACGTAAATCTATGTCTCCCTTGTATTGTGTGTCTTCTGTGTTTTTTTTCTGCATTTGTTTTATTTAATTGCTCCGTGGTCCTGTTTTTCTAACAACTGGTATCAGAGCGTAAGGTAACTCCCAGGAAAAGAGGGTTTCTGGTTCGAGTGGGAGCAATTTCAGAAGATGGAAAGTTTAGGGTTCAGAAATTTAATGGCTAAAACTACCAGTTATGGAAGATGCAGATGGAATACTATTTATATCAGAAGGATCTATTCCTACCATTGAGTGGAGTAGCAAAGAAACCGGTGGCCATGAAGGATGAAGAATGGGAGATTCTTGATAGAAAGGCTCTAGGAACGATACAGCTGAGCCTGGAAGCATCGGTGGCTTTCAATATTTTGAAAGAAAAGACAACTAAGGGTTTGATGGATGCGTTGGCCAAATTGTATGAAAAACCCTCGGCGTCGAATAAGGTATTTCTAGTGAAGAGATTATTTACTATGAAGATGTCAGAAGGTGGGTCTGTTGTAGATCATTTAAATGAATTTAATACGGTTACTAATCAACTAAGTTCTGTAAAAGTGGACTTTGATGATGAGGTTAGGGCTCTTCTAATCTTGTGCTCATTGCCAGAAAGATGGAATGGCTTGGTCATGGTTGTAAGTAACTCTGTCTCTAGTTCAGATACTTTAAAATTTGATGATTTTGTTGGTGTTATCCTTAGTGAGGAAATGCGACGAAAAAGCACAGGTGAGACATCAGGAAATGCATTGAACATGGAGAAAAAGGGAAGACAAAAGGATAGAGGAAAGGGCTCAGGAAACCGCGGAAATTCTAGGAAGGGCACATCCAAATCCAGACTTGGAAAGATAGAGTGTTGGAATTGTGGGAAGAAAGGACATCTGAAGAAATACTTCAAAGCCCCAAAGAAACAAAGAGATGGATTCCAGGAGATAAATCAGGAAGAAAATGTAAGAGGTGATGTGTTACAAGATTCTTTGATTCTTTCTGTAGATAATATTTCTGAGTCTTGGGTAGTAGATTCAGGAGCTTC
>ML778492.1:81431-95619 GCA_009831015.1 Picea engelmannii
CCTTGACTGACCTGACCAAAAAGGGGTCCTTCAAATGGAATGATGAGGCCCAAGTCACGATGGAGAAAATGAAAGAGGTCATGAGCACCTGCCCAGTTCTAGCTCTTCCTGATTTCGGCATACCCTTCACTTTGGAGTATGATTCCTCGGGGGAAGGTATAGGGGCCGTGTTGATGCAAAACAGGCACCCCATTGCCTATGAAATTCGGAAACTCAGGGGTCCTGAACTACTTTACAACATTTACGACAAAGAAATGTTGGCTATCATGCATGCACTAGCCAAATTCAGGCAATATTTGGTAGGTGCAAGGTTTGTGGTCAAATCAGACCATAATAGTCTTAAATATCAATTGGATCAGAAGGATTTGAATGAAATACAACAAAAATGGGTAAGCAAAATACAATCCTATGACTTTGACATTGAATTCGTCAAAGGGAAGAACAACGCAGTGGCCGATGCATTATCCAGAAGGCCATCCATTTTTTCCATGTCTGGTATGTCAGTCGATTGGAAGGAACACTTGATAGTGGAATATGAAAAGGATCAGTTCACTTGTCAACTGTTGGATGGGAAAATACAGGATGACAACTTCAGGGTCATAAATGATCTCATCTATTAAAAAGGCCGGATCTTTTTAGTTCCTGGATCATCTCTCAAAGCTAAGATCCTCCATGCATGTCATAACTCACCAGTAGTAGGGTATCAGGGCATCAGTGAGACGTACAGGAAGGTGAGAGAGAGGTTTGCATGGAAAGGACTCAAGGAAGATGTGATGAAGCATGTCAAAGAATGCACTACATGCCAAGAAAACAAGGATGAGCACACACACCCTGCAGGACTGTTGCAGCCCCTACCTATTCCAGAGCAAAAGTGGGAAAGTATATCCATGGATTTCATCACCAGGTTGCCCAGAGCATAGGGGAAAGATTGCATTTTCGTGGTGGTAGATAGGTTGACGAAGTTTGCACACTTTTTTCCCATAGCCACAGACTTCAGTACAGCACAGGTGGCTGAATTATTTTTCAGAGAGGTGTTTAGACTACACGGCCTACCCAAAACCATCATCAGTGACAGGGACAGCAGATTCATGAGTACATTTTGGCAAGAGTTGTTCAGATTAGTGGGTATGACATTGACTCCTAGTACTAGCTATCACCCTCAAACGGATGGTCAAATTGAGATAGTCAACAAATGGGTGGAAGGTTACCTCAGAAACTACGTAGCAGGACAACAAAAAGCATGGGTCAGATGGTTACATTTGGGAGAATATTTCTACAACACCACCCAAGATATGTCCATTGGCATGCCACCCTTTAGAGCTTTTTATAGATATGATCCTTTATCATTTGTGGAGATTGCATTTGGTGACAGTAGGGCTCCGATGGTACAGGATTGGATACAGCAGAGCAAGAAATTCTCAGAGAATTGAAGGATCATTTACAAAGGGAAAAAAACCAACAAAAGGTCCAAGAAGACAAGCACAGAGTTGATCGTACCTTTGAGGTTGGAAATTTAGTCTATTTGAGGTTGCAACCATATAGGCAGGCCTCCATTAAGAGAAACAGAGCAGAGAAACTGCAGCCACGTTTATTTGGACCTTACAGAGTCAATAAGAGGATAGGGGCAGTAGCTTATGAGTTGGAGCTTCCACAGGGTAGAAAAATCCACAACGTTTTCCATGTCTCGTGCCTTAAAAAAGCCCTCGGTCAACACGTCAGGCCTATTGAGGCATTGCCTCCCATGGATGAGGAGGGACATCTTGTTTCAATTCCATAGGAGGTGTTAGAAGTCAGAGAGAAGAGTCTCAAGGAGTATCTGATCAGGTAGAAGGATTTACCCATTAAGGATGCCACTTGGGAGCAGGAGCACGTGGTTAGAGAAGAAGGTTTGGAATTTCTTGAGGATAAGCAATTTCAAGAAGGGGAGACTGTAATGTCCCCCACCTCTTAGAGAGGTGATGAGGAGACTTAGTGGCCTGGGCACCCCCACTAGGTCATAGTCTCACACTGAGGGGGGAAAAGTCAAGAAGTTAAAAGTTATATTTTTAAGTGACTTCAGAAAGGAAAAGGATAAAGGAGTAAGAGATAACTCAACAGAAAAATAGAAGATTAACCCTGGGAGTTAACCTAACTCAACAGAGAATTAGTAAAAGTATAAGTAAGAGGATGGGGTGCACCTATTATTCATACTGGTTTTGGATTAGCATTTTCTATTGCTCTTGAGCATTCAGTTTGGGGGTTTGCTGTACAAACCCTTGTGAGGAACTCAGTGGTGAAATATCCACCCACCTTGTTCCGCAGCTTGGTCTCAGGGATGAAAGGCTCCTCCACACCATTCTAGTATTATCCCATCTTCATCTAGTGCTTCAGAAGGGGAAGGACCATCAGTTTGAGGGATTTTCTAGAGGGTTATCATCATTCTACATTTGTCTGTAGACTGGGACGTCTTGGAGCCATAGGGGACGTCCTGTAATTCAGTAAAACTCAGATCTAGGGATATCTGCTTGAGATCTGAGTCTGAAACTTCTCCCACAGGATTCTCATAGACCGATCTATATTATTGGAGAGTTTCATAGAATTTGGAGGCCTCCTTCATCAGGGTCAAACCAGCTAGGGGTTCAGTCATCCAGTGGGGCACCCCATTCAGTGGGAAATTCAGATCTACAGAGATTGAGCGGGATATTGGAGATTCAGGCACCTGGGTTATTCTTACCATTGCCCGATCTATATTCTTGGAGATATTCAGAGAATTTGGAGGCCTCCTTCATCAGGTCCGAACCATCTAGGGTTTCAGTCATCCAGTGGGGCACCCCATTCAGTGGGAAATTTAGATCTACAGAGATGGAGAGGGATCTTGGAGATTCTTCCACCTGGGATATTCTTACCATCACCCGATCTATCAGTTGGCATATTTCTTAGGGTGATTGGACACATTTGGTAGCAGGGCCGAGTTATTGAGGGTTTCAGCCTTCTATTGGAGCATGGCATTCTTCAGCTGGAGAGTTTGGCATTTAGATCTGCTTGTATTGATATTCATTTCTTATTCATCCTTTGGAGGCATTATTTTGTATTAGTGGGAGCATTTTGTAGCAACTCATATCTATTGCTTGCACGACCATATGAGGTTTATGCCATATCGACCATCTATTGTATTGATCTTACATTGCTCATAATAAAAAGGCCAGATCTTTGCTTTTGCTTCTACATCTTGAATATATTGTGATCTCCATGTGTTGATGAATCTTGTATGCACTTAATAACTCAATAAATTAGTAGTAGTTAGTGATTCCAAGAAAGAATTTGGCTTGGGATCATTACAATCCTAGGCTAGGAAAGGTCAACAGGAAGACACATAGTTTATGAGGAAGGATTCTCTCCCAAGAACCACTTATGTCCACTTCTTACAGACTCTCATTAACCACATGCCTTTCCCACCCTAGGAGTACACACCTCCACTGTCACACAAGACAGTCCATCAGCTCCTTCACCTCCCTTTCCTTGGGCTTCATCAATAAGCCAATCCGGAATTCTCAGAGTTCTCTAGAAACTGCGAGACCCCTTCAAGGAGAACTCCCTTCCACAACACACTCTCTCACCTAAAGAGAGTTTCCCATAGTCCTGACAACCTGCGTCTTCAACCACAACCACCTCCCCAACCTAGAGAGAGTGTTGCACATAAGCCTGAAAACCTTCTTCTTCCACTTCGTTCTCACACAAGGAGGAAAAAAACAAGACTCAACAAGGAACATTAGATGGCAGTAAGCCACACTCATCCAGGGGACTGCATGGCCACAAAAACTCACAATTATAACACACACAACATACACAATTACGGGATGCTCAAGATTCACATAAGGCATAGGTCAGCTTCTTGGGTTCCCACTGGTGTCGTGACCAAGAAACAATGTAGAGGTTGATTGTA
This sequence comes from Picea engelmannii, assembly GCA_009831015.1. Classification (NCBI taxonomy): domain Eukaryota; kingdom Viridiplantae; phylum Streptophyta; class Pinopsida; order Pinales; family Pinaceae; genus Picea; species Picea engelmannii. The sequence goes on from ML778492.1 coordinate 85,354, forward strand.
GAGGAAAAACGGGTTCAGACTCTGAATGGATGAATGACCATCGAACTCACACAGAGGTTGAAAGAATGGGAAGTGAACCCCCAACATGATTGACTCATGGGTTACTAGTTCCAAGGTCCTTGATGGATGTCCCCGTTCACAGTTAGACAATGGATGGAGAATCCCAAACTCTAGATAACGAACCCCCTAACACAACTCAACTCATTCTCTTTAACTGCATGCACCTAGGTCGACATTTGTCTTCCTGGACCTACATGCACTAAATTTGCATTTGTTCCCCTTTCCCAGGAACTTAGGAAAACACTCATCAATTGTCCACCTTAGCATTTAGGAAATAATAATAAATTATTATCCCCTTTATAGGTAATCCTGCTAGATTATCCCCTAGGTGCACACACTTATCCTCCTCCCTTACCCAACCTTGTGGAATCTTAGTCCCCCATCACTCTTTCTTAGTGGTTGGTCTGTATGCAATGATGTTTATATTTTATTAATGATCTGCATAATTACAGATACAAAATCAAGCTCCTGGTCTTTAACACCTAGGCTCTCTTTCCTAATAAACACATAATCCCACCAACTTATATACACTTCTCTCACCATCCTATAAACATAATTACGACATGGACTCATCCTTGGGGATATTACAATTCCCTCCACTTATTTTTGCATTGTCCTCAGTGCAACTCTTTACACAACATCAACAAGATTTCCAAAATATTAAAAAATATACGGGTATTCTGCCCGCATAGAAACCTCATGCTACCATGTCATGTCCTCAGGACCATACCAAGTCCATTGGACCTTTACAATCTCTATGGCTCGATTCCATAGTTTTTTTCTCTTCCAGTTGATCCAAAATCGGATCCAAAAGCCTGACAGGGCTTGAAAAATGATAAAAAAATGAAAGTGCTTGGAATGCGACGAAACCTATGCCATTGAGTCTGTCTCGTCTTCATGATTCTGGTGGTATATTTACTTTGTCAAATGGAGTCCGTATGGAGAAGATATCACATTTTGTCCGAAAAGTCAAACAGGCAAAAAAAATTACTGACTGTGCATTCTGTACAGTCCGTACAGACGCTGACGTGGCATGTTCGTACATACAACACATGGCAGGTCCGTACAAGCAACACATGGCAGCCTCAGGTAGTGACACGTGGCAGGCAATTTTGGACATTTCGGCGTATGGATGGACCTATTCAGGGGTGACACGTGTCACCACTGGAAGGGTGACACGTGGCAGGGATGACGTGGTAGGGATGACGTGGCAAGTGACAGAGCTGTATGGCAGGGATGGTGTGGCAAGGTGATGTGGCATGATGTGGCAGTCATCTATTGGTAGGTTTTGAGTGAATCGTTTGCTGACACGTGACATTTATTTGGAAAGTGATTGGGTGCCACATGGCCCAATCACAAGCTGCCACGTGGCACCCCTTTATTGGCTATTGGGTTTTTCAAAATTTTGGTAGTCGATCGAATTCGAACCGGTGACCTCTCCTCCACGTAACGCCTTTGCAAATGCCATCCAACCAATGGACCTCCGCTTGTGACTTAACATATCGACGGGTTTGAATTTATTTAAAGTCAAAATATGTGCTTAATGGTGGGGGGGTCGGGCTGGGGCTTAGCCTCGGCCCGTGGTCTTATTACATTGTACATATGACCAAAGAACGAGAGCGCAGAGTTATGGCATGGGTTTATAACACATAACCCGTGGTTTTATTACATTCCAATAGGACCGGGAGCTAACAGGGGTGGCCCGCGCTTAACCTTTAGGCTAGCGTGTGGCCACATGGTAGCATATGACCTTGCCAAGAGGGGCGCGCGCCAGGGCTTGGGGGATGCGCCCGTATTATAACTATATTATGGTTGGAAAGTGGGGTTTTTAACCAACTTTTGATTTTTTAATTGTAATTAAGTTTTGTTAATGGTTTTTGGGAGTTATTGGGTAGTTTTGGAGCCTAACGTCTTGGAGGAAGTTGGAGATGAGCAACTACCTTTCCAGCTATATAACCCAGGCCTGTTTGAGGCCAGGGAACAACTTTGAGGGAATTCAGAGAAGAATTATGCTGAGGAGAAGCCAAGCCAAAGCCATTTTGAGGCAGAGAAGCTTTTGAGGAGGAGATGTTGTTGAATCATTTCTGGGAGCTCTGGACGTCCGTTTTGCGTGGCATTTTCTTTGCTGCATTCTAGAGATCTGGACGAGCATGAACAGATCAGTCTTGTAGCCATTTGGCATTGTAGTGATGTACTTTTGAGCTTTTGAACAGAAATAAAGAAGCCTCCCCCACAGAGAAAAGGCCTGGAGACGTAGGCAAAGTTGTGTCGAACTCTGTTATCAATTTGCGTGTTATGGTTTGCTGTTAATTCTTTCATTTCAGATCTGCAAATGTATATATGGCTGTCATAATTCCTCTTCTTTCCTCATTCTTCACTAAGTTTTCTCAAATGGTTAATTAACGCATGAAAAATTAAAACTCAACCATAGTCATTAAAAGATCCTACGGATCACCGGTCCAATATGTGCACCGGATGCACTTGCAAGACACCTTCTTGCTCCACCTGAATCACATTCCAATCAATAACATGATTAGCATCAGGTATATATTTCTTAAGCAATGAAACATGAAACACATTATGTATATTCATGGATGCAGGTAATCAAAGTATATATTAAATGTATATATAGAGAATTTTAATAACATTATAGCTTGTATACAACATACACAACATACAATAAATAGAGAATTGGTACTTATCTTTTGATTGAGAAGACTTCCATATCAACATGGTCTAGGAAAAGGTACCAAAACTCAGCATCACTCCAACCAACCAAACCTCAGCAGCACTCCAACCAATGGTCTCTCATTCCCCACATGTTTGTCCCACCTCAAGAGTGTACACCTTCACTATCACATAGTCCATCGGATACTACACCTCCCTTTCCTTGGGCTTCATCAACAGGTCATATTGGAAGTCTTAGAGAACCATGGCTCGAGGAGTTCCAACTACCCTCAGAGGTATCCAATCAACATCTTCTTGAGATACTCTTTGTAATCAACATTCTAACTTTAATCAACATCATATCATCTGCATCACCCACATGAATTTATCATGAGAAAACATAAAATAATTCATTTAGGAACTCCAACTTAGTTCAAAAAGGAATTCAAATTTTTCCCCAAAACAAGAAATTCCATTTAATAATTAATCTTGGTTGTTGCCATATTATGAATGCATCCATCCTTGCGGTTTTCCACAGGCACGAAACTACATACCATTTTTCCTATAATGCTTCCTCTTGCATACATCCAACAAATTGTCAGTATTTTCTATACATCATAATTCAACTTGTACAATACCTTATGCAATGATCTTAGAATTTCCTACACCTAGAAATTCAATCACAATTACCAAACAATTTAACCAAATAGAATGACTTATCATTCTATGCATATGCATGTTCATAATTAATAACAGTAAGCTTATTATTTCAATTTTCTAAACATAAAATTTTTTGTAGTCTCTATTCCTATGACTACCTGGCTTGCAACTTTCCTGTTTCAATGTGTAATAGTTCCTGAAGTGTTCTCAACTTCATGATTTAGCAACATTTCATACATTAGTATAATTATTTCCATGCCAAAAACATATATACATGCACTCACAAAATGTATTCAACAAAGCTCATTTAAGTATACAATTCCATCATGTATGAGTGCAACTCTTCCCCTTACAAGACATGAGTACAACTCTTAATGCCTATTTATTCAGTGCACCCTTGTATTGAATTACATAATTCTCTTTATCTCAGTCATGTATCTCACCATCCATAAGTTGGAATTTTGGACAATGTGTTGACACATTATCCACACACTTCCTATCGTCTTCCCAATCAATTGGATGCCTTCCTTTTCGACCCGAACACTACACCAAGAATATAATTATGTGGTGATCATTAGTGTTAGAAAAAAGGTTGAAGCCCAAGTTTTATTTAAAATTAGGAATCTTTTAGTACTTGTGTGGCTCATAACATTTCCCTATCCGTACCTTCCCATATCCAACCAATTCATGGTCTCATACATGACTAGCTCACTAGCATTCATTCCTACAAGAAGTTATTATCTTTTAAATATTTGGTTGTTACCCCACATCCAAATTAAAATGATATTCTACTATGTCAATGTGTGCATTCAACATCTAAAAATCTTTGAATTAATACAAGCCTCTAGCCTTTACCACATCTAGTGGTATGCCTTCAATAATATAATCCTGTGATTTTATAAAATAACTCCGACTAAGGAAATTCTTAACTAAATTTCCTTTTAGCAATTATGAAAAAAGAGTAATAAAACTCACACCTGCATGACGACCATTAATGCTACCTGAAATTCTGATAGCAGTAGAATATTTCATGCTTCTTTTATCAAAATTATTAACAACACTTCAACTCTTTGTTGGTTCACTCCTTATGCAACAACATCACCAACAACACTTGCAAACATGCAAGCATTCTTTCCTTTGGCTGACCCAACAAGTAGTAACATACTTGTCACAGAAATTGCAACAACTTCTTTCCCATGTGCAAATTTTCCTTGTTGAACCCAAAAGTCTTCAATTCTTCCCAAGTTCTTGAATCTTCTTGTGCTCTCATTGTAGTCACTGTACATGACTATTTTTTCCTTGAGCACTTTCAATGCAATGCCCCTACCTCAGCAAGGTTTGCTAACCTCCCTGTCAAAGGATCTTTCAATATTCTCAGTCGAATTGACTCTTTGGTCTTGTGATTGAACCCAAAAAAATTATACACATGCACCCTTTTCTCCTTTAGGCATAGGTTCTATGGAACCAGTGCGCTCTTCCTGTGCGCTTGTGAAATGCCAAGTTTCAGGCACTAGATCCTTTTTCATTGGCCCCTTCCTTCATATGTCCCTAGGCTATGACCTCACATAAGTGTGTGATTGTGGGAACATGAAGGAGTGGTTTTAGACCAAACCACTTTTCACCCCAAAATTCACCTCCAACTGCCACGTATCCTTTTTCTAAAACCATGGTAAAAATTGTGGCCCGCTCTCATATTTTTAACATCTGAGCAAGTTTTGGCCCCACAATCTAGCTCGTTCATCGATCTCCAATCCCTTGGCAATGATCCGCGATCAATGACTGTTATCTATCCTCCCTTTTATACCTTATTTCCTCCTTCCATACATGATCCCAGATCTACACGATCTTTCGACATGTATCTCCCTTCCAAATCAACGACTACAATTGATTCTGACTCTCCAGCCCTCGGGAGTTTCAACTCTCAACTATCTGATTTTCCCCGTATGACAATTTTACGAAGTGGAATATATATTGACACCTGTTCTCAACCATCGGATGGTTTTGATGAACTCCAACTCTCCGGCCTTCGAGATTTCTCATGTCTCCGCACACACAAATATCTAGAGTGAATTTCCCCGGAGTGACAGATCTTCTACCAAGGGTCTTCTCCAAATCAATGGCCCTGATTCTCTTCGAGAATTTAGCTATTTCCGACCAAGACAAAATCAACGGTCCTTCGAACTCCTCCTCGATCAACGATTTATATCTCCTTCGGGACCTTGTTTCTTTCATCCTCTGCTTTCCTCCGAAGTTCTCCATACCTGGAGTTCCACATTTGGCGCCACATGTCCACTTTTAGATCAATGACCAATATTTACTTCAATTGTTTCTCCTCCTCTTTGTCCACAAACTTTCAAAGTTGTGAATCTTGTGCCACCTTTCCTCCTTTATGATGGACGATCCCAAGTCACTTCGGTACTTCAAGAATTTGACAATTCCACTTCTCCTAAGCACACAAGGGTTAAGTCTCATGTGCTTACCCATGGATCCAACAGTCATTGGTCCTTTTCGTTCAGACCTAACGGATGGGATCCATTCCTCTCCTATGTGCTTCCTTTGTTTTCTTGGATGTTGATCTAACAATTCCGGCTCCTCCCCACAAGCAATCTGATGGTATTTGTCGCTCCTCCACCTGAGCTTTTGACTTCTTCCACCTTGGAATATTTTTTCAGTGTTCAAAGGCTTTGACCTTTGACCTTTCTCCTGTGAGTCCGCCTCTTGGATATTATCTTCTCTCTCATAAGATTTATCTCTTATAATATTTAGAACTTAGAATAAGTTCTTCTTTCACACACTCCTTGCATTATCTCTTCTGAGATTTTTGATTTACTCAGTCTCCTAAGGTTCTCAACCCTTCTATTTCCTTTCAAAGAAAAACTTCGTTCCCTCATGGAAACGTTCTTCTCAAAGCACACCTTGCTGAGAATTTTCTACAAAGTGTTCAACAGCTCTGTGAGTATCTTCCTCTGATACTCTTCTCCCTGAACTCGACAAAGAGTTATCTCTGTGCCCACTTTCACTTGCTCAATGCCCACCTGGAAGAGCCCTACATATTTCTCAATGACTCTAACTCTCTCTGAACTCAACACAAAGTTCTTCCTATGCACTCCTTACACTTTTGCTGATGAATATTCAACTATATCTCTCCTAAGATTTGTTGAGGTTAACCTACCTCTTTCAAAGCACTCCTTGCAGACAATGTGCATTGATTGCACTCGAAATCTCAAAGAAGAGAAACAATTGAAACTTGTTCAATACTTTACTAGTTTACGCACTCAATCCAATCTGATTTAAGAAAATGTTCATATTTCATTTTCTTTCCAAGCTCTTCTTTGCTCTATAATCATTTTTTGGCACTATCCCCTTTCTCTTAGTACCCAACCCATGTGATCATAGGTTGTGACCAAGCGCTAGATCACTAGATGCTTACTTAGGCCTTTGGCTTTCAGAAATTTTTAGAGCACCACACAACAATATCTCGGAGTTCCATATTACTGAACTCGCGACGTAGGGCAGATCAATCATCCACATCTACTCAACATATGACGGCTGACACTTACTATGGAACCTTAGGTGTCTGATTTCTAGGACTTTAGAGATTTGAAGGATCTTTCATCCGCACCTCTGAACTGCTAATCTCCAAACATTCCCAATCACCTTTGGTGATGTCATTACATCACATCACCTAACGTTTTCCAATTGTGAGGGCTTTCAATAGTAGTTTGGAATAACCCGCCTTTCGTCTCATAATTCTTTTGACAGTAACATGTAACCCCTCGGTGAAACCTCGGTTTGGATTGCAGGACCGCCTTGGATAATTAACTTCCGTGCAAATTGGGTCCCCACAATTCCTCCTGGCTGTCGATCTGGATGTATCGTGATCAATTTTAGTGTGTTTCCTCTAACCTTTAACTACATTATGTAACCTCAACCCCACTAGCACGTCTCATATGGCAAGCCACATGGAGAAATACTAGTGGTTGATACGTGTCCCATTTAGATCGGTGGCACACGTCACGGTCTAAATGCCATTTCAATATTCCATGAATCGAAATCCACTTACACTTGGCACACAACCCATGTGTCCATGTCACCTCCAAGTGACGTCATCATGACTTGCTACTTCGGCTCTTCAGAAGCTTTCACCCTTCACTACTGCATTTGATATTTTTAACATTGCCTTGATCCAACAGTGGAGCTCTCCTCTCTAGATATATAGTGTAGATCCACTTTAGTGCTTTAGGCTTCAACCCTTCTCTTGTTTCTGGCATCAGAATTCACTGAAGTTACAAAGTTCGAAGGGCTTCCAGGTTAACTCTTATGCACCTTACCTAGATCTGATGGTCGTAATGGATTTCCCTTTCTTTCGAACAAATCCTATGACGCAAAACAAACTTTGCTACTATGCAGATTTCCAAAGGAATTCACAACTAACTTCCTCGCAACATTACCAAATCTAATGGACGTGAAGGATTATCCTTCTCCCAAATAGATCCTAAGGCCCACATTACTCTGCGGCATAATATCACTTATGTCATGGTTTTACAACACCACTACTCCTCCTGAGCTTTGTAACACGACCAAGTTAACTTCCTGGCACTCAGGAAGGTTTTGAGGTTCAAAATTGGTCCTCCAGACACAATTTCCTATTGAAACCTTGGGTCTAATGGCCACTTATCGATCCCATCCTAGCTCAGCATTGAAGCCATGATCTGCACTTGAATTTTGTTTACTTCGACAACAATTCTTTCTAAAAAAAATTCTTCAATTTCCACTAACATGACCCATCCAGGCTCAGTGTTGAAAACCATGCTTTGATACCATTTTGTAACATCCTCGACCACACATAGGTCAGGAAATTCCACTACTCCTGCAGCTCTACCGCTCTATTATGATATGTGACAGCTCCAACCTTAAACTATTGGGCTATGCCAAACAGAGATACTTGCGGAAAAACATACACATCCATATAAACATAGAATGACTATTCTACATATATATAACATAATAATGCGAAAATAACACTAATCCTACACATGCAACATATACAACATACACAGTCAATACTCATCAATTACAACATATCTACCATTACACAACATGTAAATGAACATAAGAGTGGTACTTATCTTTTAATAGAAGACCACCAACTGTGTATAGACCTTCCAAAAACCTCCCAGCCTTAGACCATGCTACTCATCACTCTCAGCAGTAGGTCACCCCCGAGTTGGGACTAAGATCCATCGAGAAAGGGGATCCTAGGCTAGGCAAGGTCAATAGGAAGACACACAGTTTATGAGGAAGGATTCTCTCCCAAGAGCCACTTATGCCCACTGCTCACAGACTCTCATTCTCCACATGCCTATCCCACCCCAGGAGTATACACCTTCACTGTCACACAAGACATTCCATTGGTTGCTTCACCTCCCTTGCCTTAAGATCCAACAACAGGCCGAACCATAATTCTCAGAGCTCTGCAGCAACTACAGGACCCCTTCTAGGATAACTCCCATGCACAACACACTCTCTCACCTGGAGAGAGTTTCCCACAGGCCTGACAACCTGCTTCTTCAACTACAACCACCTCCCTCACCTAGAAAGAGTGTTTCACATAGGCCTGACAACCTTCTTATTCAACTTCGTTCCCACACAAGGAGGACAACAGTAAGACTCAATAAGGGGCAGATGATGACAGTAAGCCATAGTCAACCATGGACTACATGTCCACAACAACCCACAATTATAACACACATAGCATAGACAATTACGGGATGCTCGGGCTTCATAGAAGACATGGGTCAGCTTCACAGGTTCCCACTGGGTTCATGACCAGGAAACAACACAGAGGTCAATTGCATAGGCAAAACGGGTTCAGAGTCTGGATGGTCGAATGACCAACGAACTCATGCGGAGGTTGGAAGAATGGGAAGTGAACCCCCAACACGATTGAATCATGGGTTACTAGTTCCAGGGTCCCTAGTGGATGTCCCCATTCATGGTTAGATAGTGGATGGAGAATACTAGACTCCACAGAATGAACCCCCCAACATGGCTCAACTCATCTTCTTTAACTGCATGCACCCAAGTTGACACTTGTCTTCCTAGAGATGCATGTACTACATTTTCATTCATTCCCCTTTCCCAGGAACTTAGGAAAACACTCATGAATTTTCCACCTTAGCCTTTAGGAAATAATAATAAATCATTATCCCCTTTAGAGGTAATCCCCCTATATTAGCCCCTAGGCCCACACACTTAGCCTCCTCCCTTACCCAAACTTGTGGAAGCTTAGTCCCCCATCACTCTTTCTTTGTGTTCGGTCTACATGCAACGATGTTTATATTTTATTAATGATATGCATAATTACATATACAAAATCAAGCTCCTAGCCTTTAACACCTAGGATCTCCGGCCTAATAAACACATAATCCCACCAACTTATATACACTTGGGTCACTAGCCTATAAACATAATTACAACAGGGACTCATCCTTGGGGATATTATAGGAAGGTTAAGGAGAAGAAGGTGCAAATTTTAGAGAGAAGATGAAATGTAGTGATGAGCGTTTATGGTATACCTCTGATCATGATATAGATTTGATTCTATAAGGGATCATTGCTACTAGAGTTGAATGAACTCTAGTTGGATAGATTGTGTTCTATCAACAAGCAGGGTCTTGTGGCAATATGGGTCTTTCTTGAGAGTTGGTGCTCTTCGAGGAGTTGGTGCTCCTTACTTCAGTTGGTGCTGATACAGAATAGGTGTGGCTGGGAAAATTCCTATTACTATATTCATATCAATTATAAAAAAAATTTACATAAACAATTGGTGTCTCTTGTGTCCATTGTGATTATGATTTGATTGTTCTTAATATGTTC
>ML778492.1:95698-108439 GCA_009831015.1 Picea engelmannii
AATAGATTTTGTAAAACCATTTGAACCTACTGAAGGAAAATTCAAAGGAAAGGGTAAAGAGAAGTTCAAAGGGAAGAAAACTAATAGAGTGAAGAAGGAAAAACCTACATGCATTCATTGTAAGAAAGAAGGCCATAGTGAGGATCGTTGTTGGATCCTTCACCCATAATTGAAACCAACAAAGTTCAGGAATAAAGGGAAGCCAAAGATGACTGCAACAACTCAAACAAATTTGGGGTCCGATTCAGGATATGAGACCAAGGTCACAGTCATCGGAATCAAAGGTAAAAATTATGAATCTAGTACAAGTTCTTTAGTTCAGTCTTTAAAATTTGATAATGAAGTTGATGAGGTCAAACAAACATAACGTTTTCACATAAGAGTAATTTCCAAACATAAAAAAATCGATACTCTATTTGACAATGGCTCACAAGTAAATTTGATATCAGAGACAATTGTTAAAAAGTTGTGATTAATCACTAAACCTCATAAGAAACCATATCCTTTAGGATGGATTCATAATGATAATCAATTGCAAGTGAATAGAGAATGTTTCCTAAAGTTTTCTATCAATTCATAGTTTATAGATGAGGTTGAGTTGGATGTGGTTCCGCTAGATATATGTGGTATTGTACTTGGGAGTCCATACCTATATGATAGAAAGGAAGTATTCTATTGGGAACACAATAAGTATCAATTAACTAAAGATGGAAAATAATATGTTGTAAGGGCTCATAAGAAGAAATTGAATCTATCACTAATAAACTCAGAGCAAATGAAGAGAATTGTAAATGTCAGTAAGAGATATTTACTAATGGTTGTAAAAGATAAAGACACTGTCAGAATTGATACTTTCAAATATTGTGATACAAAGTTGAAAGATGATTTAGTTAGAATTGTTTTTGACAATGATGAGATATTTCAAGTCCTGAAAGGATTACCTCCAAAGAGACAAGTTGAACATGAGATACAGTTGAAACAAGATGTTCCTCTTCCTAACATTGGAATGTACAGGTTATCAGTTTTGGAAAATGCAGAGATAAAGAAACAGGTACAACTACTGGTTGAAAAAGGGGTCATCAGACCAAGTGCTTCTCCATATGGGTCACCTATCATCCTGTTGCCAAAGAAATATGGGACATGGAGCATGTGCATGGATTTTCGACCCTTGAACAAGATCACAGTAAAAAATCATTACTCTTTTCCTTGCATTGATGATTTATTAGATCAATTGAAACCTGCGGTTTATTTTACTAAGTTAGACTTAAGAAGTGGTTACCATCAAATTGGAGATGTTGAACAGGATATATGGAAAACTTCTTTTAAAGCAAAACATGGATTATTTGAATGGTTAGTGATGCCATTTGGGCTTACTAATGCACCTGCTACTTTTATGCGGGTAATGAACGATGTATCCATTCATTGATGAGTTTGCAATAGTATACTTAGATGATATTCCTATTTTCAGTAGGACTAGGGAAGAGCATGTCCAACATGTTAGGCATATACTTTCAGTGTTGTAGAGAGATAAAATTTTTGTAAAGTTGTCAAAATGTGAAATTGGAAAAACATCTCTTGTATATTTGGGTTACATTGTAGGGGGTGGACAACTTAAGATTGATCCCTCTAAATTTGAGGTCATTGTAAATTGGCTAAAGCCTACAAATGTAACTGAAGTATGAAGATTCATGGGGGAAACATAGTATTGGAGGAATTTTATTGCAAACTTCTCTCTAATTTCAACACCTTTACATGCATTGACAAGTGTGAAAATAGGATTCCAGTGGGGAGGAAGCCAACAAAAGGATTTTGATACTTTTAAAGTAAATATTAGTACATCTCATGTTCTGGCATTGCCAGATCTCCAACAATATTTTGAAATTGAAACTGATGCAAGTGACTATGCCATGGGGGTAGTGTTGATGCAACACACAAAGCCCATATGATATCATTATGAGACCTTCACTACATCAGTAATTAACTATCCAACCTATGATAAAGAATTGTATGCTTTATTTCAAAGTGTTAAAAAGTGGAAACATTACTTAATAGGAAAAGAAACAATAATACATATTGATCATAAACCATTACAATATCTACAATCACAACTTAAGATACAACAATCAAGGAATTTTAAATGGATGGGGTTTTTGCAGCAATTTCATTTGGTCATCAGATATAAAAAGGGCATTCATAATAAAGTTGTTGATATGTTATCAAGACCTCCTAGTACGATTTCTACAACCCTTAAGAACAATTCAATTACTCATGAAAGTTACATTGAACAATATGCTAAGGAAAAATATTTTAAGGAAGTCTATGCAACTTTAAGTCATGGTAAAAGAGTAGAAGAGTTAAATTATCATATTAAAGACAAAATTTTGTGTAATTTCGGAAAATGATGTATTCCAAAAAGTGAAAGAGTCCATGTAATCAAGGAGTCACATACTTCTCTTATCGAGCCAACAATTCTTCTACTTAGAGATATCCATTTGAAACATGTTTGGGGTACTTGCCAAAATTTCCTTTGGATTTTTTCTTTGGGAAAGACATTGCAACAGAAGGACACAGTGATGTGGACAAAGCTACAAAGTTCATTGAACAGATCCAATTGATTCATCAGGCAGTAAAGGAACAGTTGGAGAAAATCCAAGCCAAGTACAAGGTGAGGCATGATATGCATCGAGTTTATCATCAGTTCAAAAAAGGAGATTAAGTCTGGTTATGCATCAAAAAGGAAAGGATGCAAGGAGAAGGTAAAAATCTAAAAACAATTCATTATGGTCCTTTCAAAATTTTATACATGATTGGTACTAATGATTTTCGGTTAGAATTTCCTCCATATATGAAAATTTATTCATTTGTAAATGTGGAAAACTTGAGATTGTATGAGCCTCCTTTGATCGAGGATAAAGGAGAGAATGTTCAAATTCCTACCATAGAATATTTTTCTCCTAAGTATATGAATGAGTTGTAGGAAGACACCATTTTGGACAAAAGAGTCCATACTTCTCACAGGGGTGATGTGGAGTATCTTCGAGTGGGATTGAAGAGAAAAAATACAAGTCAGACCAAGTGGATGGAGACCGAAAAAGTGAAGACATAGTATCCTTACTTATTTTCCAACTGATACTAGACTTTTGGTGGTCCAAAATCTTCCAAGTGGGGAGGAATGATCCAGGAGGCTCCTCAGATCCAGAAAATGCTAAAAAATGAAAGTTCTAAAAATTGGATGAAACCAATTTCATTGTGTCCATATCGTCATGATGATTATGTCCATATATTTACTTCCTCAAACAGATACCATATGTGAGAGTTATCACACTCTGATCAATTTCCCAAATAGGCAAAATGTCAACAGTAAATTGGAAAAACGTCAACGTTGACGTCAGCATGACATCAACATCATGACACATGAAAGAGAAGCAAGATGATGACTCGACAGATGAAAAACATGGTCCAATCACTTTTTGACAAGTGGCACAATCGTGGGAAAGTTAAACGGTGCCACGTGGGCTAGACATGGGCTGCCATGTGGCACCCCATCATTCGTTGGCATGATAAAAAGGATGTTGCACTCTAGGGGATTCGACCGCATGACCTCTGGTTAGGGGAAGTTATTTGGATAGGTCAAATACCAATGCACCACTGTGGGACTTGTTATGACAAGTTCACATTATAATATTTAAAGTGTTGTAAAGGTGGGAGCAGAGGCAGAAAGGGTTGGGGCCTAGCCCCAACCCACGGTTTCATTTGCTACTCTATACAAGCCAAATATCGGTGCTCATACAACCTCCATATTGGCATTTAAATATTTTTTCGTGGATGTATAACACCTATCCCATGTGACTCAGAGGCGGTGACCAACAACCCAAGGGCATCATTCGGGACTCAGACCCATTACAATTTCACATATGACCGAAGCTTGCGGGGAAAGGGCCAGTGTGCATCCCCTAGAGGCTGGCACTTGGCCATATCATCCATATGAATGTTTTTTAGGAGCGCTCACCCAAGCTTGAGGGGATAAAATTAATTTTTGTTACAAAAGTGGTTTTTTTACTATAGTTTTTGCCTAGATTGGGTGTTTTTGGAGATTTATTGGCCATTTGGAGGGGGATTTGATCCCAAAAAGAGGCCATATCTTTGTGGTAAGTTTGGATTGTCTAACTGAGCCTAAAAAATATATAAACTAGACTTATTTATCTTGAGATGGTACTTTTATGCAGGGAATGTAAAGATGATTTTGAGTTTATGGCCCATTTCTCATGTTTTGTTGGGAATTTAGTCATGTTTTGAGAGGAGATTGTCGAGGCATGTGTGCATATACACAAGGAGGTCTTGTACAATAGATCAGAAGCATGTTTGTAACAACAAGGAGCCATTGTAATGATAACTTGAGCATTTAAATATCAATAAAGAGGTCCTCCACTTGGAAGTGGGCCAAGAGACGTGACCACACATTGGTGAACTATGTTAACAAGTTCTTGTTGTCTATTTATCTTTATTATTATTGTTATATTCTCTTATTTGCAGCATGGTCCATGATGGATGAATTGTTTAATCATTCATGAGCATCTTGTTAATGTCAATTTGTTATTAATTCCTTCCATTTTTGGATCAGTGCATTTAGCTACAGGGTAAAAAAGGAAAATTAATGACATGGTTAAGGCATGTCCAATGAAAATGAATGGAATGCGCACAAAAGATGATTTGATTATCATACATTTGGAATCATATTATTTATTCATTGGTATGGATTGGTTGGATTAGCATCATGTTGTTCTAAAATGTTACAATAAGGCATTTACCTACTTCGATGAGGAAGGAAAGTTAAGAATAGTTCAAGGCATTCCAGTAGTTGTAACTATCAAAGAAGTTTAAGCCTTGTAATTGAAGAAAATTTACAAGAAAATATGTTAAGTATTTTCAATGCACATGGAGGAGGAACCTAAGGATAAAGTGACAAATGTTGGCGATCGTGCAGTACTAAAAGAATTTGAAGATGTCTTTAAAGAGATATCGAGGTTTCCACCAAAAAGAGATATTTATTTATCTATAAATATAATGTCGGGATAAAATCATATATGTAAGACTCCTTATAGGATGAGTATGCCATAATTGAAGGAATTACAAATGCAACTTTAGGATTTCTGAAGAAGGGGTATATACACCCAAGTGTGCCACCTTGGGGTGCCTCACTATTGTTCATGAAGAAGAAGGATGGTACATTGAGACTTTGCATCGACTTCAGGAAGTTGGAAAAAGTAATAGTAAAGAACAAATATCCTTTGCCAAGGATAAATGGCCTCTTTTATCAGCTGAGTGGTGCACAAATATTTTAAAATATTGATCTCAGAACTGGATATCACCAAGTGAGAATTAAAGAAAAATACATCAGCAATACTTCCTTCAAAATGAGGTACATACATTACGTGTTCATAGTGGTGCCATTCAGGTTGTCAAATGCACCAGCTGTATTCATGTGTTTGATGAATGGAGTTTTCAAAAATTACTTAGATACGTTTTTCATTGAATTTGTAGGTAACATACTTATTTACTCAAGATCTGAAGAAGAGCATGAGTAGCACTTGAGGATGGTGCTACAAGTAATGACAGAGCATCAACTGTATGCAAATGTGATAAAGTGTTCATTTTACTAGCAACATGATCCAGATGGATTTCGGTGAGCTCCCACCTATTCCAACTGGCTCATTTTGGCAGTTTTCTAGTTTGGTAGTTTTTTCCTAGTTTTTGGTTCCCTGACTTGCAGAGTCATTTTGAGGACCTAAACAAGGTTTTTAGATATCCTCATAGTCAAACTATCATCGGAGTCAGATTTCAACGAAAAAATTTGTATTCCTTGAATACACCTTTCCAATGGGATATCATGCGCCTAAAATGGAGATTGTATACAAAAGTTACGACCCCAAGAAATTGATGTATTAGATTACCCCAACAGGGCCCACATGACATTTGGTGCTTCATCTCCTAGCTTTAGGTTTTTGGATGCCTAGGTTTTTGGCATTCATCTTTATTGTAAAAAGGCCTTCAAATCCTCATTGTAGTCATCTTCTTGCGAATGAGTGAAATCAACACATCTCTTCTCAGAGATAAGCCACCACCATTCCAACAAGCTTGTTTTAGTTTGCATTTTACAGTTTCATCATATTTTCTTATTTAATAGAAACCAATTTTACAGTATCTTTGTTATTACTCCTTGTGCTTCTATGTTAAATTTAATAATAATCTGTATTCATTTCCTTCTGCTCATAAAATATGGATCAGTGGTATCAGAGTGGTATTCTCCTTGTCATTCTTAATGCATGTCCCTGATGAGGTCAAGGTACAAGGAATTGGGTCTCGATCATGTTTATCTTGAGAAAAAAAATCTCTCGCATGCCCAAGCGACCCCTCATGGTAGGAGAAAATAAAAATGATGGGACATGATATCCTTTCAAAATGTTGCTTGAGGAATCCCTCACACAATAAAGGATCGAGATGATGGATAGTTTTGAGCAAATCCTTCAGTGGCTACCAATAGGAGACACATCTTCCTCGAGCGAAGGCATTGCCCCCTTCAAGATACAAATCAACTTTGATATTCCTATATTTGAATATCAGATAGACGTAGATGTTGTAGACAAATGGTTGGATCTACTAGAAGGGTATTTTTCTATACATAACTTTTCGAACAGAGAAAATATCACTTTTGCGCTCCTCAAAGTTGTTCCCCATGTCAAATATTGGTGGGAAACTTATTGTGAGCAAAAGGATGCATAGGAACCCTCATTATTTACAGTCGCGATCACTTGGGAATCCTTCAGGGATGTTATTAAGGAACAATACTACCCTGTCAGAAGCTATGACGACCTGTATACAAAATGGATCACACTGTGGCAGGAAAGAGACCAGGCGGTTCTAGAGTTCATGAATATCTTCCATACCTTTCACACCAAGCTGGGTATCAAATATTTTGAGCGACATTCGGTGCCTAAGTATCGCATTTTTCTACATATATATATCCAGGCTGAAATGGAGTTTTTGGTCATCTCATCCTTAGGCGTGGCCTATTGATATGCTGTCAAAATCAAGCATAAGATTAAACAAAAGACACAATGATTTGGGCTTGGGAGCCCGTCAGAACAAATGAAGGGTAGCCCCAACCAACTAAATAAAGGGAAGAGAAAATATAGACAACCACAAGACCACCAGGCTAAGCCACAAGCAAATAAGGACACCAGAAAAACAAAGAAAGAAACTGATAAGGGGTGTGACTTCCATAAGAGCCCCTCGCATAACATTATTGATTGTCGCTCAAAAGAGTCACTGGTAGCTGAAGTGAAAGCCTCTAAATCTGATGAGGGTTCCGACTCTAATTCAAAATAAGAATGGGGGCGACAGATCATTGATGTGGAACCTAGTGCCACCATTGCGACCACCAATATCTAGCTCAACGAACCAAACGAGCCTGAGGAAGGAGAGTGCCTCTTCCATTCACAGATGTGGGCGAAAGGAACCCCATTCACTTCATCATTGATAGTGGTATCCAGAAGAACCTCAACATAGTTACCAACTTAACGAGAACTCTACAAAGTTCTCATTTTTTGGGGGGTCAAGTTTTTGACCCTGTTTTTAAAAATGGTGCTACCGGTAGCACCCCCCTCCCTTTATAGGTGTTTTTTTTATATTTTAAATTTTCTGATAAATAAGGATTCCACTTTTTTGTTTTTAAATGCTTTCTTTTTCACTTATTTTCAAATTGTTCAAATTTTTTATTTTATATTTTTTTCTCAACTGTGTTTTTTCATCTATTTTCAAACTTTTCTAATTTTGTGAAAATGTTGTACACCATTTTTTTTTTAAATTAAGATTTTTCATGTAATTATGTGTCCTTAATTAAATTATGGTTCCATACTTTTTAAATATAGTGGAAAATATGTTTCCATCATTTTTAACACATTGTTTTACCTTTACTTCAATACATAGAAAATAATTGTAGCTAAATCACACTATTTTTAAATATTTACCAAAAATATATAATTCATTTTTTTTATCGATTAAAAACTAAAAAATATAAGAGAAAAAAAAAATTAAAAACAAATTTCTATTAAACTAAAACATTGAAGAAAAACATAAAAAATTAAAGAGGAAAAAAAATATATCTAAAGTAATAGAAAATGAGAAAAAAATAAAAAAAAGTTAAAAAAAATTTATAGCCCAAAAAAACATTGAAAAAGGAGAAAAAAACCCATTTTTAAAAAAAAAATATATATAAATACTCAAATTAAAAAGCCTAAAATTAAAATTTTAATATAAAATTTAAAAAACAATTAACAAAAATAAATTAAAACGCATTAAAATTTATATAAAAAAATTAAAATTTATATAAAAAATCTTAAAAAATAACATTTAAATAAAAAATCAAATGACATATAAAACAAATTTATTAATATATTAAAAAAAATCAAATTTATATAAAACATAAATATATATATATATATATATATATATATATATATATGTGTGTGTGTGTGTGTGTGTGTGTGTGTGTGTGTGTGTGTGTGTGTGTGTGTGTGTTTTAATATATAAAACTTATATATGTGTTTCAATATATAAATTTTCAAGAACTTTATATAATATGTAGTTTATATTATATATAAACTACATATATGATGAGAGAGAGTAAGGGGGTATGACTGTTAATACTGATAAGACTAAGGTCATGATTATTAAATCCAATAAGATCTTTTATGATACTTTTGTATATGATAACAACAACTTGGAGAAAGTGACTTCATACAAATATCTTGGAATTGATATTCACCACAATCTCAATTGGAATTATAGCATTGAGAAAAGGATTATTGGGGGATGGAAAGATTATTATGGGCTTGAAAAAAATTGTAAATCAGTTGATATTTGGAGTTGGGATAATAAAAAGCTCCTCTTTGAGACTCTTGTTACACCTATTTATGGATGTGAAGTCTAGGGATGTAGTATCTCTCGTGAATCCTCGAGAAAGATAGAGAAAATATAGAAGAATTTTATAACCTATAATCTCAAAATTAAAGGAAATATGCCCTATCCCATCCCCCTCGTAGAAACAAGCCTCTCCCCCATTGAGAGCATGGATATGACTAGATACCTAATGTATAAGAACAAGTTAAACAACATGGATGACAAGAGGCTACCTAAAATTGCTTCAAAATCAAGTCATAACCACCATCGACTCAAGCGAGGATGGCATAAAGACACCCGATCTTGAATAAACTATTGGGGAATCATGGAAGAAACCATTTTGCAGAATAAAGATACTATTAAAAAAATGTCAATTCAAAATTTAAGGAAAAAATGTTGTGTGATAAAGAGTTAGAGGAAAAAAGAAAATTAAGGTATTATAAAGATGTAATCAACCCTAATCTAGAAGATCAAAATTATCTATCTATTTTTCCAAGTTGAAAGAAAAAAATAAACATTGCTAATATAAGAACAAATTCTCACGAGCTCCATAGTGAAATTGGGCATTGGTCAATCCCTAAAACGTCATGGGATGAAATAGTGTGTAACCTTTGTGACACTAAGAAGGTTGAAGATGAAAATAACTTTCTCTTAGATTGTTTAGCCTATAACCATATTGGATCTCATTTTCAAAATATTGATCACACTCCCAACCTTCCTAACCTCTTAACTCAACAAAAGTATGGTGATCTTGGAAAACTTCTCTTAATGTTTTTCAAGCACAAAAACAAAATTCTAAAGAATCACAAGTAATCACTTATCGTCTTAAGGTCTGATAGACCAATTAGGTCTTAGTGGACGTTAATCATCATCATCTTCATCATCATATATATAATATATGTAGTTTATATTATATATAAACTAGACATACCAGGGCAAAGGGGTGATGTTGTACACCCTTACCCTCCCCCATGGTATATGTAATTTATATATAATATAAACTACATATATTATATAGAGTTTATATTATATATAAACTATATAATTTTTAATTTGTTTTTTTATTTTTTTAATAAAATTATATATATATATATATATATATATATATATATATATATATATATATATATATATATATATATATATATATATAATTTTATTTTGTTGTTTTTCAAACATTTTTAAAGTGTTTTTATCACAAATTTAGTTTTTTTTATTAATTTCAAATGTTTTCTTTTTCTTTCTTTTTTTTAGTTTTTAATTTATAAAAATAAAATAAAATTATATTTTTTTGTTAAATATTCAAAAATAGTGTTATTTAATTACAATTATTTTTTATGTGTTGAATTAAAGGTAAACAATTTGTTAAAATGATGTTTTCCAGTATATTTTAAAAGTATGGAAGTATAAATTAATTAAGGAGACACAATTATATGAAAAATCTCGTTGAAAAAAAAAACAAATTCAAAATTTTTGAAAATAAATGAAAAATAAGCATTAAAAAAATATTGTGGAAATATTATGGATCAAAAAATTTAAAATATCAAAATACCACCTAAAAGGGGAGGGGGGTTCTACCGGCAACACCATTTTTAAAAACGAGGTAAAAATTGTGACCCTTGAAAAAATGAGAACTCGACAAAGTTCTCGTTAAGTTGGTAATATTGTTTCTCAGACATAGATTATCACTTGTTTCCTTTATTAAGTACATTCATAGTGTTATTAAACCTAAGCATATTTTTTTGTTAATGTGTTTAATTACATTACAAATTTATTCATCTATGAATTTGTGAATTATTTCTAATTCAGAATATATCACTTTTGATTGTGTATAATCTTGATTAGTTATCTCCTGATCAAGATAGGTTTGATTTAGTGTAGAACTAAATCTTATTTTAGATTTAGCTAGCATAATTTTAGTTTAATTTTATATTTTAATTCATTTGAAAACCTTTGGTTCTCATATTCATATTTAGATAAAAAAAAATTAGAGTGACAACCAGGACAATATTCTGGTCAAAAATGATATCCCAAATGAAAGTGGGTCTAATTGGAACTTACCATCGAGCATTCTCCCTTACCTGCTTGAACAAGTCATTTGGGCCCGTCAACAGAAATGGTGCTAGAAGGAGGGCCATAGAAATAAATGGATGCAAATAAAAGCACAAATCCTCATCATTCTATTCCATAAATAAACACTTAATTGTCCAATGATTCCTATCCATTTTGTTCTGAGAACGTCTCACTACCCCCGTCATATGTTGTGAACACACTGGCTCAACCCAGTACTCAATGTGCTTCCACTCATTATGAATCTACTTTTTCTTCACCACAACCCTGCATATTAATCATTCCACATATTGATACCATTCTTAGGCAATCTTGTGAGCATGTAAACCATGTCCTAACTAGAAAATGGACTAGACAAATAGTTCATCCACTACTACATATTGAAAAATTTGCAACGACCACTTGCGATGAAAGTACTCTTTCGTTGCAACATGCAAGAGAAAAAGTTCTTTTTTTCTAAATCTACCCTGTGTTCGTTGCAATCTCGATGCCTACAGTTTGACTGAACTGTAATGGTCAATGTTCGTCGCATAAGCGATGACCTTAGATTGGCTGTCACATAAGTGACGATAGTTGACCATAATAATTTAGTCAAACTTTATCATTGAAAATGACCTAAAATAAATAGCTGTAAAAAAAAATTATTTTTAGGTCACTATCATCGCAATTGAGACGATGGTGACCTAAAATTAGCCTATAAATATTTGACTATTTGAAGATGTTGCAACAATCTTGCTATAACAACGACGGTTCCGAAAGGGTATTTTTGTGTGGAAAAATGTTGGAAAATGTTGTTAGAGGTGGGGAAAAAAGTAAAGTGGGTGAAAAGGGTGATGGTAGATGTTATTGCCCTTGTACAAAATGTTGCCCCAAACATCCCATAAGAATTTTAATAGCAACAACTACAAAACATTGTAGGAAATATGGTCACATTGATGGCAGATCGAATGAATATCGTACCATGGTAATTAGCTATATATTTATTATCTTTTTTTATTTTGTCAATTTTATATAAAATTATATATATGTATATATATTGTTTGAATGTTTGTTATAGTATACACTAATTTTTCATGATTGTTTGTAATTATAAAGTTAGAGTTGCCCTCTAACTTTCCACGGAATATTGCACCAAGCATTAGTAGAAATGATGTTGTGCAAGCTGAGGAACATCATTATGACCATGCAAATGAGGATCTCATGGAAGAAGATGACAGGACAAATCAATTTAATGATCCCATGAAAGAAGATGATGGGACAAATCAAATGATCCAAGATTTGTTTTCACAACCAGATGAGGATGGGGAAAATACTGGTATTTATGATGAACCTCTATTAGAAAAGGCAAATAAACGACTTTATGAAGGATCAAGAGAAAATCTTCTCTCCGCTACATTGTCGTTGGTGAACTTAAAGGTTATGAATAATTTTTTGAACACTTGTATGACACAGATACTAAGGTATGTGATATGTTTCATCTTATACTGTACATAAATGTTGATTTATTTATATTTGTTTTTAGTGTTAATTAATGTGTTAAATAAGAATGCATTTTTTACGATTAATATTATTACATTAACTAGTTGTTTGTTATGTTGTAGATTGTTAGGTGAATTTTTGTTACCATCGTCAAATATTTTACCTCGCACATATCCAGGTTTGCATGCCATTATGAAAGACATTGGAATGGATTATCAAACTATAGATGCATGT
>ML778492.1:108767-119315 GCA_009831015.1 Picea engelmannii
TCCAGGTATTTGTTTACATTAATTTTTGGAATTTAACATTTTCATTTGTTTCAATTTTTGCATAATATCTTTTGTTTATTTATTTAATTATATATATTACATGATATCATTCCTTTAGTAATTATGTGTAATTTCAAACAATTCGGTAAGTACTAGGTTAAAGATATGAATGTATATATCGAGCCTCTTATCGACGAGCTACTAAATTTATGGGTTGGCATCACAATGTATGACATATGTAAACCAATAGGGGAGAAGAAATTTAAATTCTATGGAATACGTTTATGGACAATTCATGATGCCCTTGGGCTAACACATTTTTATGGTATGTATAAGCATTCTAATATTGCTCTTTAATACTATACAATATTTTAATGTTATCACAGTGTATGTTTACTTTTTAAATAATATCATCGTATAATTGTCGACATTAATCCATTTTTTGCAGGTCTTCAAACAAAGGGTAAATTTTCATGTTCAGTTTGTGGCCCTAAGATGAAGTATCATCATTCAAAAAGTTTAGGAAAGATGGTGTTTGATGAGTATAGACACCTTCTTCCTAAGAACCATAGGTATCGTACTACTGAAAAACATCTTTTCAATGGGAAAGAAGAGATTGTTTAAAACCATGAAGAATGACACCTCACCTATGGAGGTTGGAATATAATAGAAATCATCAAGGTACTCAATTTCATAATGTATTGTAGATCGTGTAATGTTTTGAATGTTTATTTTAATCATTGAATTTATTTTACCGTATTTGATAATTATTTTTGTGATTTCTTTTATGCTTCATGAAGGCTGCAATCATCATGAAGGTATTAATAATGGGCTTCCATGAGGAATGAAATATTATCCCTCTCAATTCATGAGGTTTCCCTACTATGAGGAGCTAAAAATATCTCATTTGTTTGATACAATGCATATCGGGAAGAATGTGACTTAAACTTTATGGCGAATCATAGATGGTAGGAGGGACAAAGACAAAATTGTCAAAATTTGTACTGACATTCAAGAAGCCAATCATGCAATGAGAAGTGTGATCTGATATTCAAATAGATTAGATGGAGTACTAGACCAAAATAACCTTCCATGGTTATTAACAGAGCAGGAAAGCAATGATGTAAAAGAGGTCATTCAAAGAATTAAATTTTTCCACGGGTTTTGCTTCAAACATAAAAAATATCTTAATGAAGAAAGGAGAATTTGGTGGGGTAAAAACACATGATTGGCATACCTTCATTAAGGTAATAATTTTGGTATACATATTTATATATATTGGCCTTATAGATATTTTCTTTTTTCTTTTTTCTTGTCTACTTTGGTCGAAACAAATAACAATTCATTTTGTTGTTACAGTATGTTCTGCTGCTATCTCTCCCAAATGACTTTGACAAAAACATCAAACAAGTTATATATGATCTTGGAAAATTCATGAAGTAAGACAAAGTTGTGATTTATAAGCAGAATGTTCTTTCAAATTATCGTTGTACTTAATGACACATGTTTTACTTGTACTAATGTAATGTAATATATTATATTATGTTATGTTGAAACATGTTATTTTCTTGTGTCACGGTCTCATGTAGATGGTTTTCATTGAAAGAAATCCATGAAGATGCATTATTCTCTTAAAATCATTTAAATTTTAATGTCATGGGTTAATTACATGTTTTTAAGTTTTATGCGACATTTTTATATCCTAGGTTACATGTTGTTTAATTATTATTTGAAACCTAAAAATAGTTGTCAATATAGTAAAGTACATGGTAGACTAAAAATATCATTTAGAAACACATAATTTCATGTACCTTCATTAATTTTTGTTTTTGTAGTTTCTATGCATGAATCTTAATAGGACGTTGCTTAAGATTATTTTATATTTTATAGATTAGGTTTTGGGGATCAATTGAGAGTGATGTGAGGGGAGGGGAGGGGAGGGGCCATTTGATCTTCCACCTTCACGTGGTTGGCCTTGTTTGGTAGAGGATAAATTATTCTTGAAAACAAGAGAAGCTCTTTCGTTTTTATACCATCATGATCGTATAATATTTCATCAATATTGTTACTTATTTGAATCTTCTTAGAATTGTGATTCGTTACATAGTTATTGAAAAAAGAAAAAAGACTTATGTATGCACTAAAATTTGTCATGGATAGACTATTAGTATGCCTTAATGATATGGGAAGGTTTATGGACTCAAATTTGAGTGACACACCCACTTTCTTCCATCATCAATTCATCATGGAAACCATAAACCCTATTTTTCATATGTTCGAGTAGATATGTTAATGATTCCAAGTTTCATATTTGTATTTGACTAAAGGTCCAACAAGTGTACTGCAAAGTATAAAATTGATATTTCAAGTTTATAAACCAAATTTGAAATTAATCCAAGCATCATTTGATATCAATGCAAGAGAGACGAATGTAAATAATCTTGTGACAAATTTCCTATACTATCGACGAAAAATGTTCGTCAATAATTTTATGCCATTAGTACGTAATTTTGTACAAACATAATGGATATTGGGCACTACACCATGGTCAAGGAAATAGGAATGAGGAATGATGAAGGAGGAATGGAAATTGCACGAGGACTACACACCGACAACATGGACCTGCGAATGGGGCCAGCGTTGAAATTTTTTCAAACAGTTTCTGGAAGCACTAAAATTTTTCATGGATAGACTATTGGCATGCCTTAACGATATGGGAGTTTTTATGGACTCAAATTTTAGTGACACACCCACTTTCTTCCATCATCAATTTATCATGGAAACCATAAACCCTACTTTTCATATGTTCTAGTAGATATGTTAATGATTCCAAGTTTCATATTTGTATTTGACTGAAGGTATAGCAAGTGTACTGCAAAGTATCAAATTGAGATTTCAAGTTGATAAACCAAATATGAAATGAATCCAAGAATCATTTGATATCGTCGTAAGAGAGACTAATGTAAATTATCTTGTGACGAATTTTCTATACTATCGACAAAAAAAGTTCGTCGATAATTTTATGCCATTAGTATGTAATTTTGTACAAAAAATGGATCTTGGGGACTACACCATGGTCAAGGAAAGAGGAATGAGGAATTATGGAGGAATGAAAATTACACGAGGACTAGACACTCATAACATGGACTTGCGAATGGGGCCAACGTTGAAATTTTTTCAAACAGTTTCTAGAAGCACTGAAATTTTTCATGGATAGAATATTGGCATGGATTAAGGACATGGGAGGGTTTATGGACCTAAATTATAGTGACACACCCACTTTCTTCCATCATCAATTCATCATGGAAACCATAAACCCTATTTTTCATATATTCTAGTAGATATGTTAATGATTCCAAGTTTCATATGTGTATTTGACTAAAGGTCCAAGTGTACCTCAAAGTATCAAATTGATATTTCAATTTGATAAACCAAATATGAAATGAATCCAAGCATCATTTGATATTGTTGCAAGAGAGACAAATGTAAATAATCTTGAGATTTCAAAGTGTATTTCAAAGTAAAAAATTGAGATTTCAAGTTGATAAACCAAATATGAAATGAATATTAGGATCATTTGATATCGTCGTGAGAGAGACGAATGCAAATAATCTTGCCACAAATTTGCTATATTATTGACAGAAAACATTCATCGATAATTTTATACCATTAGTATGTAATTTTTTTACAAAAATAATGGATCTTTGGGACTACACTATGGTAAATGAAAGAGGAATGAGGAATGATGAAGGAGGAACGAAAATTGCATGAGGACTAGACACCGACAACATGGACCTGTGAATGGGGCCAACGTTGAAATTTTTTCAAACATTTTCTGGAAGCACTGAAATTTGTCATGGATAGACTATTGACATGCCTTAATGATATTGGAGGGTTTCTTGACTCAAATTTGAGTGAAACACCCACTTTCTTCCATCATCAATTCATCATGGAAACTATAAACCCTATTTTTATATGTTTTAGCAAATATGTTAATGATTGCAAGTTTCATATTTTTATTTGACTGAAGGTACAGCTAGTGTATTGCAAAGTATCAAATTGAGATTTCAAGTTGATAAACCAAATACAAAATGAATCCAAGCATCATTTGATATAAGCACAAGAGAGACAAATGTAAATAATCTTGCGATGAATTTGCTATACTATCGACGAAAAACGTTCGTCGATAATTTATGCCATTAGTATGTAATTTTTTACAAAAATAATGGATCTTGGTGACTACACCATGGTCATGCAAAGACGAACGAGGAATGATGAAGGAGGAACGCGAATTGCACAAGGACTAGACACCGACAACATGGACTTCTGAATGGGGCCAACGTTGAAATTTTTTCAAACAGTTTCTGGAAGCAATGAAATTTTTCATGGATAGACTATTGGCATGACTTAAGGATATGGGAGGGTTTATGGAGCCAAATTTGAGTGACAAACCCACTTTCTTCCATCATCAATTCATCATGGAAACAATAAACACTATTTTTCATATGTTCTAGTAGATATGTTAATGATTCCAACTTTGATATTTGTATTTGACTAAATTTCCAAGTGTACTGCAAAGTATCAAATTGAAATTTCAAGTTGATAAACCAAATATGAAATGAATCCAAGCATCATTTGATATCATCGCAAGAGAGATGAATGTAAATAATATTGCGATGAATTTGTTATACTATCGACGAAAAACGTTTGTCTCTAATTTCATTCCATTAGTATGTAATTTTTTACAAAAATAATGGATCTTTGGGACTACACCATGGTCAAGGAAATATGAAGGAGGAACAATAAAGGAGGAACGAAAATTGCACGAGGACTAGACACCGATAACATGGACCTACGAATGGGGCCAACATTGAAATTTTTTCAAACAGTTTTTGGAAGAATTCAAATTTGTCATGGATAGACTATTGGCATGCCTTAAAGATATGGGAGGGTTTTTGGACTCAAATTTGAGTGACACAACCACTTTCTTCCATCATCAATTCATCATGGAAACCATAAACCCTATTTCTCATATGTTCTAGTAGATATGTTAATGATTCCAAGTTTCATATTTGTATTTGACTGAAGGTCCAACAAGTGTACTTCAAAGTATCAAATTGATATTTCAATTTGATAAACAAAATATGAAATGAATCTAGGCATCATTTAATATCGTCGCAAGAGAGATTAATGTAAATAATCTTGTGATGAATTTTCTACACTATCGACGAAAAACGTTCGTCGATAATTTTATGCCATTAGTATCTAATTTTTTACAAAAATAATGGATCTTTGGGACTACACCATGGTAAATGAAAGAGGAATGATGAATGATGAAGGAGGAATGAAAATTGCATGAGGACTAGACATCGACAACATGGACCTGTGAAATGGGTCTGTTATCGCACAGTTTGTAGGAAGGGTTTTAGGTAGCTTCAGTCAAGGATTCAAACTAGCGTAACAGGAACTTCCCCACCCACTGTCACCTCGATGGGGAGCTCTTTCTATTTAGGGTGGCTGGTCCAAGGGAGACGTCCCTAGTAATCTGGGTTTATGAAAGGGCTAAAGGGATAATGGATCAAGATAAGAGTTTCCTTTCACAGATTATTGCCAAGAAAGATAGTCAAAAAGAATATAGTCCACTGGATGGCACATGTTTGCGAGACAAGACAAATAAACAAAAAGTATGTGTTGCAGTGGTTAGTACTTCAAATATCAATGACTATCTTCAACATATATATGAGCAATGATCAAATGTAATTATTGATGAAGTCAATGATTACTAAACAAATACAAATGACTTATAGCACTTCTTCAATAAATACATATGAGATATGAGCATTCAATGTATTAGATAAAATCCTTATATTATATCACAATGCAAATCATATCATGAATCTGCTCATACATATATAATGTTGCTGCATCACAAGGTGATGTCAGCCCTATTAATAGGTCAATTTGGTAGGTGATTAGGAGAACGTTTGGTCAAATAAGCCTATAAATGTGATCACCAACTCAAAAACCTATCAAACAAGGTGATAAATGTCACAACGTTTCAGGCCAAGCAAAGAGATCAAACAAGTGTGACGTCACCTACAATGTTGTTGCTGTCACTATGATGTCATCCATAGGTTTAGGTTAGTTTGAGAGGCAAAGAGGTAAATGTTTTGCAATCTTAACCAATGAAAATGTTCAAAACCTCTATGGCTATCAAGGGGTGACCTAGTCGCAACTTTTAGAGCAAACAAGAGTTCAAAAAAGGCTAAGACGTCACCGTAGGGTTAGGGTTAGTAAATATGCTAGGGTTAGACACTAGGTTAGTTAGGGCTTCAAATAAAAAGGAGTTTGAAAGAGTATTTGAGCAAAAAAGATGAAAGTTGTACTTCTAGACTAGTGCCTTGGGTTAATGGAGTCAATTGGAGAGAAACTAATGGCTTGGAGAAATTTAAACCTAAGGAAAAGAGGATTAGGTCTAATGGTGCTGCTATGGAAGGGCCACTAAATCCAAAACCCTAAGAAGAGAAGACTTATTTAGGTGTATCTAAGGCTAGGCCTAGGGCTCCTTATTCTTTCCTTAAGACTCTTTTGGAAAACCGGCTAGTCAATAAACACAAATCTATGGTTGAAAAGTGTTGTTCAAAGACAAGGCTTTTCAAAACCCTAGAAGCAAACCCTAGGTGTAAAACAAATTAGGCCTGGGACTCCTTCTTTCTTCAATTTATGTTCAAAACTAACTCAAGAAAAGAGAATGGCTAGTGTAGCTATGGCTAGGCTAATCCTTCTCTAATCAAATGGCTAAAAAGCTTTTACCATGGGGACATGAAGCCACAACCTACTTGTGTGTTGGCTCCCTAGGGTTTTAATGATTAAGCAAATAATAACAATGTAACTATGCATGCAAGATATATAATCAAC
This sequence comes from Picea engelmannii, assembly GCA_009831015.1. Classification (NCBI taxonomy): domain Eukaryota; kingdom Viridiplantae; phylum Streptophyta; class Pinopsida; order Pinales; family Pinaceae; genus Picea; species Picea engelmannii. The sequence continues at coordinate 115,686 of ML778492.1, forward strand.
AACCATTCATTCAAGAAGTTTTGATGAGAAAAACACTTACAAACTCATGAAGAAGCATAACCATACCCTAGTTGTAAACCTTCCAATGATAAATACCACCATATGCCAAAAGATAATCCTCCAAGATGTAGTGCCTCAACTCCAAAAGACAAGAATAACCAAGAAAAAGACTAGAAAGTATCTCTCACAAGAGAGCAAGTTGTGTTATATCAAATGAGGGTAAAACGTCCTCAATATATATGATCTATATGACCTTTAATTAACAATTAGGTCATTAAAAACAACCGACAAGGCTGACTTTACATTATTCAATTGTTTATCACATTACATGCTAAAAATGCCAAAAGTGAGCTAAAAATGGAGATGTAAGGCCCCTATAGGGGAGACGTTGGTCCTTTCAGAGCATAATCATCATCCAGCAGGCCAGATGTTGGCCCCTATGGGGCTCCTGAAACCTGCTATGTGTGCCAAACAAGCCCAACACACTGCCATCTGCTTCAGAAAACGTCCAGCTAGTCCTGGGTGGCGTCCTATCCATCAAGGCCATCGTGCCATTTGCAAGGGGCTAATCCCCATAGGTCAAATCTCTGCCAAAACATCCTAATGAGGGTGTCCTTATTCTTCTTCGGGCAAGGGCTCATCATAAATCTGTCCTGCCTCTGCCATCCCAACAACCATCTGATGGGCTCTTCAGCCCCATGGAGGTCCAAACTAATCATCTCCCCATGTGCACCGATCCTCTGGAACCTGTCCGTCGGGCATGGTCCTGCACATCAAAAACTACGCCCTCCATGGGCTCATCAGTCCTAGACATCATAGCAATGTAAATCATCTAAGAGCTCAAAGACATTACACAGATCTAGTATACAAAGCTAAGGAAACCAACAAGACAACCTATTGGGCTAATACCCACAGGATATGGAAAGTTTCCTCAAAGGATTATTCAAGCCATGTGTAATGAGGTGATATGGTTTTAGGGATGTCCAGCTATAGGAAGACCAAGGGCTGGTGTCGTCTGTGGGTGCCTTTGTAGGAGGCGAGTTGTACCCGTCATGGATGAATTTTTTCCAAGCCCTTTATTGCCTTATCTTTCTTTTATTGCTTTTTTACTACAAGGTTTGACGAAAAGGACACTGCCTTGGCTTGGTGGCCAGAGATGACAGTGTTACCCACTAGTATCTTCATAGAAATGAGAAGGTTGGCTCGTGATGACGCCCCCTTTCCTTTGGCCATGCAACCAAAGGTCACTGCCCTGGTTTGGTGACCAGATAGTGGCAATGTCATACCGCTAAATACCTATGAACATAATGGGTTGGCTCATGATGAGACCTCCCATCCTCTTGGTTATCTCTTGCATTTATTTATTTATCATTTTCTTAGGGTCCCTTAGTTTCTTATTGAGAGGCCTTTTATTGCCTTCTCGGGGATCCCCTGGGCAAAGCATATCTAGGTTTTTCATTTCCTATGGATTTTATCTTTTACCAGCTTATTTTACCCCCTAGGCCTTTAGCCCCTTCTTCCCACAAGACAAGATGTACCCTGGAAGGTCATCCTAATGGCAAAACTAGGGGAATGGGATGGATGAGTGGGGTATAAGATGAAAAAGTGATAATATGGTGGGAGTGGACGATGGCTCTGCAAATCCCCCTTGGTGGCTAACCAAAACCCATGAATATTGTCCTGCCAAGTTGCCCCATCAATCACCCCAACAATGGTCAAGTGGATTAGTGTAAGATCCAAGCAGTCATCCGAAATGAAAGAATCCTAATGCATATATAAGAAGGTTATAATGATCAAATATGACACATACCATGATACCCCGGACCAATTACCTCATGGAGCAAGAGCCCTCTTTGATACAAGCCCAGGTCGGTAGTGATGGAAGCTGCTACTGCTGACAGGACAAAGTTGGCTGAGAAGAAGAAAGATGGGCCCTCCAGGTCCATACTCAAGTCACTCTTGCTCTCGGTACTCCATGTCTAGGACCATTTGGGCCTCGAGACATTATCTCCTAGTTATCCCTAGATATCGGGGATAACATCTGGCTCCAACTCGGGGACATGTGCTAACTGTAGAGTGCATGAGAACCTCTGCAATCTCTAGCATAGACCTTTGACCTGGTCACACTCGAAAAAAGGGCATCAACGACAAAAGACGGGGTGGTATTTCCACCCCGTAAAGCAATAGCATATACATGGTAAATGTGCATATAAGGCAATCATAAATGCAAATAGGAAGTAAAAGACTTACCTGTACTTACATACTGGCTGCAAGTTGGTGTAATCAAACAACCAATGAAGCCAATCCAACAATGCTCCCTGATACCTGCCTTTGTGCTTCATCATAAACCAAAACAGTGATACATCAAGCACAAAAATATCATGAGTTATAATATACATCATATCATCAAAAGAGTCAGAAACTAACTCATGGAGGTGGGTGGGAGGGATAAAATAATGCCAAGTCCATCTCTGAAAAAAGCACTCAATCCTATCCAAGAAAGGGTCATGAAAGATACAAGGTTCAGAAAACAGACTCAAATGGCCTGTAGACTGGTTACCTAGGACACCCTCACGCTCCAGAGTCAAGGAAAGAATCGAAAAATAAATAGTAGATGACCGGCAAACTATCAAGGGAAAGTTGAAAAAATGAATGAAGATAGCATAACCCAACTGACCCTTGAAATCTAGGGTTTGCCCAGGAAGAAAATCAACATAAAGAAGGTACTTCCCAACTACACCCTGAATGGAAAAGAAAGGCAAAGTAATAACCGGTGGTTGGGATGAAAAGTCATGAGTAACCTTCTTCAGGAAAACGATGTCCTTACTTGTATCAGAATCTAAGCATAACGGTGGTTGGAAATCATCTTCATAAATAGGGTCAAAATGCTCAGTAAGGTACTCATTAAACATCTCAAGGTAAGACTGAAAATCATCCGAAAGATTAGGCTCTAAGTCATCCTTGGTGTTTTGAAAGCTACAAGTAAAAACTTCATCTCCTTGTTTCCACTGGTCATAAGTAAGCTGTTGTGACAACTGCAAGGACAACAACTGGAGATGACTCTCAGTGTCATAGATGGGATCTAGGTCATAACCAACTACATCCCACCTACGTCTTCCAACATGTATGAACTCATCAATATTATCAACAGTGTCACTATCTGTGTCATAGAATGCAGGATTTGTAAGACTTAAAAATTCATCCTCCTTTTCATCACAAGGTAAAATATCATCAAAATTTAGGATAAGAGGGTAACTCACTGTTTCGTCTTGTGCAGGTACTTTGAGGAACTCAATGTTCCTAGCATGTGTCGTTTCTTCATCCTCATGGACTGCTTTTTAATTTTCACAGCAAGGGACTTCTACTTCATCCGAGGCTTCCATTTCCTCTTCTTCCTTTGAATTAAGTAACACAGTATCATTAGAATTTTGAAGTGGAAAATAACTGACCTTATTTTCACTTTGCTGTACAGGAGAAACCGGTTCTTGCATGTCTTCATCAGTGGGAGGAGCACAGGTGGACACTTCATCATCTTGTTCAGGTTCTTGCTCCTCATCCATGTCTTCATTCTGCTGGTTGGAAACTTGTTCCCCTCTCTCTTGCGTATCTTCAACAAAGTTTCCATGGGAG
>ML778492.1:172033-186258 GCA_009831015.1 Picea engelmannii
TAGATCCACAAGGAGTACCATTGCATTGTGTGGTACACCATTAGATTTATTTGGCAGTATGATCACCACTATAAAATGGGCCATTTTATCACAAATATATATGGAAGAATGATGCGATACAATGATAGATTCAAGAGCTCATTTAGGTTAGAAGGATTTGACTAATTTCTTAATATTGTGGATGTCCCATAGTCTTGGTGCCTATGAAAGATGACATGTGGCATTTAGATATAGACTATAGAGCATTGCATAAGATAACAATAAAAAAATGATATCCCTTTCTGATAATTAATGACCTTTTGGATCAACTTTGAGGAACTCAATTCTTCTCTAAGATTGATCTCAAGATAGTCTATCATCATGTTCAAATATAGTTAGAAGATCTTTGGAATATTGTTTTTAAATCCCAAGAAGAAGTGTTTGAGTGGTTAGTGATGTATTTTTTTACTAAATATGCTACAACATTCATGTGATTAATGAATGGTGAGATCTAACCATCCTTGAATGAACTCATGGTGGTGTACCTTGATGAAATATTGATTTTCAAAAAATCATGAGATGAGCATATTCAACATTTGTACTAGGTGTTGCACACTCTTTGTTGTATAACTTGTAGGTAAACCTTTCGAAGTGTTTGTTTGCAATGCCATCCATTTGTTACAATGGGTTTGAAATTGTCTAGGAAGGAATCCGAGTTGATTTTGATAAGTTGGTAGTGATTCTCTATTGGTATATGCTAAATAATATCATACAACTTCAAGTTTTGTTGGTATTGGTTAATTTCTATAGACCCTTTGTTCCAAGATTATCACTCTTGACCTGACAATTTAACTAAATCTTAAGAGGGAATTTGAGGAAACAAGGATTCATAATATAGATCAAGGTACAACAATGAGCTTTTGAAGAAGTGAAGAGGTCAAATCTATGCAGTGCACCTATGCTTACACTACTATATATATATATATATATATCATATTTTTGATATATAAGATGATGCATATGACTATGGGATGGATCTTGATATGACACAACAACATCATTCCACTTCATTTTAATTAGGGACATTCAATGACATATTCCACAAGTGTTAAAATTATGATAGAGAGATGTACTCCATTGTTTAAGTAGTTCACTAGTGGAGAACTATGTGTAGGGAAAATAGTTCATGATTCATTCTAACCATAAACCACTTTAGTTCCTACAAACCTAGAGAAAACTTGAGAGCACACCACATATGAAATATACTTTTTGATACCAATTCCAATTGGTTATAAAACATTTACATTGAAGAGATAAAAAGGTACACTATTATTTGAGTCAAACACCAATAGCATTGGTAGTGGTTATTGACACAAAAGGGTGTGATACAAAAAATTGTCCAGAGTTCTACAATACGCACAAATTTTGCAGAATTTTATGCAATCACTCAACAAGGATGATACACTACCTCCATAGGCCTTATTATCAATTTTATTTGTTTTCATTTGCATAATAATCCTCTCTATTGACTTGATAAGATGTGTGCAGTACTTGCAAGTGAATCTAAGCATTTGTGGATTTGGTAATCACATTTCTTAAATTTGGTCGGTCATTTTATCATATTAAAGATATTTACAACTTTACAACGATAATGTTATTGGCCACATATGATACATGATGTTTAGAACCACCTCAAATTTTGTGTTGCAATAAATCACCATTTAGGTATGTATGATCCTTTGATTGTGTCCTTTATACCTTAGGAATCTATTAGTGTAAGTTTATGGTTTACTAATGGCTAAATTTTAACATGATCGCATATTTTTTAGTTTCAATTGACTCTCTAAAATGGCCATCATGGTTCCTTGTAAAAAGGATACTGCAACCTTCGATGTTGCTTCTTTTTCTTCATTTTTGTTTGTATAATTTGGGATTTCACTCCTCTATAGTTTTAATCCATGACTCTATGCTTATTATCTATTTTTGGTATGCCTAGTGGACTATGCTTGACACAACGGCTAATGTCTTCCACAAATTTCCACCCTTAGATTGATGGTAGTATGAAATAGTTCCTTCTAGTTCAACCTTCCACCCTTTTTTGGTATGCATATAGTATTTTATGTTGATCTTCCAAAGACATATTATCCACGCATGCTCAAAGTAGAACCAAAGGTTTTAGGACCAACAAATGTGGACTTAGGCCATATTGTGTTATCCTTTATTGATAAAATTATTTACCAATAGATCAAGTCTAATTGACATAATGATATAACTTTCTTTAGAGTAGGGCCAAGCAGTGTCCATATTAGGAAAAATGGTTTACAATTGAATAGATGGAAATTCAATTTCCCTAGTTGCATATTGAAACAATGGGTATATATATGTATATGTATATGTATGTGTGTGTGTGTGTATATATATATATATATATATATATATATATATATATATATATTCGAAAGAAAAACTCATTGTATTTGATATCTCAGTAGAAAATAGAAATACATGTAAGCTAGCTTTTTGGCTCAGTTCATCTTCCCTGATACTAACCTAGAGATATACATTTCATCTTCCAAAAGAGATCCATATATGATTCGTACATAGCCATACAAAATCAATCTAGACAAAACCTAACATAACTAAAATAGTCTTTAACCTCCAAGAAAACATAATTCTATATCTACTCCAAGACCTATCAACCAAACATCAAAACATAGACAATTGAGTAGCTTCTAGTAGAGCATTGTCCTTGTATTCACATTCCCACAAGGAGCCTTGTAGCATGATGGATTATTTTGACAACATATCCTATTTTTTATTAAAATCAATGTAGATATGGAAAAATGAGGCCTCCTCGAACATAGATTTTTTCTCCAAGAATAGTGCCATGATTGGCTCCAAGACCAAATATGTAATATTAAATTTTCCATTATCCCAATCCATCAACAACTTAAAATCTCCAAGAACTTGCAAACACCTAATATTTTTTTCAAGTTCCACTTTCATCAACATCTAGAGGGTGTAGAATTCAACCATGTTATTTTCTCCCGGTCCTGCTCCATATTTTAAAGAGAAGAAGTGGTAGTGATATAAAAAGAGTATGACTTCATCCCCACACATTTTTGGAGAGCCTTTATAAGCTCCATCAAAGAAGTCCCAAGGATTTGTGAAATCAATACGGGGCTCATGCAATACCCTTTTGGATTTAATATTAATATTAATATCAAAATTGATGCCCAAAATAATTTTTTATTTTTTTTCTAAATAAATTTTGGTCGTCGCATATCCGATGACAACTTTTATTGATGCGATGGTTTTGCTATATAAACATCGAAAAGTCTTCACCACCTATGCGACGACAGTTTCTATTGATGCGATGGTTTTTCTATATAAACAATGAAAAGATGTCATCACCTATGCGATGATAGTTTCTATTGATGCAACAATTTTTCTATATAAACAATGGAAAGTTCTCATCAAATAGGCGACAACAACTTCTATTGATGTGTCGGTTTAGCTACATAAACAACAAAAAGTTGTTGTCGAATAGGTGACAACAAATTCTATTGATGTGATGGTTCATCTATATAAACAATGAAAAGTGGTGTCGAATATGCGACAACAAATTCTATTGTTGTGTCAGTTTAGCTACATAAACAACAAAAAGTTGTCGTCGAATATGCGACGATGGCTTCTATTGATGCGTTGATTTAACTATAAAAGTTGTTGTCATAATTTAGACAAAAGGTTGGTTTGATATTGTTTGCCTATATCATCGCTTGTGCAACATTGATCAAGTTCGTCGCAAATGCCACGTCACCTAAACCGACGTTTCAGAGACTCCAAATTCATCGCCATATCAACGACATAATGTCGCAATAGCGTCAAAAAAACCGTCGCAAAATGGGCCAAATATGCTAGTGATCCTCCCATTGAATATTTGGTTCCTCACATTTAGAAGAATCCTCATAGAAAACATCCATTATTTACCTACCCTTTCAATATCAAGAAAATGTTGTTATCAGAACCCCAAAATATCAACTATCTCAAGAAAAATCAGATTTGTCTGAGACTTTTGATTTTATACTTGAACATTTCTTTGTTTATAGTGGTTTTAGTGGTATACCTCTCTCTCCTTTCGAATCCCCACCTTATATATCAAGAAACGAGTCATAAGAGGACTTTGAGGAGGAAGAAGAACATGAGAGTGAACCAAAAGACAACAAATTATAGCTTGTCTTGTATCACCCTCTAAATATGGTTGGAACTAATGCAAATCAAAATCCACTACCCTATCATCCTGGGCATGTTCCCAATGTAGTCACCATACCTGGGATACTCCATGACATGCCTAAACACCCTGAGAAATTCTTACAAAAGTTTGACCTTGATCGAAAGGATTCTACTGAAGACCACGTAAATAATTTCTTTTTTTTTGGAAGTCTAAAAAATATTCATCATGAAGATGTTTTTTTTTTAATTTCTCCCCCTTACATTTGAGAATAAATCCTTTTTTTGGTTATTTTCTCTGGAGGAAGTCTCCATTACTATTTTTATAACTTTTGAGACAATTTTTCTTATGAAATTTGGGGAAAATAAAACACCAACAAATTTAGTCCTAGAACTGTCAAGAAATAAAATGGATTCTAAGGAATTGGTAAATGATTACAATCAATTCTTCCTTACCATATTGAAATTAATCCCATGAGCCTCTAAACATATTGAATATATTTCCATTGAATTCTATACCTAGGGTTTTTCCATGTCTATGGTGATGTTTGTTAATAATGCTAAGAAATCCAACCTTGAAGAAACTTTTCAAGAATCCCTTTAAGTTGAAAATAACATGTTGATTTTAAAAGGGAATATTGGGGCAGAACCATCCAAAGACAAGGGTAAAACCAAAGCAACAATGTCCAAACCCTCATAAGAGAAGAAGGATTCTGATTCCATGGATATGGAAGCTCTCTAGAGAATTGTTAAAAAGCTCTCCAATTAACTGATAGATTTGAAGAAGAATGGTGGAGAAGCATATTTAGACTCAAAGAAAGTTTTTATATTTCCTCCCAATAAATATAAGATTTATCTCCCAACCAATAAAACCAAACCTTCCCAGGTAGATGGGATTAATATGGAAGATATTGTTCAATCCCTATAGACTTGGGAAACATAAAATATTAATGAGGTCAATAATGAAGGAGAGGAAACTCATGAACAACAAGAACAGACTCAAGAATCTCAAGGAATAGAAGAGAAACATGTGAATTCATTTTTGTATATCTCTTATGGTGGAGAGGAAGACAAAATGGAGGAAATAGACATGTCATAAAATGTTGTAACTAATAGCATGGGTGATTTTAGGGGCAAAATTTCGCTCATGGGTGAAATTAAAGGGGTTCCAAATTTTTATTGGGCAACTTTTTTATATTGAAGTGGTTTTTTAAAAATTTTATTTTCCGTCCCTAATTTATTTTAAAAAAAATAGTATAGAGGGTTAGCCCAGGTTTTTATGCGGGAGAGAGGAAAAAAATGTATTTCGCTCCTACATTTTGGAACTCAAAGATTCTATTCACCCCATTTCCATAAGTATGAGAATTTATGGTTGGAAATTCATCCTCACATTGGGTATAAATCATGTTTTACGGTTTAATTTGATACAATTTTGTGGTATGGGAAGCTAAACTTTTCTATTCGCCTAATTTTCAAAGAATAAGGGGAATTATGTTAGTGATTTCACCCTCCCATCTGTTATAAATCACATATTATTTCTTTGTCAAAAAGCACAGTGTTTGGAGGGTATTCAGATGAGGCTCGATTTCTTTTTCAACAATAACAACCTTTGGAGGGCATTCAGATGAGGCCTGATGATGCAGGAGCATCTCTCCATGCAACCAACCAGCTAGCCAGCCACATCAGCACGCACGCATTCAAAGGCTGAAGAGAGGCGTAGCCTCATTTTGAATTTGAAATTCAATGTAAATTAATGTCTTAGGCTGTTGAGCCAAGGAAGCCATGCCATTGCGTAGGCTGTAGATAAGATAGGCATTTATTGTAGATCGGTTGAGATCTAGTTCTGGATAGCAGACTAGACAGTCATTGATTGTAATTTAATAGAGTAGGTGATCCTGGAGGAAAGGGCCCCTCAGGTAAAAGAGATATTCAGATCTCATTTTGAGTAAGTAGGCATGTAGGGAAGAAGAGAAGAGCCAGAGAGAGAGCTCGAGAACACCTTGTAATTACAGGCATTTGCCATTAATATAAACAGAGTAGTTTTTCCTGCATTATTCTATCATATATGCATGTCTGTGTGTGTTCCTTGTTTATAATGTGAATGTATATGTTATATGGATGCATTCTGTAGGGGTTTGTTTGATTTCAGGTTGAAGGTCTTTGAGGCTTCACACCAGGAGAGTGTGATAGAACGTTGAGGTTCTGATGGCCATGCACAGAGGTTGAACTTGTGAACTATGAGGAGTCAGACAGAGACGTGCTGAGGCACAAGACTAGAATCATCAACTCGGGAAGAAGACATTTGAGGTTGTTGAACACCTCAAGAGGCCATGCTGTGTAGCTGAGACACAGTTGCAAACAAAATCAATGAGGATTCTGTGAGAAGCTCTGCCAAGTGGGCATTGAGCATGTGTACAGTGGTGTACAGAGAGAAAGAACTCTACTGTGAGTTCTTAAGGGAATACTAGAATCACTGAGGATTCTGAGGAGCTCTGCCAGGTGGGCATTGAGCCTGTGCAAGGAGTTCATAGAGGAAGGAAATCCATTGTGAGTCCAGACAGAAGGAACCAGAATCACTGAGGATACTGTAGAACTCTGCCAGGTGGGCATCGAGCGAAGTGCATAGGTGCACAAGGACCTAGAGCTGCTGAAAATTCTGTGGGAGAAGAGACTCGGCTAGAAGGGTGTCGAGAAAGTGTGCAGACGGCACAGGAGGAGAGAAATCTTCGAGTTCTGAAAGTTAGAGGAAAGGTCCACTGAGGGAACTTTCACTAGGTTATTGAATACCCAGAAGCACTCAGCTACAGGTTGCTGGAGTGAAGGATAGTCAGGAGGGCATCCATTTCATTCTGCATCTGAAGGAGAAGAAGGATAAAATCCCTCAAGGGGTCTGAGCATTTGAAGAAGCTTAGGAGAGGTAGTGTGGTATATGCGTGAAAACTCTATAAGAGGTAGAGGTGGAATCTCCAAAGATTTGAGAAGAAGCTCAGGAAGGGCAGCGCTTTTACGCGCATCGGCGAGGCTCGAAATCGAGGAGCTCGCAGAGAGGAAAGAAAGAAGAAGTTGAGGCCTTTAGAACCTTGGAAATTCTCCCAAGGTAGGACGAAAGCGCAAGGAGCCTCTGGTGAGAGCACAACAGCTGTCAGATCAGCCTGAAGAGGAGATCTGGACTGTCGAGGAGATTTACGTCCAGGAGGAGACTGACAACCATCAGATCTTGCTCAGAAGTCCTGACAGTCGCTAGATCGGGAGAAGTTGCACATAGTTTAGCCTCAGGAGGAGGAGTGCACAGGGAAGACAGATCTGGACCGTTAGATCTGGTGCAGGATCCCGTTAGCCATCGGATCTATGGGAAGCTGCACGAAGGTTAAGCCTTCGTGAGTAGCAGGAGGAGCCATCGGCATTTGGCGCATCAGGATTCCTGAGGTCGGAGGAAACGGGGCTTTGAAAGTCTCAAAATCCTGGAGGAGATCTAGACTGTCCATTTGGAAGGACACGTGGCAGTCATCTAGCAACATCAGAAGGAGTCCCAGCAGGAGGCTTCATTGGCATATCAGGAATCGAGATATCGGAGATCCCAAGAACAAGGGTTTCATGCATCGTAGAATCTCGATACGCAATTTCCCGATAAGGTCTAGGAGCGTGGGGCCACACCGAGTGTCAGGAGGATAGGTGGAAAAGAATTGGTTCCATCGACACTTTGTCCATCGGGATATCAGAGATTTCAGGGACATGATGTTTAGGCATTTTGAATTCGCGATCCATGAAACCCCGATCAGTGGGGGACAACTGTCAGCGTAGTAGCGGAGGAGGATAGAGCTGTAGGGAAGATGCGTGTCAAGCATCCGAGGGAATTCGGGGATCAGCATATCACAATTCCCATATACATGCGCACATTGACATCGAAAGTTCCGAAACTATGATAGGAGTAGCCTCGAAAGGAGGTAAGGCCGCGGTCATGGAGAGTGGTCGCATAGTGGAAGCTTAGCCAGGAGCACTAGCACAAAGGAGCCGAGAGCTCATCGGTGATTCGGGGATCAGGAGTTCAAATGCTCACTGACTCTTGACAACGGAAACAACGAAACCTCAATACCCGATAAACAGTTTCCTATGGGGAAATTGTTCACTATTCATTCAGAGGCCATGAAGGAAGAAAGGACCTGTGGATTGGGTCGTGTTTTGATAGTGATTCCCGAGGGAATCTAAAGAGCTAATTCGACTCATGAACGAGGAAATTTGAACGATCCTGAGGAGCGGGTGAGTAGGAGGAGCATAGACAGCCTCGCTTGCATCACTTGAGTGTATTGGCAAGACAAAGAAATAATCAATTATGAATAACGCAATTTTTGAATCTTTGGCACAACAGCTGGATATCTAGACTCTAGAGGAAAGCATGGTACACTATTTCGACAAAATTGTGACTTCATATTTCTTTGAGAAATTGTTTATTGTGCTTGCAAGTAATATAAAATATTTTTAATCATGTTGTTGTGGGATTGTGTTATTGAACTCAAGTAGTAGGTAGGATAATTGAAATCAGTGAAACTCATATAGTTCATGTGTTGATATAGAAACTATTTAACATCCTTTTATCTTAAACCCTGCACTTTGGGAAAATATAAGGAAGAGAACCTCTTCTTGTTTATCCATTTACAACTCTTTATGTTGTATACACTCACCTATACAGAGCATTACATGCAAATTTTTGCAATTTTAGTTAAAGTTCAATATTTTCTGCACAAAATTTCTCTGCAAGTATTTGCTAACAAGTAACCTTTAATTTAAGAAGGTAATTTCTACAGTGTACACCAAACAACTTCAAACCTTAAGAGATCAAAAGGTATGAGTTTTGACATGAAATAGTAACAAGGTTTCACTAAGAACATCTTACCTACAATACGGGCATTTGGAATGTTTGCATCCAAAACCTTTGTAGGTGATTATCCTAGAGTATTGTGACAATCCCCCCTCCTTGAATTATTTTACCCCAAATAAATTGTAGTGTTGGGTTTTGTATAATATCTGGTACTTCCAATGTCACCTTTTCTACTGGTAGATCTTTCCATTGGATGAAGAACTCTAATAATACCTACAAAAGCTATGGAAATAAAATGAGAATACTCATTGCTCAATCAACCAACTACTTGCTACATAAATAGAGTTCTTTCTTCTAGCTTGTTTCAGTGCACAGGCCAGTTCTTGGACTCAAGTAGTAGAATTTGGATGGCCCTTCCCATCATAACATTTCAAATTTCAATTGATGTTGACATAATGATTCTCCAAATGTGAAATAATAATTATTAGAAAACTAACCTTGAGTCTTCCACAGTCATGGTGGCTATGCTTCCTCCTTATCATAGTTTCCAAAACCGGATCGGAACTATTAAAACTAGTCAGTCTGACTGGTTCATAGACCCCACTGGTCCAGACCACTTTTGACCGTTTCCGTATGGAACTGGCTTTTTGCCCGAATTGACTGGTTTTTTTCTCAAAGACTTGATACTTTCTTAATCCTACAGTTGCACTCTGCAATAGTAACTTCTGGACAGTCTAATAATTGATTAGACATCTCCACATAGCATTGTTGATGAGCACTCCCAATTCACTCCAATAGCATTCAAGCCTTCTACCTAACAAACAGTGGCATTGTTTCATTTGAAGTCTACAGTTATGAGTTGTAATAATGGGTAACAATAGCTTTGAAAACCCTAACATAAATTCTACCATTAGATCTGCGAACTTATAATGAACGGTCCATATTTACAATGAAATTACAATATACATTTACAAGGAAATTTTTCCTCTAGGGGCCCACTTGCCCTCGGACCCCTCAACCAAGGGGATGAGCCCCCTAAACCCTACAGAGGGGGTAATCCCCCTTTGCACTCCCCCGAGTGGAAGATTGTACATTATTCTAGGGAGTAAAGTCTTCATGGGGTATAAACATGGCTGGAAACAAAGACCTTTGAATCAGGAAGATAATCAAGCTCCACAACCAACACTCCCCCAACCAAATCCCTCCATCAAATGATATGATTCCATGAAGAGAAGGGGATGCATTAAGATGAATCACCCAAGTCAATACAATATATCCAAGGAACCAACAACAAATTTCCATTGATGTGATGAAAATCACAAAGTGGAACTTCATAAAATATGAGGTGTAACATTCCAGACTCCTTCATTCTACAATAGGATACAGAAGGCTATATTTGGCATGAGGAGAATCCTTTGGGGGGGGAGGGGGGAAAATAAGTTTAAATTAAATTCCTAAGTATACATTCCGCCACTCCCATTTTGATGGATGCACATGAATATGTACTTTTTTTTCAAAATTTGAATATTTTATGTATTTTTAGTGACCAATGTTTTGATACGTTTTTTTTCTGGTTCCTATTCGGTTCCCATTTTTTGGGTCGACTGTTTCAATGACCGGTCCAGTTCTGGTAACATTTCTCCTGATGATGGTCCTTTATGCATTCCACTGCATATAACTAAGTTGTTAGAGAAGCATCCTTCAATTGGTGCTTGAAGATCCTTTGTGAATAATGATGCACAATCCTCATGATAGTATTTCTCAATACAATTACATCATTATATATTTGGAATAATCCCCTTGTGCTATCTCTTCATTAGAGGTAGTGAAAACATGAATTTCACAACATAATGCCTTGTTGAATTCCATTGGAGGTATTGACCCTTTGATGGGATTTGTGGGCTTGTGTTGTTGAACTCATGTAGTGGGCAAGAGATTTTAAATCAATGAAACTATTATGGTTCATGTGTTGATATTGAAACTATTTAACATCCATTTATGTTAAATCCCACAGTCTGAGAAAATACAAGGAAGAAAACATCTTCTTGTTTATCCATTTAAAATGTTGTATGTCGTATGTATGTGTTTGTGTTGCCAAGAATTAAAATCTTATGGACTAATATAATCAAGACTCTTGTCACTACAACCATAGCCCAATGGTTTTGATTTTGGTATTTTCAATATCAAAATCACATACACTATATTTGTTAGGTGCCCAAGTTCTAGCCCCAATAGTGTCCTGGAAAAATACGTCCACTTTGAACAAACTAGTGAGAAGGAAAATGGAGATGTAAGAAAACTTGTAAGAAGCTAGTACATACCTCCCAATACATGGTGAGTTCATATGGGTTCCTAATAAGAACAAAATTACATCAGCTTGAAATAAAAAAAAAGTTATAGCATGGTTGTGGCATAGATAATTTTAGGGGTGAAATTTGCCAATGGACATTCTTGTCATTGGTTTGCCTCTTGAGATTAGATCACATGTTTAGAAAGGAAACCAAGGATCATTTGGTTGTGATCAAAACATTCCAGATCTTATTATCTCCCTAGTTCTTACGAAAAGTAGATAAAGTAATAAAGAAGAGTTTTGTGGATCCAAATGCAACTACAAAAATTTGTGTTAAGTGGTTGTATCTTCCATGAATGACATATCAGAATTTAAATGGTATTAATGTGTTTATCTATGGTTACTCATTAAACAACCTTTATCATTTTCCATTTCTCATATTTTTTAGACCTTAACACATATAGTTACTATCTAGAATTGTAATAGTGAGAGTCCACAATAAACCCAATGTCCAAAATACGAATGAGCAGTAAATCTTGCTAATATCTTTAGTTTTCATTAGATAATTGAAGTACATTAAATCTGGTCATTTGCATCAGTGATAAATATTTATTTCCAGATTTACATTGAACCTAAAGAATTTCTATCATTTACATATGCATAGGTTCATTTAAGGACCATGTAATAAGAGGTATCTAAGGAAATGTAATAAGAGGTGTGTTGCAATCATATTATATATCACATTACAACATACTTTTCAATAACTTTTTAATAGATATATTACAATATTTGTCTAGGCTTGATTGAGTCTCCATTATTCAATGGTAATGATCCCTATTGATGTTTTAGATTTAGTATTAGAGCACAAATGCCTTCATCTAACTCTACAATTATAGAAAATTGTATACCCATAAGTTTTAGACAAATGTGTTGGATACCCACTTCAACCAAGTCATAGTAGAAGAAGCATACAATTGATTTTTATCCCCCACATGACCTTTATTTGTTCTCACCTTTGATTTCAAGAAATAATAAGAATAGTAGCTCCATTGTGAGTGGTGATATTATTTTTTTTGCAATAATGATTGATAAAGTGCTCCACAAATATGCACAATGGAAATATTTTTTACCAATCCGCATAAATTTTTTAGACAAAGAATCATGTTCCAAGCAACTTTGACCACATCCACATAATCTACATCAATGTCATTTGGATTCCAACACCCTTTCACTATACAAACTTCCACTAGTGGCTTCTTATTATTTGATTCAGGGTTTTTATTCCATTTTCTACACAAGTAATGGAAAATATGTTTTTTTCACACTAGATACATCTTCAATACATTTTTCCTATTCTCCCCTTGTATGCAAGACATTTTATTGTTCTAGAATTACCAAATCCTAGTTTCCAAGAATTTCCAGGATACAAATTTCCCAAGTCTTTCAGGGGATCGAATTGTTCATATAGTTGTTCATCCAAATGTCATTAGGTTATTATTAATAACTCCCACCCCTTTGGAATTTTTATTTTTTATTTTCTTAGTAATGGAATGTATTTCCCATTTTGTAACTAAGCTTTTCCATTCTCTAATTGTGTTTATTTTTTTCTTATAAAGGTTGGGTATGGATCATTTTTTGTGGATTTCCTCACTTCCTTTTGGATTGCAAAGAGTGTCTTTAGATCAAATAAGTAATTATAAATAAGATAGCTTAAATTTTTCAATTTTGTAACTCGTAATCAATATTCTTACATGATCAATTACAATATTAATTGGCATTTGATTTATTGATCATTAGGTTTGGTGTTGAATATTTTGCCAATATTTCTATTGATATCATTGTTTTAATTTATATTTGTGTGTTTTCATTTGACAAACTATTTGGATGAAAAGGGGGTTATATTGTTTATATTTTTTTTTCTGCAAAAAAATTGTAAACTTCTATATCACTATGAAAAAAAGTTACATTCTTGAAGAGAATATAGCTTTCTGATGTTGAGCCTTGGAAAAAATCAAGAGTGAGACCTCAAAAGAACATAACTATTAAACATTCCTAAAATCTCCATGAGCATAAGTTTCCCTTACATACATTCTTCCATAATTCTAATTAGAAAAAACAAGGTTTTAAATATGTTCATTATTAACTTCAGAAGTTGAAACACGTATCTCAAGATCGAGACCAACAGAAAAGAGAACAAGACATGTATATCCATCAACATATATGGATCTCAAATAAGTTGGGAGAGACACCCAACCAACATGATTCCTCTTCATTAATCTCCCATGTACCCTCTGATAACTCCAACGCTTTCTTAGATTGAGTGTCTGCTTCCATGTTCATCTCTCTATAGATGTGTTGTTAAGAACCAAACATCAATATAGCATGGAAAAACCTCAGGAAAAGTACTCAACGCCTTGAAACTGAGATAATTTCAGATAATAAGACTCTTCGAGGGGGCAACCTCCTTTTACCCCACTTAAAATTTTCAAGTACAAGATGATTCAAAATGAAAATGTCTCCTTGGTATATATAGGAGACTAGGAGGTATAATTACAAATAATGGCCTAAAGTTGACATAATTAAAATAACATTACTAATCTAAATTACAACTAATGGACTAAAGCTGACATAAATAAAATAGCATTACTAATCTAATATGCCCCAATTAAGGGGTAATGAGCCAACATTAGGGCTTAACATGCCCCTCCCCTTGAGGCAAGTGTTGTCCACAATGCTTGAGTAACTCTGGATGCTTCTGTATAAAAGTCTCATCTTCCCAAGTGGAATCTTCAGCCGGTAGTTTCCTCCATTTAATGAGATACTTTGAAATGGATCTATTCCTTAGCTGGCGAATTCTTGTGTCCGTGATGGCTTCAGGCTCCAATATGATTTTTCCTTCCTCGTCAAGTT
>ML778492.1:191486-204215 GCA_009831015.1 Picea engelmannii
ATAATGGCCTAAAGACGACATAATTAAAATAACATTACTAATCTAAATTACAACTAATGGCCTAAAGCTGACATAAATAAAATAGCATTACTAATCTAATATGCCCCAATTAAGGGGTAATGAGCCAACATTAGGGCTTAACATGCGTTCTTATGAAATGTTTGAGAAAAAGACTTCCAGGACCTTTACCTGTTTGAAAAAATTTCTCAAGATAAGGTTTTGCATCTCAATGGCTCCACTTACTCAATCAATGACCAAATTTGATTCCCCCAACAATTGAATGTGAATAATTCCTCTTTCCTTTGCCAATCTCAAGTGAATTTCCAATATCTTCCATTCAAAAGTATTATTTGTGCCTTCCCCTAAATATTGTCTCAAAGGAATTGAATGTGTATCTACAAAGCATATCACTTCAGCTACGCATAGACTAGGCATGCACCATCGAGAAAAGCCCATGGTTAGGACTTGTCTTCCTCTAGTACTCCTTCCTTCTTTGTTTTTTTTCATCTTTGGAACCTAGTTTAATCCTTCAAAAATAAAATTTATTGACGATGCTCTTGAAAAGGAGGGGAATGCTTACATAAAAAAATACTTGCATTCCTAGCTAACCATATAGCCTCAATGTAGAAACCCTTGTGACTCGTAGTGAATCCATCAATAAAAATTGATAGTTTAAATCTCATAGTAGAAGCATAACAACTCATGATTCTCATGTTTCTCCATGATATCCTTAGTGTATAGGATTTTAGGTTGTCGGGGAGCACCATGAGAAACATCATAATTGGCTTCACATCCCTCCTCCTAATTTAGTGTTATATATTATGATGAGATTATACTGGTAAGAGACTGGATATCTGATTGCTAACATCAGAAGGGATTTATCAATTGCATTTGAAATGGAAGATTTTGACTATTGCATTATTGTTTGGTGAAGCTGAGCCCATGGCCTATAAATCAAAGTTTATATAGAAACACACACTCACACAACCACTATAATTAAAACTCAGATAGTAGAAATTCACTACCCACAATTCTGCATTATTTTTTGTAAACATAAAGGATTTAAGAACCTATGGAACACATTACATCTCATAGCAAGGTTGAAACTTGAACTTCTAAACTTTCACAAGCATATAAAACCATATTCAAAGGCCTCTTAACAATTCTCCACTCAAAGGACCAAAAGCCCCTTCTTTGGGTTCTCAGCATATTTAAAAGAAATGGATTGGAAGTTGGCTAGTTACATGAGAACCCAATCCTTTCATCTTCCAATTGAATACTAAGTGTAAATATGAAATGGAGACTTTATTGTCATTACAAAATATATTTTACTCAAAATAATTGCAAATATCTCATAAGGACCCACAGGAATGTGGTCTAGTAGCAAGAAACGAGGTGATTGTGCTTGTATTAATCCAAAGACCCAGGTTGAAAACCCCCCAAGTGGGTGTGGATGAATTTAGTTGCAAGTCCTAGGTGACTTTGACGATATAGATATGCCCCACATATAACACCAGGTTAGTGAAAGGGATTCTATAAGACATATTTCTCTAAAAAAAACTCTCATAAGCCAAATATATACAAAAATTGAGTAAATTGAATTCTAGGCATTAAAACAAAAGTGAAAACGAACCTAAGGTGGCTCATGGAAATGCATACCAACTTGTGCATGAGCATACCACATGGAGTCAAGAGTATATTATTGAATCCAACAATGTTGCCTACCAAATACATGTATTAGAATTTCCAAACTATTATTTAGATGTACGAAGTGGATCCACAAAGCACTTTCGCTCTTTTCACCAGTTTTGACCGATTTTACCAAAATGGACACGCATTACAAGTCAAATTGGGATTTCCAAGTTGAGTGTTACTCGTGAAATAATTGACCTTATTGTATGATTAGACCTTCCATCCCAATAAAAAGGTTATTTCTGTAGAAAAACATGAAAAAATTGCTGTTGTCAAAGAAATGTGAATAATCTTAACATGTCATTTTGTAGTGTATGCAAACCATGTCAAAATGTTTTCTTAAGGAAAACAAAGGGTAAATGATGGAGTATCCTAGGTATACCACAAATCCACATCCTCATATGGTATCAATCTATCCTTAGGCAGAATTATAAGCTCCTAAAAAAGACAATTTCTAGTTTTTTACACTTGGCAATTTGGATAAATGGACACCAAAATAACATTTTGCATGTTGGGTGAGTTTTGAGGCATATAAATGATGTATATATATTACCTATGCATTGTAATTTAATTAGGACTCATGAAAAAGGATTAAATACAAAATAGACTTCATTAACCAAAAATCAAAGTTTGTGCAAGATAGTTTTCTTAGCCAAGGATGCCCCTGCATCAGAGTCCTTTTGTTGGAAAATTTTGAGCACCTTGCTCAAAAGGTTGTCGAGGAATCAAAAAAAATTGTATGTTTGATCTCCTTCCTTTTCTTATTTCTTATATACACTCTTCTCGACTCATCATTACACACTCGCCACTCATCATTTTTCTTCTTTCTTCTACACACTCTGCTCCACTCATCATTACACACTCTACTCCACTCATCATTACACACTCTCCACTCATCAATTTTCTTCTTCCCCTTTGTAATATCCACTTCTAGAATTTGCAACTATGGGTAATTCCTCACACCAACACTCCATCTTACCATCTCCTTTTCTTTGATTGTATTTTCCACCTCTACTAGCTGCAACAAATATCACCCAATGTGGCTCACCACCTCAAGGAACTCCCTCTCAAATGGTGTTTACAACTAGTCCAATGGTGCATACTACGCCCTCCCCATCCTCACTCTTCTACACGTTTACCATTGTCTCAATGAACTCCACCCATTCTTGTTTCTCAAGCATCTCCTCATTCTTATTTTCTTTCACCACAACCACTCCTCTACTACAATCATTCTCAACTTGTTGTTGCACTACTACTCTACATATTCAACTCACATCTTCTTCACTTTGGCAACATGATAACTACATCTTTTCTTTGGTCTGCTGAAATTTCATTTTTTTGTTACTCTTTAGCCTCAACAAAATCAACACAAAAAATTATGATAATCAAACATGCCCATATACACCTCCTATAATGGCATTTTTCATGCCACACCACTCTCTTCTAAAACACCATCTTTCGTTGCAACATCCCTCCCTTGCAACTCTGTTGTTGCAACGCCACTCATATTTCCAACACTTCCTATTTCTACAACATTACCCAATGTTAGTTAATGTTGCTTTTTGAGTTTAAGGCACAAACTCCTTCACCTCACTCTTTTCCTTGCAGATTTCTCCTTCTCCACTCTCTCTTGGCATGTTATCATGCATTTACTCACACTCTCTTCATCATTTTCCTCAAACATATGAAGCCCACTTTCACAATCAACACTCTCTACAACCACATCCAAGAGAATTCATTTTTCCTTCACTCTCTGCCTACTCTCATGCTTTCTCTTCATCAAGAACTTCTTGACTTCCAAGACTAATAGAAAATCATTTTCTATGATCTGCACCTTCATAAAACACACCTTATTAATGGAGAATTTAAGGTAATACACATGTTATCATTGTAAAAATATTCATATGCAGTCCCAGCCTCAGAACTTATCACGAGACTAAATATGTATAGAAGAGCAATAGACTAGCAGAAAAGGTTAGATCTAGTGGATAGGGCTACATCTGGCAGAGGCGTGATGTCGATGGGACCCGATCGGTCGTAGATTGTGGGTGTTTCTAATCAATGGTCATAAGGTATATCGAGTGGAAAAATAGCACAATAGTTAATCTCTTAGAGGCAGGCTGATAGGAATATTGCGGTTTTGTGTAGAAGCTACATGGTTCCTCCAGATGTATATCAGGGGGAAGAGAGGTTGAGTGAAAAACCACTCATTTTTACCCTGATGTCACGTGTCAAGATATCATTGGATGTGTCACATCCAAGGATCGCATGTGGAAAGGGAAGGTTAACGACCAATCAAATCACGTCAATGCACTTGTTTAGGTACTTTTCGTCTATGTGATCCCAGGTGAAAGCCACCACAAAACATATTCGAAATCCCATCATTTGAAATCAATGGCCAAACATGGTAATTCATTATCCATGCAAGGAAATTCTTCATTAGCCCGTGATTGGCACTGAATGATGATTGTCAGTCAAAGCATGGGTGAAAGTACTCTGTTTCGGTCAATTTACATTTTATTTCAAAATAAGGTAACCACAAAGCAAACAATTTGTCAAATTCTTGCATAGTCCAGAGAGATAAGCTCATGATTCCTGGAAAAACAAAGGAAATGGAGAAGTCATATCCAACAGCTTTCAGGGAATTGGAATATTCAATTAATCTGCCAAAATTATCAATGAAGAAGAAAGAAATTATTTCCGCACGAATACTGGCATCAAAATTTCACATGAAGCCTGTAGAGGAGCCAGGAGTAGATAAAGAGGTTAGATTAAATCCCATCATGAAATATTTAATCATCAACGAATACGTAGATGAGCACCATGCACATTTTTTCAAGAGGAAAAGGAGCAAATGATGGAAGACAGAGGTTAAAGATGAAGTGGTTGAAAGCGTTGGGGAAAACCAGCCTGCTTGGCTTGACACTTTAAAGGAAGAAATTGCTAATCTAAAATATATTTCAAGATAAATTAAGTATGTTTGAAAAAAAATTGTAATGATACAGACAAGTGGCATTCAAGGAAAAAATATCGAATATGTCAATTTTGATTATAACATCCCCTAGAAAACAGGATCTCAATTGTCGTACGCTACTCTTTCTTAGTAACTGATGTATATTTTTGGTATTTGGGGGAAGTTGATTTGTTTTGAATCCTAGATGTAATTTATCTATATATACTAGTACAAAGATAAATGAATGGTTGGACTTACCAGAGAGGGGCTTGCCCTCATAGTAGGAGGACTTTGTAATTTTCTGGAACTGAACTGAATATATATGCAGAAGCTTCTTTGAATTATCTATGAAAAGATTCTAATGGTAGTGATATGAGTTTTTCCTCCTTTCGTTGTATGTATTTCTTGTGTTCTTTAATTCCATTTACATTTTCTTCCATTTAAATTGGAGATTTAGAAGCTCATAATTCATCTTATGATGCTCTCAGCTTAAGTAATTTAAGTTGTGTGTAATTTTCCTCCTAGCTAGTTCAAAATTCATTTCAGTAATGCTCTGATGCAGTTATTTGTTTTCTCTTTCCTCTTACACCCTGCTTAAATACAATTTATAACTCAAATTCATTGCCTCATTTAGACTTTATCCTCTGGAAAGTTCTACCGGTCGGTCATTGTTTTCATCTTCTTTCAGAATTTTGACTCCATATCCCTAAGTGTCCCTCCCCTTCCTTCCCAAAAACTTTATAAAAACCCTAAAAAAAACAAATCTAGCCAATCATCTCCAAAGATATATCAAAGTGACATGAGAGAGCCCTCTCTAAGTTGAGTAGGCTAGTTCTAAGCTCTAAATTCGATTGAAATAGTTACCTCTGTCATTTTTCTATCAGCTGGAAAAACTTTATAGAGTGTTAAAACCACAAACTTCACAGTCTTGTCCTCACTCTCTATCCTAAGTCCTACTCTTGTTACCCTCCAAATACTAGTGAATTTCTTCAATCCACTCAATAAAATTTTATGGGTCTACACTTCCAAAATATACAGGAAACTTCCCCTCGTGCTTCATCCTCTTCACTAATTTTGGTTATTTGTTATAAACAAAAGGTTTTTCTTCTTCCTCATCACTTTCACCTTCATATTCATCACCTTTGGTAATCATCTCTACTAAGCCAATTCAATGGCATCCATACTCTTCATCATTTGTTGCAAAAACACTACCACAATTTCCACCACTTTTGAACCAGTTTTTTCACTTTTGGTTCTTCCTCTCACAATAGGGAGTCATCTTCCTACCATGCTGAAATTTTCAATGCAATTTTCACTCTCTATGCAACCTTCACCACAATTTATTTTGTTCTTCTACAATTCTTTTTCTCTTCTGCAAATTTTGCTCAAAATCCTTTCACTCCTCTGCTCATACCAGTACTTCACTCTTTATTGAACCTATCTTCAACAAGAAAGATTCACTTTCTTTGATACTACTTGATGCAAAGGTTATGGCCTGCAAATCAAAGTAGGAAAAGGAAACACATACTCACACAACAACTATGATTAAAATTCATATCGCAGAAATTCACATTGTCAATTGTACATTCTTTATTGTAAACATAGAGGATTTAAAAACCTTTGAAACTAATTACATCTCATAGTAGGGTTGAACCCTAAAATTCTACACTCTCATAGGAATCTATAGCCATGGCCAAAGGCCTCTTAAAACTTATCCACATAAAGTACAAAATCCCCTTTCTTTAGTTCTCAACATATTTAAAACAAATGAATTGGAAGTTGGTTCATTACACGAGAACCCAATACTTTCATCTTTGAATTGAATACTGAGTGTAAATATGAAATTAATCCTCTATTGGGATTATAAAATAAATTTCTATTCAAAATAATAATTCTCATAAGCCAAATATATGCAAAATTTGATAAAATTGAATTCTAGAATTAAAACAAAGTGGAAATGATCCTATAGTCACTCGAGGTAATACATTCCAAAATGAACATCAGCATGCTATGAGGAGTCAAATAATATAATCCATGAAGTCAACTATATTGCTTGAAAATCCATGTCTTAATATTTCCAAACTATTCTTCATATGCACGCAATTGAAGTCACTCTTTTCACCAATTTTGACCAATTTTACTAAATTGGATGCCCAAGCTTCATTGCATGTCCGGATTGGATTTTCGAGTTGTTGAGTGTTCCTCAATACATAATTGACGTTCTTATATGATTATATTTTTCATCCCAATCAAAAAAATTATCATTTTAGAAAAACATAAAAATCCGCACTCTTGTCAAAGAAATGCAAATAAACCTAACATGGCCTATTGTAATGCATGCAAATCATGTCAAAATGATTTCTCGACTTAAAGCAAGGGTACAATGTTGGAGTATCCTAGGAATAGATGAAAAAATAGAAGAAAATCAACAACATCACCATTTTTCACAATGTCAAACCTCAAACGAGAAATTGGCCTTAAAAAATCATGATATTTGGAAAAAATCAACACATGCGATTTTTTGAAAAAAATTTGGCAAAAATTGGAAAAAATCAGAAAAAATTCACAGGCCATGAACCGATTTCCAGGTCACATATTTCCCTCAATCCTTTACTACAATATTTTAATGCCAAAAAGTGCTAGATTTATGCAAGTATTTCTGGCTTAAGGAAGATACAACATTACAATAAATCTAAAAATAAATAAATCTCCATCATTATAATTGCTTACTATTGCTATACCCTGTCTTCCTATGGAACTATTCATATATGAAGGTCTATAATAAATGAAGACAATAAATGCTATATACAATCTGGAAATTTTCTATAGATCTAGAAAAATACCATTCTAATTCCAATCTTCAGTTTTATCTTTCATTCTGATATAAGATTGTTGTGTTGGTTTGATATGACATTGACCTCCTACTTCTTTTTCCACGAGAATATTGCCTTCACCGATGTTTTTGTTATTTTATTATTTGAATAATCTATTCTTCATTCATTATTACATGGTTCGTAGCATTGATTCATTACATGTCAGATATGTACTTGGTTTTCCTTTTCAGTTCATAGATTGCAAGGAAAAGTTAAAAAAATACTTCAAAAAAAACATGTTTCTGCCACTGTTTCAGACCCCACACTATGCTTCTGAAGTAGTCTTGGGAAAAATCATTTTTCTCCACTTTGGAGAGGTAATTTTGCATGATTTAAAGTTATAAAAACAACTAGACATCCCAATATTTCCAAATCTACCTTTAGATCAGAAAATGGATCAGGAAAAGTCACTCAAAAGTGCTCTGCTAGACCACACTACGCTTTTGAATCTATTTTTGGTCATCATTTTCAAAAGAGGTTTATGAACAAATGATGAAGAATTTTGGAAACAAAAAGGAGGTGTTTTCTAAGTACATACCAAATCACAATAACCTCCTTCATTTTTTACATAGGTATCATATATTGGGAAACATTCAACTTTCTTGGAGGCCTATTTCAGAAAATCAAATTCTCCAATTTAATTTCCTGTTTTATTCATTATTTTGTGGAACATATTCCAAGAACATGAGAAATAATTTCAAAAACCTGAGAGAGTTTTGTATTTTCAACAAACTTATATACAAAAACCTCTCCTAGTTTTGTAAAATGTGTTATGGTTAAAGAGTTATCTATCCATCGTTGACCCCTATTTTTTCGTTGTGCTTCTGGAGAATTCGCTACACTTTTTGAAAGTTTGTTTTAAAATCAATTTTGAAGGGGTTAGATGCAGTTTTTTTATTGGATTAGTGACTCCAAGGTGTAGAGTATATATTCATATTTCCATTCATAACTTTTTAATCAAAAAAATCATCAAAAAAGGCCTCCAAATCATCCTCCAAAGTTGCTTCTCTTCTGCTAATTTTTGTTATGCTTCTGCCATAGTCGTTGCACTTCTGTGTGTAACAATTTTTTGTTCCTGATTGAAATATGAATTTTCCAGTTTCTCTTTGCAAGGATAAAAATGAAATTTCATCACTCTTTCCAAGAGTGATTACCAATAAGGTTTAAATATGCATCTTTAGCTCTTTGTTGGGCTTGCTTGTAAATTGATTTTCCATCTCTTTTTTTATGCTTGCTTGACATGGATTAATAATTCTCATGATCAAACTTGGAATTTGCATTTTCATCCCTAAAACCAAGATTTTCATCACAACCAAACTTACAAATTTCATTTTTACCCCTCATGTACGTGCATAAAAAGTTCAATTTCAGCATCCTCAACTCTTGATTTTGAATCTAATATTGCTCTCTTAACCATGGTAATTTTTAGCCACATGTATTTGCTTGAAGGATGATTTCAATCTACTTTTTTTTGCTTGCAGATATGAATTATGCTCCACATAGTGTTGGTTTATGAGACCAAAGGTAAAAGAGGTAATTTTATTTTTTGTGGAAAAAAATCTTATTTTTTTCAACTCAACAAAACTAGTTTCTTCCACAAACTATGATTATGACCCAAGAAAGCCAAATAAATCCATTGCACATACAATAAAACATAGTTTTCAAATTAATTTTGAACTGGAAGCGAGATTACAAAATGAATTTCAAAATTTCCATTTCACTTCAAGTTTTGTATTTCACATGCACTCCTTGTTTATTATGTGACAAGGGAGATTTCATACCTATCTAAATTCATGAATGAAACATGAATCCAATCATTCATTGATTGATTATGAAAGGATTAAAATGCGATGAATAATTAAAATCATTAAAAGAAAAAATAATTGTGTGCATGAGTTCATAGTGCTTTATGTCTCCATGCTTAAATTCAAGAGTTCATGTTGAATGCAATATTCTCCTCGAAAGATAATATTGGTCCCTTTTGCCATTGCATAGAAAATAACTCATTAGTTTTAAATTGTAAGATTCATGGAAAGTTGATGATTTATTTGAAGCAAGTGTAGTTACATTTCACATACTTTAATTCACTTACTCTAAAAAAGCAAATCATGTTTGTATAATTTTAAGTGATTCACTAAATTTTAACGATGCAATTTTTTCCTATGACTATGTCACCATTCATGCACCCTTGATCCAAGATGCCAAGCATTGAGCCTTGCGAATCAAGCTAAGCTCATTGTGGGTTTGGAAAATATGGTTATGCCAATGATTTTGAATGGCTCTCATTTCCTTTTTGTCAAATTTTAGTTTATTAACATGGATCTAAAACATGAATTTCCCATGAATGTTTTGCAATCCAAATGCTATGAAACTCTTTTTTTTTATTGGTTTTGGTTCAGGAGTGAAGGGTACATCAAGAAATGAGGAAAAAAAGAAAGATGTGTGCATGAATTAGGCTCCAAAACCATTGAAGTGAAGGATGTTTCCTCTTGCATAATTGAAGAATATTAATTCAAAGAGAAATGAAGAAAACTTTCCATTTTCAAGTTGAATATTTGAAGGATATAAAATGACCCAAATTTGCGCACCTAAAATCAAGTGAAAGAGAGTTGAAAACTCATTCATCCAAGAGTCACTAGAAGACAAATTGGAGCTATTAAGGGTTATTTACATCCAAAGTTTGAATAAAATAGAGTACATGCTCAAACCCACATAAACTATTTACCCAACAAAAAGGGATACAAGGGAAAACAAATGATATAGATGATAAATATTGTTTTCTATTTATTAATATTGAAAAAAAATGATCGTTCATATAATTTTTTGAATGAGGACCAATTGTAAAATAGTGTAATTAAATAAACTTGGATGAAAAGAGCCATGGATTTATAAAGTCAAGTGCAAGACCAATGGAAGGTCAAAATCCATTTATAATTTGTATAAAGGAGGCATTTTGTAAGGCCCTAGCCTAGAATGGATTTGGGCACCTCCAATACATGATATCCTCTATGGTCATTGATGAGGTATCTTTTTTCGAGCATTCTTCTCCTTATACCTCTTCCTCTTTGACCTGTGTATGTATATTGAATTCTCTCTAACTTCATGATTGTCTTGTTTACCATCACAATGGTTTGATAAAATGAAATGTCAAAAGGTATTCGAGGAAAAAATCACAAACATGTCTCAAATGGTGACCTATTGCTAGAATTATGGATGACTCATTTATAACAGTGTTGTATATAAGGTAGGATCACATTATAAGTCTTAGGATGCCTTTCTGAGCTATCCAAGTTCTTTTGAGTTGTGGTTCATTGATAAAGGTGTCAAGGTATTTCTTATGCCAAATAAGAAACATATCCCTCCAATAATTTGACATTTATAAAGGTGTCAAGGTATTTCATATGCTATCTTCCAAATCTGAGATGTACAATCTATATGTAAGAGTGTATAATGAGAAACTAATTTAGTAGAGTATTATAGTTTCAAATTGTGAAGGGACACTTGAATAAGGTCAAGTGATAAAGTTTTAAGAAAGTTGCATGTGTTGTCCACATCATACTCACAACAATTGGGTTTTGTTAGTTAAGGAGAAACAAAAGGTCTAAAAGGTATATTCTTTTGTGTAGAAAACATGCAAGGGTGGATCTCATTTGAATGTTTGTGTTGATTAGTTTAGGAGACATCAAGTCACCCATCCCATCAGTCCAAAAGGGATTGTCATAGATCCATACATTACGATATATTACACCATAAATCTACAAATATTGTTGCATATTCATATTGTGTATGTGAATGGAATTGATAAGCAATCTTCTATGTGGGTTTCATCTAGATACTTTGAAAAATGTAGAAATGATACCTCGACATTACTTTAGAAAGATCATGATATGGTAGCAAAGGAAAACAAGCATAAACATAGTATTAATCTTGTAGTATATATATTTCAAAAGTAATTGCAAATAAGATAATGGTTATCTATATAATGATGGATATGGGATATCTAGATAAAGTACTTCTACTATCTCTGGAATATGAAGTCAATGTTATTTCCTTTTGTGAAATACATTTTGATATTAGCATAAAATGTGATTCACCGGATATTTCTATTAGTAGGTTTAAGGGATGATCCTATAGATATTCCAGTTGATATCCTTGTTGATATCCAGTTCTAAATCATGATCATCGTCAATGTTGACCTTATGCTTGTCACTAAATTGGCCTTGAACAACCAACAAAAGGATGTAGCATGTAGGGAGTTTATTAGCAGCAAGGTTCTAGAAGCATGCCATCAATAGGGTGATTTATTATGAGATTATTGCAAGGTTTTTTGTGATCAAATAAGAATTTCTTGAGGCATATTCCCAGTGGTAGCAGTACACACTCCTAGATCTATTATTTCACATTTTTTACTCATGGCAGGGTACAACCTTCGAGGAGAAGCTGATTGTTTTTATCACAAAAACAAGGGTGGTACTTGGAGATAATGAAACAATAGAGAGGGTGAAATATTCAAGCACGATTTATGTTGTAATGGGAATTAGAAGGGGATCCACCTTTTAGGTTATTTTTGGATATGATTTATGTAATATAAATATCCCACTCAAAGGGATCCGATAACTGACATCCAACACAATTCACTAGTGGTTAGTGATGCAGTGTAAAATCATGAATCTGGGTAACAGTTTCATGACAATCGGGTCTCCAAAATTTCTAGCGGCAATTTTTCGACCAAACAAATGTTTCTTTCGACTGAAAATTTTCACGTTAAATTTAACGATGCCCTCAAAATTCGTGTACAATGTTTTTTGGATGAATTATTTTCCTGTGGTAAGCATATTTCGGCCGAAAGGTTTATTTTTAACGGATTCCGTTAAAAACTAGGTTTCGACCGAAAGAATATTTTGGCCGAAAACTTGAAAATGAGACTGTTTGCAGGAAACTGCAAATTCTCTCCATCTTACTTCATCTTTGGAGGTAGCAGACTCCTACAAATACTCAGAATTTAGTTTTAGAATTGATACCAACATTTTTAAAATTGAATCTTCTTTCATTGGGTATAATTTGTTTTCATTTTCATTGTTTTTTATCTAATTTTATTTAATTTTATAAAAAAATCACTGCATAATATTTTTAGGTGAGATTATGATTTGGTGAAATGAAAAATCCATATCTCTAAAAATACACAACCGAAAATTATGGAAAATTTATATT
>ML778492.1:204265-219817 GCA_009831015.1 Picea engelmannii
TTCATGTTTAAGGAACATACTGTTAAACAATTGTCAAATTGACATATCAAATCTTGATAAAAAAAATTGAAAAATAATCATTAGAAATATAACAAAATTATTCACAAGTTTTGTTTTTACTGTAAAGTGAAATTCTAAATAAATAAAAATACTTTTGTATGCCAAAAGTTGAAGAACTTGTGAAAATACAGTTTTTTTTTGTCATAAAACAAGCAAAAGTGTTACCCATCTTCATGATTTTACCCTGCACTTTACTAGGATTTCAATAGTCCTTCAAATTCATCATCACTACTATCTAGTATGATACCATTTTTTGTTGACATGGAGTTTGTTTCCCTATATGTCCACTTCCAGTGTCATAAGGCATCATAACAATGAGATCATTGACAAACACAACCTATGATGCTTGCAATGTTGTCTAGAGGATGGACGAATTATATTTATTTTTCCAAATATGTAAAATGAGTATAATATAGTTTATTGAATGCATTTTCCTATTATTATAAATGGTTTTATACTTTATCAAAAATTCACCAAGACTTTATAAGGTTTTATAATTCAATGAAATATTCGCCAAGATTTTACAAGATTTTATAATTCAGTGAAAGATTCACCAAGATTTTACAAGATTATATAATTGACTAAAAAATTTGCTAAAAAATTATATATACATATTATATTATTGATAAAATAACCTTCAATGTTTCCTATGTATCATGGGGATTCGCCCATTTATTATATATATAAATTTAGGGGGGGCTTCTTAAAATCACCCTTGACTACTAGAAGTTTGAGCAAGGAAACTTCATCTCTAACCACAAACACTTCCAATCCTCCTACAACTATCACTCCTATTACCCAAAAAAACTCATATCCTATCAATCTGATTTCTCTCAACCTTCCTAAAACAAATCCATCCAAACAAAAAGCTAATGATCAAACACATAAGCCAAGTGCTCTTTCCATGTCTCAAACAAAATCATAAATGATTTCTTCGAAGATTTGAAGAAAAATAAAGCCAATATTTCCCTGTTTAAACTCATCAAAACTCCCTCATATTCAACAAATTTTTATTAAAACTCTACAGGAAAATAGTTCCAATGGAACTAGAGAAGTTAATGTTGGGACAAAGAAGGGAAAGATCAAAATAGTCTATCCAAGAACGATACTACATCAAAGAGTCATGTGGCCACAAATGCATCTTTAATTGGACAAAGGTCAAGATCTACTACCCTCCCTTTCCTAATTACTTTAGAAATATTTAACATGAATGTTCATAACTGCATGGTAGATTCAAGATATTCTTCTAATGTAATGCCTCTTAAAGTATGTGATAATATTAATCTCAAGCCTTAGACATATGATATTCAAATTATTTGGATACACATAACTCGATTCAAAGTAATTGGGGAACTAAAGAATGTTTTAATAAAAAAAAATTATAATCCTAAAATTTATCAAACTATTGATATCATTGTGTTAGACATACCTGATAATTATGGCATGCCTTTGAGTAGACATTAGTCTGATATGTTGAATGGGTATTTTTCTAATGATTGGTCACATGTATGGCTTCCTTTCAATGGAAAACATAATCAGATAAAAATTGATAGAGAAAGATATATGAAACATGTGGTTACTAATTTAAATGATCCAAATGAATATGTGATGTTTAACAATTCATTTTTTGGCAATTATTCATATGACACATTTTTGGGGAATTACACATCTGAAATATCTTGTTTTGCCGAATCAAACACATAGTCTAAAATCCTTCAATGCACTCAAATTGTTGAGCCCCATTCTGACATAGTATATAATATTAAAATTAATTCTAGTGTACACTCTAAAATAATATCCAAGTATATATGAGAGATACATATTAACTCCATTAACCCCTATAATTAAAAAAACAAATGCAAATTTGAAATCAACCATTGAACCAAAAGAGGGGGATCCTAACATGTGGACATTATTTTTTGATGGATCCAAGTCTCTATAAGGTGAAGTTGTTGTTTTCATACTCAGAGATCCAAGAGGAAAGAAAACATTAATTGCATACATAATTGAGTTCCAATGAAAAAACAAATACTATTGAACATAAGCTTTGCTACAATGGTTGAAAAATGAACTAGACTTGAAAGCAGCGAAGTTTAAAGTATTTGGTGATTCTGAAATTGTCATAAGATAGGTAAGGAATACCATACACTATCTTTCAAGTCATCTTAAACATTACTAGAAAGAGGAATAGGAACTAATTCAATTTTCGATGCATTTAATATTAGTACTATCCCTTGTTATATAAAATGTGATGGATACTTACTTACTAATGTTGCATATATATTGATACCATGAGAAGGATTGATGCCTGACACCTTTTATGTTGAAATATTATACAAGCCTTCAGTCCCTAGAAATGTTACCAATTGGTGATTCTTTGATGATGACCAACATATTATTAACTTTCTACACATTGAAGGAACGTTCAAAGACTCGATTATAGATGAAGGTCAACATGACCAAATGATGAACTTTGATGCCACTGATCAAGCTCAACAAAGAAATAAACCTGGTCTATCCAACAACATCCCGAAGAATGTAGTGATACTGGAGAAGCATTATGACCTACAGGACAATTTTAAGAGGGAAACAAATTGAAAAGCAAATATTTCATCAATACAACTTGATGTGGTGAATATGGGAAAAATTACCACATCTCAGAATCTCAACCTGGGAAAGAACTGTTCTCCTGATGAAATAAACTATTTCATCAAAAATTTCAAGGAATACAAAGATATATTTACCTATATGTATAAATACCTCAAGACTTATGAAACCAAAATCATACAACACATCATTCCAATGAATCCTCAAATGAAACATTTTCAACAAAAGTTAAGGAAGATGCATCCTAGTATTGGGTAACAATTCAAAGAAGACCTAAATAAGTTGTTAGCTTCTAAGATGATTTTCCCAATCATGCATACTTAGTGGATCACTAACCTCCTACTAGTGAAGAAGAAGAATGGGGACATAAGGATTTTCATAGATTTCATAAACTTAAACAGAGCCTATGAGAAAGATAACTATCATGTGCCCCCTATGGAGAAAATCTTGCAATGTGTGTCTGGTTCCAAAATTATCTCATTACTAGATGGTTTTTCTAGTTACAACCAGGTCTTGGTTTCCCATAATGCCCAACTAAAAATTGAATTTAAAGATAAATGGGGTACCTATGCATATAGTAAAATGCCATTCGGTCTCATCAATGTTGGGGAAACTTTACAAAGAGTAATGGATATCACTTTTAGAGGCCTAATTGTATATTGTGTTCTAGTGTATTTGGATGATGTTACTATCTTCTGCAAAGATAAAAAGGACCATATAACCCATTCGAAAAGAGTATTCAATAGATGTAGGAGGTATGGTATATCACTCTATCCTAAGAAATTTATTTTTGCAGTTGATAAATGCATACTTTTAGGGTTCATAATTTCCAAACATGGTATAAAAATTGAACCTGAAAGATCCAAAGCTATTTCTAAAATTCCTCCTCCCCATAAAAAAAAATCTATGCAATCCTTCTTGGGTAAGATAATTTTTCTAAGAATATTTGTCCCTACATTTGTTGAGATAGTGAAACCCCTTCAAGACATGATTAAAAAGAATGCATAATTCAAATGGGGACCTAGGGAGAAGGAGTATTTTGACAAAATAAAATAAAAATATCACAAGCTCCTGCACTATTGAGCCAATATTTTAGTCAAGGGTTTATGCTCTAGACATCTTCTTTATACATTTCATTTTCAGTTGTTCTAACTTATAAGAACTAGGAAGGAGATGAATTTCCCATTTCTTTTATGAGTTTAGGTTTACAGGGAGAAGAGTTGAATTATCCATAAGTAGACAAGTAAGACTATGTTGTATTCAAGAATGTAAAACATTTTAGGCCTTACTTAATCAACTAAAAAAACAAGGTTATTGTACCCTATCCTATTGTGATAAATATACTGATACAAAAGGATTTGGGAGAGAAAAGAGCTAATTAGATAACAACCTTGCAAGAGTATGACCTTGATATCAAGCCCACTAAAATTTTGAAATGTCATGGATTATGTAAGATAGCTACTAAATCATTAAGTGATAAATCACAAGAAGATGCATTGTATCAAGACCAAAATCCTTTTCGAAAGAGAAGTCTGCTACATCCTTATTAATTTTGACCAATGGTACTATGAAATGAAATACTAATTAACCCATGGGTTAGATCCACATTATATGGAACCAAAGAAGAAGAGAGCTCTCATATTCAAATCAACCCAATATCATCTCATTCAAGGGATATTGTGTAGGAGTAATTATGATGTTGTTTTCCTAAGATGCCTTGAAAATGAAGATGCAGACAAGGTTTTATATGAACTTCATTATGGCCCAACTGGTGGGAATTTCAGAGGTGACACTACTGCTCACAAGGTCCTGATAGATGGCTATTATTGGCCTACTCTATTCAAGGACTCTAACACATATGCAAGAAAGTGTCAGGGATGTCAAAGGTCAGCTGGAAAGGAAAATAAAGTTGAATGTCCATTGCAACTTGTTATTATAGTACACCATTTTCAACAATGGGATTTGGACATGATTGGGGAAATTAATCCAAACTCTTCTCAGCTACACAAATATATCCTGACTGTTATAGATTATTTCACAAGGTGGACAAAATAAATCCCCTTGAAGACAATCAACAAAAATCATGTGATATATTTCCTTGAATATTACATTATTTCTAGGTTTGGTGTCCCCGAGTATTTTGTTTTTGATAATGACAAGTAATTTTCTTCTCTAAGAGTACTGGATATTATCTTGAACAAAACATCAAAGTTAAATATTAAACAAACTATTATCCACAAGGAAATGGGTTGGCTGAGTCAACCCATAAAAACCTAATCAAAATCCTCAAGAGAACTATCAATGATCATCAAAGGAACTAGCAGCTAGCCCTCCCGAGTGCCTTACAGACTGAAAGAGTAACACATAAGTCCTATATCAATAATTATCACTTATTTCTAGTCCATGGAAAAGAAGTAACTTTTACTGCCCATACCTTTCTTCCCTCATTGCAACATTCCCAATCTGTTCAAGATGAAACATGCCTAGTAATGCAACAAAGGTTGAATATGTTATTGAAATTGGAAGAAAAAAGGGAGAAATACAAAATTAACTTGATGCAACATCAAGAACTAACCAAAAAATGGTTCGATAATTCATTGGTAGGCAACAAAGATTTTCAGGATGAAGATCTTGTTCTTAAGTGGGACAAAGCAAATGAACTTAAAGAAAAACAAACACAATTCCAAAAGTTGTGGTTGGGCCCATATCTAATTCATCATAAAATTAGTCCTGGAACATTCAAACTCATAACATTGTAGGGAGATGAGGAGGAGCTCCCTGTCCATGGTCAAGTCCTCAAATGATACTTCTCCTCATCACCCCTAGTGATATAGTTTTGCACATAGTAGGATTTTATTTTGTTGTTTTAACTTATTTAGAATAAAACTTTGTTCTTGCTTTTATCATACCACTTTGGATTTTATACCACAATAAAGACTTTTCTAACCTCTTTTGCATTTGAATTACTATAAACTTCTTTTTAGACCTAGTGAGCACCTTGCAGGAGAATAGCTAGTCAGGTACTCATTGTAATGATGAAATGTCTTGTGTTTGGTATTAAACAGTTAAATCCAACTTATGAATTCACTAGTATTTGTTTGAATTAGTCACCAATTATAAATAATACATGTATGATTCACTGAAGTTGATAGGAGACTAGTTTCTTGTGTGACTATTCTAATATGCAACCCATGGGGCTTTAATCATGATACAACAACAACTTTGGGTGTCTTATGGATAATTATCGTGAGGCCTTCCTTTCCCATAACTTCACAAGATTGATATAAGTTTTATGGGGAAGAACCCATGAAGACAAATATTGACCAAGACCTACATATCAAAGTGACTCTTGTGTCACCCTGTTTCCTCCACACCCTACATGCATATGAATATCTATAATTAAAATCTAAAAGCATGATCATGTACTGAAATACAAAATAAGTTGAAGGCGCTATAATTATTGTGGGAAGTATAAGTAAACCCATCGGGGCTATGGATTCTTGCTGGTAGTGGGTATATGCTTGTATGATACTAAGGAAACTTTGTCGGGGATATGGTCACTCACTAATAGTGAAGCAATGCTGGGAAAATGATATGAGGATTACATTATGATCTTAAAATAGTCAAGTATGAGACTTTGTGGTGCCCTACGCTTCCCATATTCTAAAAATAAATTGATTGATGTTGTATTTAATTTTAGCTATTAAATTATATTGAATATCACCATGCATAGTCATTGTATCCTCATCCTTTCTATAAAGAAGTCTTTGTGGGGTCCAGGGTATTGGGCAACCTATAAATTTTGTGGCCAATTCTAAAACTTAAGAAATATGATATGGTGGTTAATTCAAAATAGAGATAACTCATTCTCCCATGAAAGACACATTTTTTTGTGAGAACACAACAACCCCACCAAAACTAATAGTTTTGGTGGGGACCCACACTACCAATATTTCACAAGGCACTACTCTTTACATGCCTACGTATTTATTCACTTACAAGCTTAATGTTTACATATGGTCACTGAAGCCAGGGTGTTAAAACTCTTCATTAATCTTCATTTTTATCTTTTCATGCCATTTATACATTACTTTGCAATATCCAAACCCTTTTCCAAAGTGAACCATTAGCAGCTACAAATCTTTCCCCCCACCTTTTTCTTATTCATATCACCTTGATATTTGTCTTTTCATCGTCACTTTACTTCCCACTCTTCAATGCTCTCAAAACCAAAATCTCGATGAAAATGCCTAATCTAGATTTTATAAGCAAAAAAAAATGAATACAGATTATTAACAGATTCTTAGCAAAAAATAACAGAGATACAATAAAAATGGTCTTCTATTCAATAATGAAATAAGTTGAAACTGTAAAATGCAGCGGAAACAAGCTTGCTGGAATGGTGGCGACTTATCTTTGAGAAGAGATGTGACGACTACGCTCATTCACAAGAAGAAGATTACAATGAGGCTCTAAAGGCCTTTTTACAATAAACAAGAATTCAAAAAACCTAGACATCCAAAAGCCTAACCCTAGGAGATGAAGCGCCAAAAGTCATATGGGCCTCGTTTGGGTAAGTTAGTACATCAACTTCTTGGGGTCATAACTTTTGCATACAATCTCCGTTTTAGGCACATGATATCCCATTGGAAAGGTATCGTCGAGGGGATTCATTTTGGGGGATCAATTATTCCTTAATCCATAATTGAGGAGATCAATCCTGAAAAACCTTCATTTAGGCCCTAAAAATGGCCCCGAAAGTTAAAACTGCTAAAAATAGTAAATTGTCAAAATTGTCAGAAAATTGTCTTGAGCCAGTTGGAAAAGGTGGGTGGCCACTGATATCCATATGGATCAATCCTCCCTCCTTAGGAAGAAATGGTCTCCATTACGTTGAGGTCCCCCATTAGATGAGGAAATTTCTGTTGAATTTGGCCCTGGGTGAGCCACTTGCCTTGGTGCAGGAGCTAGCATGCTTTGATGACTCGATAAAGTTGGTTCCTTTGTTTTCAAGTGCCCTTGATCTGTGTTTCCACAATCTAATCATTGGATTCCTGTTGTATGCAGTCAGTGTTGAGCTCTATTGGTGTCAACTATTCTACTACTTCTGAGGTGTCCAATAATGGTGGGAAATAAGGGCAAAGAAGATCCACGTTGAACACTGGGTGCAGGCCAAGGAAAGGAGGAATGTTGAGCTCAAAAGAATTATCCCACACAGCCTTGGTGATAGTGTATGGCCCATAACATAGTGGGAGAATCTTCCAATGGGGTCCTATAAGGCGTTCTTTCTACAAGTGCAATCAAACTTTATCGCCCACCTGGAACTTATGTGGCACCCGATGTTGATCATGGTGTTGTTTGTACTTGTCATTGGACTTCTGTAGGATATCTTGAACCTATTGGCAGATGTGTTGGATTCGCTGAATGAACTGGGTGGCTTTTTCAGCTTCAGTTGGAGCAGGAGATGAGTCGGTCGAGGTGACTGGAAGGGGAAGTGCAACATCTATGGGACCCAATGGTTTGAATCCCAACCCCACTTGAAAGGGGTTGTGGTTGGTTGAGCTACGTAGGGCTTGATTGTAGCTATGCTAGACATAGGGAAGGCTCTCATCCCATGTGCGAGGGTTCTTTGAATTATACATGCGAAGGATATGCACAATCATTCGATTTACAACCTCGGTTTAGCCATCTGTATGGGGGTGGAAGGTCGTGGATTTGGTGAGCTTGGTGTCCAACAATGACTAGAGGCTCAACCAAAATGTGCTGAGAAATTTACTCTCCTGATCTGAGGCAATGGTTTGTGGGATTCCAAAATGTACCTAGACTCATTCAAAGAATATCTTGGCAGTGGCCTCTGCTCTGATGCTCTTCTTGCAGGAAACCAGAATCGCCATCTTAGAAAAGTGATCAACAACCACAAAAAACCAGGGATTTCCCTCCTTGATGGATGGGAGGCCCGATATATAATCCATTGAGATGGATTCCCATGTCCTGTCAGGAGTAGGAAGAGGGGTGTATAGGCCATGTTTCTCAATGGTCGGTTTGGTAATTGTGCAGGTAGTGCAGGACCTGATATAATTGTTGACCTCCTGTCGAAGTTTCAGCCAGTAGAAGTGTTTTTGTAGCATCGCCACTGTCTTTTCAATGCTAAAGTGTCCTATCACCCAACTATAGTGGGCTTCCCAGATCATCTTTGCTCGCTCGCTTGATGGAACATAGATATGGCCCAGATGACAAAACAACCCATCCTGAAGATGGAAATTATCGACAACTGCATTCACACCAAACATTGGGTAGGTGGTGGTGAAGTCAGGATCTATCTCATAGAGTTGGGGCCATCTAGATGTCTCATGGCCATAAGAGTCTAGCACTGTGGTGAGTGTTGTGACTGGTAGTTTGTTCAGGCAATCAATGACACGATTGGTGCTTCATGTTTTGTACTTGATGCTGAGGTGAAATTTCTGCAAGTATGTGGACCACTTTTGATGGTGGTCATTCTGCAATTTTCCTTGTGTCTATATGAACTGCAATAGCTTATGATTAGTGTGGATGATTGTCTCCTTCCCAAGAATGTAATGTCTCCACTGGCGGTAGGATTGCATAATGGAGTACATTTATTTGTCATAAGTAGGGTACTTATGGATAGTATCTGATAGTGTCTCACTATGATAGGCCACAGGGTGGTCATGCTAAGTGAGAATGACACCCACAACATAGTCTAAAGCATCTGTCTCGATCCCAAAGGGATGTTGTAGGTCTGGTAGTGAAAGTACTAGGGATGAGCATATGCGCTACTTTAGATCATCGAATGCTTGTTGTTGGGACCAGCCCCACATAATTTTTTCCTTACCACAACCCCTGTTTATTTGGCTAAGGTTCCATGCAATATGGGAGAATCCCAACACGAACCTACGATAGAAATTGGCAAGGCCCAAGAAGCTCCGGAGCTCAGTGAGTGTTGTTGGGGCTGGCCAGTCATGGATGACTTGGATCTTGGCTAGATCCACATGTATTCCATGCTAATCAATGATGTAGCCCAGGTAATGGACCCCATCCATGTCGAAGGAGCATTTTTCCATGTTAGCGTATAGATTGTACTATCGCAGGGTGTGTAGAACCTGCTGAATATGCTACAAATGTTCAGCCCAAGTCTTGTTGTAAATTAGAAAGTCATCCAGATACACCACTACAAAAGTATTGGTGAATGGTCGCAGTATATCGTCCATCATCCTCATGAAAGTGGCTTTAGCATTTTTCAAGCCAAAGGGCATGACCAACCATTCAAAAAGGCCTTCCTTTGACTTGAAGGTGGTCTTCCATACATCTGTCTATTCTATCGGGACTTGGTGGTAGCCAGAATTTAGATCAATCTTACTGAAGTATTTTTCCCCATGAGTTGATCAAGGAGGTCGTCGATTCAGGGAATTGGGTATTGGTTTCTGACTGTGATTTTATTCATATCTCGGTAATCAATAAAGAGTCATCAGGTTCAATATTTCTTCTATACCAACACGATTGGGCTCCCACAAGGTAATGAGCTGGGGTGAATGTGCCCTTTGTGGAGTAGTTCTTAGATTTTTCACTTGATCTCCTCATTCTCTAACAAAGAGTGATGATAGACTGGCCCATTGGGAAGTGGTGCGTCGGGGGTTAGATTGATGGGGTTCTTGACCTGGCAGTGCAAAGGTACCCATGTAGGTGAGGAGAAGATATCTGAGTATTCTTCCATGACCTTATCTACTTACTTCTTCTGTGTGTAGAGGTTGGCCACAGAGACCCTAGATGTGGCTATGATCTTTCACTTATTCTGAGAACGGATCATGAAGAAGAAAAACTTCCCCATCTGAGAGATGACTTTCCTGCATTGCTTAGCAGAGATCAAGGAAATAACACTAGGTGGGACTGCCTTGGGTATCCTGTACAATTTCTTGTTCAAAGTAATAATAACACTACGAGGCCTAGACTCATATACAACATGACGTTTCCATAAATAAGGTTGGCCCAAAATAACATCACAAAATTTGAGAGGAGAAACATCACACAATACCTCTTCTTTGAAGGGCTTGATGTTGTACGACAGTTGACACTATTGGATGACACGGAAATCGCTTCCTTGGCGAAGCCATCCAATGGTGTAGGGTTGTGGATGCGACATTGTTGGCAGGGCCAACCACTTGATGACCTATGCTAAGATGAGGTTCTTCTGGCTACCACTATCAACAATGAAGTGCATTGGGGTGCCTTTTACCCACATCTGTGAATGCAAGAGGTGCTCTCCTCCTTCTAGCTCATCTGGTTCACCAGACTGGAGCTTGGTGGTAGCAATGGTGGCACTGGGTTTTGCATCAGTGATCCATCTTCCCCTTTCTGGTTCTGGCTCAAAGTAAGAATCCACATCTAATTAAGAGGCTTTCACTTCTGCCACCAGTGACTATTTCGAGTGATAGTCAACAGTGTTATGCCAAGGGCTCTTATGGAAGTCACACCACTTCCCAGTATCTTTCTTTGTCTTTCCGGTGTCTTTCTTTGCTTGCAACTTGGACTGGTAGTCCTGATACTGTCCATATTTTCTCTTTCCTTTGTTCTGTGGGTTGGGGTTTCCCTTTCCTAGATTTTGTTGTGCGGGGTTCCCGGGCCCAAATTGCCACGTCTTTTGTTTGAGCTTCTCCTCGATTTTGATGGCATATCGGTAGGCCGCGCCCAAGGATGAGATGTACAGAAATTCCATTTCGGTCTGGATGTATCTATGCAGAGCACCGTGATACTTGAGCACCAGATGTCACTCTGAATCTTTGATCCCAGCTTGGTGCGCAAGGTATGGAAGATACTTGTGAAATGTGGCACTGCTTGGTCTCTTTCTTGCCGCAGTGTGGTCCATTTGGTATACAGGTCATCGTAACTTTTGAAAGGGTAGTATTGTTCCTTAATAGCATCCTTGAAGGATTCCCAAGTGGTCGTGACTAAAAATAATGAGGTTTCCTCTATTTCCTGTTGCTCACAGAAGGTTTCCCACCAATCTTTGACATGGGGAATGGCTTTGAGGAGTGAAAAGGTAATCTTTTCTCTATTCGAGAAGTTAGGGACAAAAAAATACCCTTCTCGTAGATTCAACCACTTGTCTACAGAATCTGCATCTATCTGACCTTAAAATATTGGAATATCGAAGTTTATTTGTACCTTGAAGGGGGGGGCACCTCTGTTTGAAGAATATGTGTCGCCTATTGGTAGACGTCGAAGGATTTGTGCGAAACTATCCATCATCTTGTTCCTTTGTTGTGTGAGGGATTCCTCAATCAACAGTTTGAAAGGATCTCTTGTCCCATCATATTTCTTTTCTCCTCCCATGAGAGGTCACTTGGGCATGTGAGACATTTTTTCCTCAAGAGAAACAAGCTCAAGACCCAACTCTTTGTACTCTGACCTTGTTGGGGACATGCATTAAGATGACAAGGAGGAGACTGCTTTGATACCACTAATCCAGATTTTATGAGAAGAAAAAAATGAATACAGATTATTAACAGATTCTTAGCACAATATAATAGAGATACAGTAAAATTGGTTTTCTATTCAATAATGAAATAAGCTGAAACTGTCAAATGCAGTGGAAACAAGCTTGCTAGAATGGTGGTGGCTTATCTCTAAGAAGAGATATGACGACTGCACTCATTTGCAAGAAGAAGATTACAATGAGGCTCTAAAGGCCTTTTTACAATAAACAAGAATTCCAAAAACCCTAGGAGATGAAGCACCAAAATTCATATGGGCCCCGTTTGGGTAAGTTAGTACATAAACTTCCCAGGGTCTTAACTTTTACATACGATATTTGTTTTAGGCGCGTGATAGCCCGTTGGAAAGGTATCATTGAGGGGATTCAATTTGGGGTCTCAATCATTCCTTTGGATATAATTAAGGAGCTAGATCCCAAAAAAACTTCATTTAGGCGATCAAAATGGCCCCAGAAGTTAAAACTGCTAAAAATAGTAAATTGCCAAAATTGTCAGAAAAATGTCTTGAGCCAATTGGAAAAGGTGGGTGGCCACAAATATCCATATGGATGAATTCCTTTACAATATAATCGCTAGG
Source organism: Picea engelmannii (assembly GCA_009831015.1). Taxonomy (NCBI): domain Eukaryota; kingdom Viridiplantae; phylum Streptophyta; class Pinopsida; order Pinales; family Pinaceae; genus Picea; species Picea engelmannii. The sequence goes on from ML778492.1 coordinate 217,016, forward strand.
GAAAAGCATTCGAAATTAATCTTTCGTGATTTTTCCTCAAATATTACGATGAAGTGCCCCTTTTTTATAAAGTTATATCATCGTCCAATGGGCATGACAGGATTGGTCCCTATGCCCACATTTACATGATTCTTTTTTTTACCATACTTGGGCCCCATTTTCCCCGTCACTTCATGGAATCACCTTTATGCACACACATGGTGAGCTCCCACTTGCTAGTTCTTTTAAGTGAAACTATTTTTTATAGGTAAATACTTTGGGTATTCTTTTGTTGTTTCCCTTGCAAAATGTCATTGATGACACTTCTTAAAAAGATCGTCGATGAAAGAATATTAATGTAATACCCCAAGTCTAAGCCCCTATTGAATTGTAATGATGATTAATGATGTTATAGGATGTTGAGACAATTATTTATAAGCTGGGAGGCTTATGTGTTGATTAGGCCAAAGAGCCTAGATGTTAAGGCTAGAGAGCCTATTTTTTTATATGTAATCATGCATATTATTAATAAAATGCATCGTTTCATGTAGACTAACCACAAATAAATATTTATGGGGGACTAAGCTCCATTAGGTAGGGAAAGGGATGCAACTGAGAGTATAGGAGAAAAGGGGATAAGTTTGAGGGCTTAACGTAAGGGAATATTATAATGTATTTCCTGAAAATACTAAAATTGGGAAATAAACCTAGTTATCCTAAGTTACTTTGGGGAGAGGAACAAAATCCAAATGGAGAGGAAGGAGCTCCTAGAGGATCCAAGTGTCACCCAAGACACATGAAAATTTATGTGGGAATTTCCACCATTGTGGGGGTTTTCTCTCACCATTATGGATCTCTCACAATTCTGTAGTATGACCATATTCTCACCATGCTCACACTAAGCATTCTGAGCATTGAACATTGTTGGCTATCTTTCCTCATGGGTTCACTCTCACAATTCTTTCCATCTCTTGTCCAGTTCATAGAAACATTGAGTAGGCACACAATCAACCAATTCCACCATTGTTGAATCCTTTTCCATCGTGAACCTTTGTATTTTTTTCGAATCGTCCCCTTCCTTACCTGTTTTGTTTTGGTGGTTTGAAGAGGTGGGTTGTCAGGCCCGTGGTTGAAGAAGCAGGTTTTCATGTTGGAGTTACTTCACACACACCTAGGATTTCTTTTTACTAAGGTTTTTCCTTGTTTATTAGTCATAATTAGTCATTATCCGGTCTCCTATAATTTAGGGGAGAATATTTCACCTAGAAAATATTCTCTTTCAATTGACACTTTAGTTTGACTATTTGAGTTGAGTTTAGATGTTGCATTAGTTTTTTCACCATGCAACATTGGGATCATCACCAAATAATGTGAAATTTCCTTGAGATCATCACCAGACTATCACATTACTCTTTATTTCCTGAGTTAACTCCTCACTACTCTTTGTTAAGTCAGTTAAGTGAAGACTAGTTGACTAGTTAACTCAACTAGGTGGTAGTTCAGTCCCGTAACTGCTTGAGAGACTAGACTAGGTGGCATTTCACTCCCGTAACTGCTGGTGTGTGTCCATATCACTCTATACCACCACTATGGCTCATTATTTACACATGTATCCTATCTCTATTGCAAATTATTCACTCTTTGAGTGTGGAAAACGGTTAATGATAATTCTTCCATTCTTTCTCTCCTTCTTCTTCCTTCTCTAATTTTCTCTGCAAATGTGTGTATTATTTTTTAGATAGATCTATTTTGTGCAGTTTCAACACATTTACATGGTATTAGATCCAACAGACTACTAAGCAAAATCTACACCAAATTACTTTTGTAGGTACTAAAGGTTGAACAACGCAACAAAAAAATGGATTATTCGCCAGAAATACTTCTCACACCTCATAACTATTTGGAATGGAAGCCAAAAAATCTACTTCTTCTTGTAAGTAAAAGATTATACCAAATAACCATGGAAATGGAAGTAGTTCCTTTATTCCACCGATGATAAAAATGACTTTTTCAATAGACAAGATATGGCCATAGGATGTATCCTCTATTTTATTTCTTCTGAAATTCTCCATCAAGTATATGATGACTCACAAGAATAAAATTCAAATGAATTATGGACCAGATTGGAGGTTCTATTTGGAAATAAAGAATTTTGTGAATATTTTATGTAGGAGGTTGAACAAATAGAGCCAGAAGAGAAGCCATCAACAAATCAATCCTCTTATTATGAAGAGTATTCTACAAAAGTATTTACACAAATTGGTACTCCAATAATTGAAGATGATCTCTACTCCATTTCATATTTTTTTTTCTGAAATTCATGTGGAATATATATGGCATGCATCTCAAGAGTCACATGTAGACACTTTTCCATGCGCAATGCATGCATCTCATGAGACAAAAAAGGAGCCGTTCACATCAGACTCAATTTTGATATTTTATGAGCACAATTTACAGAAACAAATTGGATATTTGAATTCCTCTCGAGAAAATATCCAATTTAAAAAAAACATCGTTCGAAGAAGAGTTCGGGAAGTGAAGTTATGATTGTTTTAAAATCAACAAAATTTCAATGTTTTTCCGGAAACGATCGCACGGTTTTCAAAATTTCATCCAAAATTTATTTGGATATTTTTCATTAAAAGAAGAGAAAGTGGATATGCGTGGACATCTCAATGGTGCATCTATTTCATCTGATCCATGCAGACTTCTACATCTTCAACAAAATATTCAACGAGAACAATGTTGCATAGTCGCGAGGTCTTCTTGGAGTGAAGGAGAAGGTTTCTTAGCAACTATTTTTTCTTCCTTCTCATTTTTTTT
>ML778492.1:219929-246468 GCA_009831015.1 Picea engelmannii
CGGGACCCAATCTTTATTTTCACCATAGTGATGTTCAGGGGGGGTGTTGGAGTTACTTCACACACACCTAGGATTTATTTTTCATAATGTTTTTCCTTGTTTATTAGTCATAATTAGTCATTATCAAGTCTCCTATAATTTAGGGGATAATATTCCACCTAGAGAATATTCTCTTTCAGTTGACACTTCAGTTTGACTAGTTGAGTTGAGTTTAGATGTTGCATTGGTTTTGTCACCATGCAACATTAGGATCATCACCAACTAATGTGCACATGCCTTGAGATAATTACCAGAATGGTGCATTTCCCTTGATTTCCTGAGTTAACTCCTCACTACTCTCTGTTTAGTCAGTTAACTCAAGACTAGTTGACTAGTTAACTCAACTAGGTGGTAGTTCACTCTCATAACTGCCTGAGAGACTAGACTAGGTGGAATTTCACTCCCGTAACTATTGGTGTGTGTCCAGATCACTCTATACCACCACTATGGATCATTATTTACTCATGTATCCTATATCTATTGTAAATTATTCACTCTTTGAGTGTGGAAAACGGTTAATGAGAATTCTTCCATTTTTTTTCTCCTTCTTCTTCCTTCTCCAATTCACTCTGCAAATGTGTGTATTATTTTATAGCTAGGTATATTATGTGCAGCTTCAACACATTTACATGTGAGAAATGTGAGAAAATATCCCTAGGTGAGATATTTTTATGTGGAATTGATTTCTCTTGGAGGGATTCCAGTAGCAACTACAAATTTCTCAGAATTCCTAATATGGCATGTTGTTGAATCCATGGAAGGGATGTGGAGTAGTTGATGGAATGTGGAGCAGTGAAGGTGGATATTCCCTAGGTGGAACAAGCATGTGGGGAATGATATTTTGTGAGAAGTGGGTGTAAGTAGGCTCCTTGGAGAGAATCCTTCATGTTGCATTGTGTAGCTTCTTGCAGCCTCATCCTAGCTTAGGATTCCTTTTCCCTAGGTGGAGTTTAGTCCCATCTTGGGGGTGATCCATTTTTGATATCTTGGAGTAGACTGGTCTAAGGTTGGGAGGTTTGTGTAAGGTATGCACACATTCGATGGTATTCTAATAAAAATATAAGTACCAAATCTATATTAGTTGTACATGCTATGTTTAAATGTAGTCTTTAGGTACATGTCTGAATGTTATCAGAATTTCCTATATATATTGCATGTATGTGTTTATTGTCACTTCCACATAAATATGTGTATGAATAGAATGTTTATGTTTGTTTAAAATTTCATTAGATATATATATATGTATATCAGAGCATGATAGTTTCAAGGAGCATTACCAACCTCAGTGCTTGGGTGCATTACAATCTAGTATCACAGAATATTGATAAGTTTGTTTTGTATTTACAACAATAGGAAATGACCCGACATGTAAAGTGGGGAGGTTACAAATATATACCAAATTGTAACTTCCCTGGAATTACATGCGGAGTCATTTCCTTTTGTTGTAAATAAAAAACAAACTTATCAATCTACTCTGATACCAGATTGTAACGCACCTAGCCACNTATATATATACAGGAAATTCTGATAACATTTAGGCATGTACCTAAACATGACATTTAAACATAACATGTACAATTAACATGTATTTGTTACTTATAATACCATCGACTGCGTGAAAACCTTCCAAAAACCTCCCAACCTTAGACCATGTTTCTCCAAGCTATTAGAAGTGGGTCACCCATGATTTAGGACTAAACTCCACCCAGGGAAAAGGAATCCTAGGCTAGGCCGAGGCTACGGGAAGCTGCATAATGCAACATGAAGGATTCTCTCCAAGGATCCTACTTACGCCCACTTCTCACAAACTCTCATTCCCCACATGCATGTCCCACCTTGGGATTATGCACCTTTATTGTTACACAATCCATCGACTTCTCCACTTCCCTTCCAGGGCCTCAACAATAGATCAAATCAATAATTCTCAGAGCTATGTAGTTGTTGCTAGACTCTCTTCAGGAGAAATTCCTTCCCCAACAAACTCTCTCACCTGGAGAGAGTTTCTCACAGTCGTGAAAACCTGCTTCTTCAACCATGATCCTGACAACCTGCCTCTTCAAACCACCACAACCAAAATCGGGTAAGGAAAGGGGAAATATTAGAAAAATAAAGAGTTTCACGATGGAAAAGAATTCAATAATGGTAGAATTAGTTGATTGCATGCCTTCTTAGTGCATGTGTGAACTAGGCAAGGGATGGAAAGAATCGTGAAAGTGAACCTGTGAGGAAATATGGCTAGAAATGGTCAATTCTTAGAATGCTTAGCGTGAGCATGGTGAGAATATGGTCATACTGCATAATCATGTGAGATCCAGAATGGTGAGAGAGAACCCATACAACAATGGAAACTCCCACATAAATATGCATGAGTCTTGGGTGACACTTGGCTCTTCTAGGAGCTTGGTCCTCTCCATTTGTATTTTTTTCCTATCCCCAAAGGAACTTAGGATAACTCATTTTATTTCCCAACTTTAGTATTTTCAAGAAATACATTATAATATTCCCTTGGGTTAAGCCCTCAATCTTATCCCCTTTTTTCCTATCCTCTCAGCCCCATCACTTTCCCTACCTAGTGAAGATTAGGCCCCCATAACTCTTTATTCATGGTTGGTCTACATGAAATGATGTAATTTATTAATAATCTACATGATTACATATACAAAAATAGGCTCTTTGGCCTTAACATCTAGGCTCTCTGGCCTAATAAACACATAATCCTCCCAGCTTATAAATACTTGGCTCACCATCCTATAATATCATTAAGAATCATTACAAATAAACAAGGGGCTTGAACTTGGGTTATTACAATCCCCTCCACTTATTTTTGCACTACCCTCAGTGCAACTCATTTGCATAACATCAACAATATTTTCAAAATATTCAAAACAATGTCAATTTTCTTCCCACATAGCTTCTACATGATCCCATGTTGCATCCTCATGATCATACTAGATCCATTGGACCTTTACAATCCCTATGGATCGATTCCAAAGATGTTTGATTTTTCGGTCTAGAATGCATACATGATGCACTTCAAAAGCGCTTCCTTGCTCCACCTGAATCACATTCCAATCAATAACATGATTAGCATCAGGTATATATTTATTGAGAAATGATACATGTAATACATTACGAATAATCATAGATGCAGGTAATGAAATCATGTAAGCTACTGGTCCAATCCTCTATAGGATTTCAAATGGCCCACAATATCTGGCTTCCAACTTGTAACAGTTTCCCAACTTCAGGGAACTTTTGTTGGCTTTCACCTTCAAAAATACATGATCACCCACTTTAAATTCTATGTGGGTTATGCCTTTGTCTACATAGCTTTTCTTCCTATCTTGGGAATCCTTCAAAAACAAAATTTATCTTTAACATTTTCTCTTCCATTTCCTTGAGGAAATTGGGCCGAATCATTGCTCTGTTAGTTGGGTTGTCTCGACTTATTGCTGTATTGCATTTTTTTCCATAAAGTGCCTCAAATGGGCTCATCTTCAATGATGCCTAATACCCATTGTTGTAGGAAAATTCCACTAAGTGTAGATATTATTCCCATTTAGCTGGGTTTTCCATCATGTACATCCTTAACATATTTTCTATCACTTGGTTCACCCTTTTTGTTTTCCCATCAGAATCGGGATGATAGGATTTGTTGAAGTTCATATTTTTTCCGAACCCCTTGAATAATCCTCTCTAAAACTTTGAGTTAAACTTTAGGTCTTTATCAGAAACAAATTTCTTTGTTATTCCATGCAATCGTGATGCCTCCCTCATATAAATATCAACAACATTGGTTTCCTTGTGGGTAACCTTCATTGGAATAAAACAGGTAGCTTTCATAAGCTTGTCCACCATCACAATGATAGAATCATGATTCTTTCTTGTTTTGGGTAATCATGTGATGAAATCCATGGCCACCACTTCCCACATCCACTCAATAATGGGCAATGGTTTCTGCAACCCAGCTGGGTTCCTATGCTCAACCTTGACTGTCTGACATTTCATACATTTAGCAATGTACTCAAAAATATCCCTCTCCATGTTTGGCCATTAGTATTGGCTCTTCACTACTGCCATTGTTTTCTAATATTATCGGGGCCTAGCATAAGGAAAATTATGCATCTCTTTCAAAATCATACCCCTCAATTCATGTGAATTGTGAACATAAATTCAGTTCATGTACAAGACAACTTCATCATTACCCAATTTAATATATTCAACATTTTGTTGCATTTTTCCTTGCTATAGTTTTGTTACCAACTCCATGTACTTCAAATCTGCTTTTGCAGCCTCTAAAAATATACCTTTAACATCAGTTTGATACATGCTAATGGCTATAGCATGTAGTTCATGCACTCTCTTGCTAAGTGAAAAAACCACTTTGTTCTCCTTTCCTTTGATGTGCTTGATGTCAAAGTCATATTCATAGAGGAATTCCAACCATATGCTCTGCCTGAAATTTAATGTAGGTTGATCAAATAAATATTTCACACCATTATGGTATGTCCTCAAATCAAATCTCTTTCCCATGAGGTAGTTCCTCCATTTCCTTAAAGCGTGAACAATGGCCGCCAACTCCAAATCATGAGTGGAATAGATCCTTTCATGCTCTTTTAATTTTCTTGATTCTAAACAAGTTACACATTCGTTTTGATTGAGGATTCTACCAAGTCCTTCTTTGCATGCATCGATGCAAACCATGGAATTTTCATTTGGATCTTCAATCCTCAGAATTGGAGCATTGGTTAACAACTGCTTCAATTGTTGGAATCTCTTTTCACATTTTGTTGTCCATTGAAACTTCACCCCCTTCATTTGCAAGGAGGTGATTGGGTGAGCAATATTTAAAAACTCTGCAATGAACCTTCTATAGTAGCTAGCTAGACCCATCAGGGATCTGAATTATGTCACATTCTTAGGTGTTTTCCACCCCTTAATGGCATCAATATTTTTTGGGTCTACTGCTATTCCTTCTTTGGATATTATATGCCCCAAATAGTGAATTTGATTTTGTTAAAATGAGCACTTTCTCAATTTGGCATATATCGAGTTCTCTCTTAGCACCTATAACACCATCCTCAAGTGTTGCTCGTTATCTTATTTTGTCTTGGAATATACAAGGATGTCATCTATAAATACAATGAAAAACTTGTCTAAATAATCCTAGAAAACACCATTCATTAAGTACATAAACACAACTGGAACATTTGATAATCCAAATGGCACAACTGTGAATTAGTAATGATTATACCCTGTCCTAAAGGTGGTCTTGTTGAAGTCTTGATCTATGATCCTTACTTGATGGTACCCTGATATGAGATCGATCTTTGAGAATATATTTTCATCCTTTAACTTATCAAAGAGATTTTCGATCCTTGGAAAGGGATACTTGTTCTTTATAGTCACTTTGTTCAATTGTTTGAAATTGATGCAAAGTCTAAATGTCCCATCTTTCTTCTTCATGAATAAAATTGGGGCAGCCCAAGGTGACACACTTGGGTGTATATACCCCTTCTTCAAAATTTATTCAAGATGCATTTGCAGCTCCTTCACTACTGGTGTATTCATTCTGTAAGGATTATTTGATATTGAAGTTTCTCTAGGAATCAAATTTATAGAGAAATCAATATCTCTCTTTGGGGCTAGTCTCAATATCTCCTTCAACACATCTTCAAAATATTTTAGGACTGAATGATCCTCCAGATTTGGAACCTTATCCTTAGATGCTTCTTCCATATGGGCTACAAATATTTGGTATCCCTTCCTGTAACACTTCCTTAGCTACATTGTTGAGATCTCTTAGACAGTAACTACGCTAGGAATTCCTTGTACTATTCTTAGGTTCCCTTCCTCATGAAAGCAAGTAAATTCCTTGTTATTACTATCTAGGATAACATGGTGTTGGTCCGACCAATCCATGCCAATTAGATAGTCATATGGATCCAATGGCAAGATATTCAAATCTTCCTTGGTACTTATCCCATTCATGTCCACTGGACATTATCTAACCATCTCAACCACTTTTCTCTTGGCTCCTGTAGCCAGTTGTACCAACAAAATTTTATCATGCTTTCTTCTTGGAAAAAGAAATCTTTCCACAATTTTAGGATCTATGTAACTATGACTAGATCACGAGTCTATCAAACTAGTAAAGGCATGGTTATTGCTCATACCTTCCACTTCAATCATGTGTGATTGAAACTCAACTTTCTTGTTTTGTAGGGCTGCATAGATTATTGGTACACTTCTTCCCATTTCCTCCATTGTTTATGTTTTTTGTACATTGTGGACAACTCTCACTTTGTTACCTTTGTGATGGAAATATCTATACTTTTGGTCTCCTTTACAACCCCAACATTGAATGGGTGTCTTCCTTAGCCTTGGCTCACCTACCTTGGCCATTCTATGTTCTCTAAAAGCTGGTTTTCCTTGAGGATTGTTTCTCAAAAAGGGTGTCTTGTTCCCCTACTGCCTTTGTTCCTTATTAAACTTCTTCTTGTCCTTCCAAGAATTTTGGAAAGTAGGCTTTCATTTTTGTTTATCATATAATAATTTTTCTCTCCTTATGGTTTCTTCCCGAGTATTGGGATCATCATATTGGATTTTATCACTTATGAAATATGGTAGTCCACTTAGGTACCTCTGAATATTCACTGTCTCATCCTTGATGAAGGAGACATACTTCAACAACTCTAAGAATCTCCTTTCATATTCATCAATAGTCATGTTTCCCAATTTAAGTTCAATGAAATCTTTCATCTTTTTGTCATAATATCTCTTGGGCAGGTATTTATTCTCAAAATGCTTCTTGAATTCCTTCCAAGTCACATTTTTCTCTTTGAAGTGTTGCACTTGCACAAGTTGATCCCACCACATTGATTATTTTCACATAGAAAGTCACATAGAAATTTTTCCTTATGCATGAGAGGAATAATTATTCATTTGGAAGTATTTAGTCATGCCCAAAAACCATGTCTAAACATCCTCATCCTTTTTTTGATTTCCATCAAAGGTAGGAGGTTTGATCTTGTTCATTTTTCCTTTTAATTCATCCATTCTATACCTCATATGCTTCTTGACATGAGATGGACTTGAGTTGATGTGTGCTCTCCTATTGGAATTCCTTTGGGAGTGGTGGTGGTGTTTGCTACCACTCCTTGATATTCCTTTTCCCTCAGGGGTCTTGTGGCTTCCTAATTTGATGGATCCACTCTCCTTATCCAATTTATTTTCAATTCATTCTAGGATTTTTATGAACTTCATGTTGAAGTATTCTTGTTGTTGTTTGTCTTTCATAATCATTTCATTATCAGCCTTGGGGCTCTAGTCATTTGTCTGCAATTTTATTATGGTCTTAGACAGATTTATATCTTCCTCTTTTCCTCCTCTATGTCGATTTGAGTTGGTTCCTTCCATACCCAACAAGACATTCATCCCTCGTATTTTATCTTCTTGGTTGTAGAATATCTATGTATCATCCATTCCTTGGGCTAGGAGATACCATGACTACCCCAAAAGAGTGATATTGATTTCTCTATAAATTTGATGCTTGGATCAACTCTAGTATCAAAGACTCCTTACAGAATGAGTAAATCAGAGCTGAAGGTGTTGCAAATGCAGCTTCAAGAAATTTTGAAGAAGGGGTATATAATCCCAAGTGTGTCACCTTGGGGTGCCTTAGTTTTATTTGTGAAGAAGAAATATGGGACATTGATACTATGCATCGACTTCAGACAATTGAACAAAGTGACTATAAAGAACAAGTATCAATTTCCAAGGATGGATGATCTCTTTGATCAGTGAAAGGATGAAACTATATTCTCAAAGATCGATCTTAGATCGAGGTACCATCAAGTAAGAATCAGATATGAAGAAATCAACAAGACCGCCTTCGGGACAAGGTACATTCATTATGAATTCATGGTGGTGCCATTTGGAACACCAAAAGTGATAGCTTTGTTTATGTGCTTAATGAATGGTGTTTTCCATGAATATTTAGACAAGTTTTTCATTGTCTTTCTAGATGGAATCCTTGTATATTCCAAGATAGAAGAAAAGTGTGAGGAACACTTGAGGATGGTGTTACAAGTTCTAAGAGAGAAACAACTGTATACCAAATTGAGAAAGTTCTCATTTTATCAAAATTGAGTTGAATATTTGGGGAATATGATATCTAAAGAAGGAATAACAATAGACCCTGGAAATATTGAGGCCATTGAGGGGTGGAAAACACCTAAGAATGTGATAGAATTCATATCCTTCATGGCTCCTAGCTGGCTACTATAGAAGGTTCATTGTAGGGTTTTCAAAGATTGCTCATCCAATGACTTCCTTGTAAAGGAAGTGGGTGAAGTTTCAATGGACACTAGAATGTGAAAAGATCTTCAAACAATTGAAGCAGTTGTTAACCAATGCTCCAATTCTAAGGATTGCAGATATGAATGAACATTTTGTGTTTTGAACCAATGTATGAAAAGAAGGACTTGGTGGAGTCCTCATTTAGAACGGATTTGTAATTTTTTTGGAATCAAGAAAACTAAAATAGCATGAAAGGCTTTGTGCCGATCATGATTTCGAGTTGGAATCCATTGTTCATGCTTTAAGGAAATGGAGGCACTACCTCATGGGAAAGAGGTTTGAGCTCAGGACAGACCATAATGGTTTGAAATATAGATTTGATCATCCTGCATTAAATTCCAGGCAGAGAAGATGGTTGGAATTCATTTGTGAATATGAATTTGACATCAAGCACATCAAAGGAAAAGAGAAAAAAGTGGTTGATGCACTCAGCAGGAGAGTGCATGAACTTCACACTACAACCATTATCATATATCAAATTGATATTAAAGGAATAATTCCAGAGGCTACAAAAGAATATTTTCATCCCATATGGAAGAATCACCTAAATATATGTTTCAAAATATCGAGGATCATTCAAACCTGAAATATTTTGAATATGTTTTCAAGGAGCATGACCAAACTGGGTAGCTGGGTGCGTTACCATATGGTATAAGAGTAGATTGATAAAAAAAAATTGTATTTAGAACAAGAGGCAACGACCCGACATGTAAGTATGGGGACATTACAAATTGGTATCAGAGCCCATGGGGAGGTTGAGCTATTTAGATCATGTCCAGTGGACATGAATGGGCTAAGTACCAAGGCAGATTTGAATATCCTGCCATTTGGTTCATATGACTATCTAATTAGTATGGGTTGGTTCGACCAACACCATGTTGTCCTAGATTTTCATAACAAGGAATTTACTTTCCTGGATGAGGAAGGGAACCCAATAATAGTCCAACAAATTCCTAGGGAAGTTATTGTCCAAGAGATTTCAGCAATGCAGTTGAAGAAGTGTTACATGAAGGGCTGCCAAATATTTTCAGCCAATATGGAGAAAGCACCAAAAGTTAAGTACCAAATCTATGTTAGTTGTACATGTTATGTTTAAATGTTTTGTTTAGGTACATGTTTGAATGTAATGATAATTTCTTGTATATATTGCATATATGTGTTTATTGTCTCTTTTGCATGAATATGTGTATGAATAGAATGCTTATGTTTGTTTAAAATTGCATTATATATATGTGTGTGTGTGTGTGTGTGTGTGTGTGTGTGTATCAGAGCATGAGAGTTTCAAGGAGCATGATCGGCCTGGGTGGTTGGGTGCATTACAATCTGGTATCAAAGTATATTGATAAGTTTGTTTTGTATTTACAACAAGAGGAAATGACCCATCATGTAAGGTCAGGGACGTTACAAATTGGTATTAGAGCCCATGGTTTCCACACTGAAATTGGATGGGCCATGGATGTGGAATTTGGAGTCAAAATTCCACAAGGAATTGATGTTCAAAATGGCAAGAGGGTGTTGGGGAACACTTTGGCTATGTTCAAAAGATCAAGAGGTATAGTGGTTTAAGAAAAACAAAAGAGAAAATAGGTTGTGGTCACCATGGGTTTGGGAACAAGAAAATTAAACTTGAGTCATTGGATTAGTTCGGGAAGGGACAGAACCCTCACATTTGTTGGATCCAGAGAATATGCGTGGAGGATAAGAACCCAAGTCCTTTGTACTTCTCCCCTTAGCCTGTCTTAAAACTATAAGAATAGAAGATTGTTGAATTCCAAAGTTAGGAACTAATCCATAACGTTTATTCCAAGGCATATGTGTCCAAAGATTAAGAAAGGTTCCTATTTTTCACACTCCAGAAGAAATGGTTTATGGATGCATGGGAGGAAGAGATCCCTGAAGTATTGGAGCACCGAGGTGACATGATAGGATGATTTAATCGGAGGTGATGTGGAAGTGTTCATAAATTTGTAGTTGGGGATTTTTAGGGGTGCTTAGTAGATGAATCGTTCAAATTCCCAGAGTGATTCTTAGTCATAGTTCACTCGGGAGGAGGAGAGTCCTCATATTTATCTTGTGGTTTTGCGTTTGGGGAAAAATTTTGGAAGGACTTCCAGACCTCCAAAGTCCCGATGTCTCAAAGTCTTGAAGTTTTGAAGTGACGTGGTTGTAACATCACCTGGGGGTGATGTGGAAACAAATGATGCATTCCACATGTCAGTGTGATATCTACTTTTGAAAGGTTTTTTACATTTAGAGCTTAAGATGTGTCACCCCTAAGATTGGGCCATGTTTCCACTTCTAGTGTTTCACCATGTGGCATAAGATCCTGTAGTCTGAAGACTTGGCACTCCAGAGGAACTTAGTCAATAATTGTTAAGTATGAAAAGTCTTGAAGCTATGAAGAGTGGATTAAATCCTCATAATCCATTGGGATGGGACACATGGCAGTAGATTCTATAGTCTAGAGGAGTGGTATTCTGAGGGATTACATTGAAAATTTGTTATGATCAAGGACTTATGGAGGCTCAAAGGCCATATTCCATTGTGATCATTTATCACATATGACACGTGGAGGTGGGAGAGGGGATATCGGTGGGTCGACACTTCAGTAGATTAATAATGAAGTGTTTTTGGAAACCACCAAAGCTCGGAGTCTCAGAGCTCCTATCCACCATTGATATGAACAGAGAATATGGACCATATATCCACTTTCCTTCACAGCTTTACCAGTTTGGCAGTCTGAGATATTTTTTGGAAGGTATGTTTAAAACCGTCAAAGCCCAGAGTCTCAGAACCTTGATCCACCGAAGATCTAAACAAGGTAGGAGGATTGTTGATCTCTATGTCCTCCAAGTATTCATAGAATCAAAATTCAGGGAAAATTTATTGTAGTGGAGGTAGATTCTTTGAAGTGTTGAAGCTCTGAAGCACGAAGCTCTGTAGTAGCATATCCCTGAAGCTTTGAGGATACATTGTGCAAGGATTCGTCGGCCTGACATTTGGGAGAAGTAAAGCATGAGGTAGCAAGAGCTCCCGAATCCCGAAGCTCCAAATCCCCAAATCTCTCAAGGCTTTGAATAAGAGCATGTCTATTAACATAGGGTCACAGTCTATGGTCACATGCATTCGGGGGCCAAAGAAAAAGGGACAAGTGCCCAAAAATTGATTTTGGAAACACATAAGGGCTTATAGAAGGAGCCCATGTGGTTTTTTATTTGCACAGATCTTCACCAACAAAGTAAATAAGGCCTATAAAATTGAAGAGAGGAAACACCACTAATTGAAGAGCCAATACAACTATGAGATGGAAGAATCCATGCATAGAAATTTCCCCACCGAAAAGACAAATTGTACAAGAACCATAACTTCCTTATCAAAATTCAAAATTGAGCATGGAATCAGGAATTGAAAATATATTGAATAGTGGAAGATAACTATTCACCTAGAATTTGAATTTAAATAGACAATTACTCAAAAAATCAGAGGAAAGAAGTTTGATAAGTTATTGAACCAAAATGGCTCATGTTTTTATAAAATGATCAATCAGTTAATGTGAAAAGGTTATGTTGGCTTCACATTTTTGCATAGATAACATATGTCAGGAGGGAACAGAGTTATATTCAAAGTGTTAAGGAATGGATTATACATAGATATTCTACAACCAAGAAGATGAAATCTAAGGGATGAATTTCCAATTGGGTATGGAAGGAACCAACTCCAATGGACATGGAGGAGGAAAAGAGGAAGACATAAATGTGGCTGAGACCATTAGAAAATTGAAAACAGATGTCCAGAGCCACAAGGATGATAATGAAAGGCTTATGAAAGCCAAAGAACAACAAGAATACTTCAACATGAAGTTAATAAAAATCCTAAACTAAATTGAAAATAAATTGGATAAGGAGAGTGGCTCCAACAAATCATGAAGCCATGAGAGCCCTGAGGGAAAAGAAAGATAAAGGAGTGGTAGTAGACACCACCATCACTCCCAAAGGAATTCCAACAGGAGAGAACATAACATATCAATTCCATCTCCTTTCGGGAAACATAGGAGGTCTAGGGTGTATGAACTAAAAGGGGAAATGAACAAGATCAAACCTCCTACCTTTGAGGGAGAGAACAAGAAGGATGAGTATGTTGATACATGATTGTTGGGAATGAGGAAATACTTCTAACTTCATAATTATTCCTCTCATGTGGATGTAAGAGTTTTTTTTTATCAGCTAAAATTAAAAGCATCCATGTGGTGGGATCAACTTGTTCAAGTGTAGCACATTAGAGAGAAAAATGTGACTTGGAAGGAATTCAAGAGGAATTTTGAGAAGAAATACCTGACCAAGAGATATTATGATAAATACATGAAAGAGTTCTTTGAACTTAAACTGGTAAACATGACTATTGATGAATATGAAAGTTGATTCTTAGATTTGTTGAAGTATGTCTCCTTCATCAAGGATGAGACATTGAAGATTCAGAGGTACCTGAGTCGATTGCCATATTTCATAAGTGATAAAATCCAATATGATGATCCCAATACTCTGGAATAAACCATAAGGAGATAAAAATGATTATATGATCAACAAAAGGGAAACCTTACTTTCCAGAAGGCTTGGGAGGACAAGAAGAAGTTTAAGAAGGAACATAGGAAGAATGGGAACATGCCACCCTTTTTCAGAAACAGTCCCCAAGGAAATCCATATTTTAGAGAACATAGAATATTCATGGGAAAGAGGTTTGAAATGAGGACATAACATAATGGTTTGGAATATTTGTTTTAGTAGCCTACATTAAATGCCAATAATATCAGATGGTTGGAAGTCCTCCGTGAGTATGAATTTGAAAACAAGCACATCAAAGGAAAGGAGTGCAAAGTGGTCGATTCCCTCAGCGGGAGAGTGGATGAACTATATTCTATAGCCATTAGCATGTATCAATTTGGTGTTAAATGAAAAATTTCAAAGGTTGCAAAAGCATATTTGTAGTACATGGATTTGGTAACAAAATTACAACAAGGTCAAATGCAACAAAAGGTTGAATATTTTAAATTGGGTAATGATGAAGTTATCTTGTATAGGAATCAAATTTATGTGCCCAATTCACATGAATTAAGGGGTACAATTTTGAAAGAGATGCATAATGTACTGGCTTATGCTGGGAACCCATGATATCAGAAAATAGTGGCAGCAGTCAAGAGCCAATACTATTGGACAGTCATGAAGAGAGATATTGTTGAGTACATTGCTAAATGTATGGAATGTTAGAAATTCAAGGTTGAGCATAGGCACCCAGATGGGTTGTAGTAGCCATTTCTCATTCCTGAGTGGAAGTGGGAAGTGGTGACCATGGATTTCATCATAGGATTACCAAGAACAAGAAAGCAACATGATTCTTTCATGGTGGTGGTGCACAAGATTATGAAAGCTTCCCATTTTATTCCAATGAAGGTTACCCACAAGGAAAAAAATGTTGTTGATATTTATATGAGGGAGGTAGCATGATTGCATGGAATGCCCAAGACAATTGTGTCTGACAAAGACCCAAAGTTCACCTCAAATTTTTGGAGAGGATTATGCAATGGGTTTAGAACAAATCTTAACTTCCGCAAAACCTATCATCCCAACTCTGATGGGAAAACAAAAAGGGTGAACCAAGTGATATAATATATGCTAAGGATGTACGTGATGGAAAAAGAATCTAAATGGGAAGATTATCTATAGTTGGTGGAATTTTCCTACAACAATGGGTATCAAGCATCACTGAAGATTGGCCCATTTGAGGCACTTTATGGTAAAATGTGTAATACACCAATAAGTTGGGACAACCCAGCTGACAGAGAAATGGTTGGGACAGATTTTATTAGGGAAATGGAAGGGAAAATGTTAAAGATAAAAAAAAAAATTGAAGGCTTCCCAAGATAGGAAAAAAAGATATGTAGAAAAAGGCAGAACCGACATGGAATTTAAAGTGGATGATCATGTATTTTTTAAGGTAAAAGCCAAAAAAAGTTCCCTGATGTTGGGAAACTATTCCAAGTTTGAAATAAAATATTGTGGGGCATTTTAAATCCTAGAGGATTGGACTAGTAGCCTACATGATTATATTACCTGCTTCTATAATTATTCATAATCTATTCCATGTATCATTTCTCAAGAAATATATACCTGATGTTAATCACATTATTGATTGAAATGTGATTCAGGTGGAGCAAGGAAGTGCATTCCAAGTGAATCCTATATGCATTATGGACTGGAAAATAAAACAACTCTGAAATCGAGCCATAGGGATTGTTAAGGTCCAATGGAACTGGTACGGTCCTGAGGACGCAACATGAGATCAAGAATATGTTATGTAGGCATGGTACCCATATCTTTGTGAATATTTTCAAAATATTGTTGATGTTATATAAATGAGTTGCACCAAGGAAAGTGAAAAAATAAGGGGAGGGGAATGTAATACACCAAGGTTGAGCCCCTTGTTGAATTTTAATGATGCTTAATGATTTTATAGGCTAGTGATTCAAGTATTTATAAACTGGATATTAAGGAACAATACTACCATGTTGGAATTTATGACGACCTGTATACAAAATCGACCACACTGTTGCAAGAAAAGGGACCAAGCATTTCTAGAGTTCACAAATACCTTCCATACCTTGAACACCAAGATGGGTATCAAGTATTCTGAGTGAAATATGGTTCTCAAGTACCACGGTGGTATGCATAGATACATCCAGGAAGAAATGGATTTTTTGTACATCTCGTCTATGGGTGCAACCTATAAATATGTCGTCAAAATCGAGAATAATCTTAAACAAAAGACGTAGTAGTTTGGGTCTGGGAACCCCAAAAAAAAGAACTAGGGAAAGGGCAGGCCCAACCCATAGAATAAAGGGAAAATAAAATATGGACATTCTCAGGAAAACCAGTCTAAGCCACAAACAAAGTAGGACAATGGAAATATGAAGAAAGATAACAGGAAGTCATGCGAGTTCTAGTAGATCCCATGGAATAACACTATCGATTTTCACTCAAAGCAATCATTGGTGGCTGAGGTGAAAGCCTATGAATCATATGTGGGTTCCAACTCTCAGTCAGAACCAGAAAATGGGAGATGGATATTTGACACAAAACCCAGTGCCACTATTTCTACCACCAAGATTCAGTTTGGTGAACTTGATGAGCTATAAGAAGGAGATCTCCTCTTTCATTCACATATGTGGGTGAAAGGAACATTGTTTCACTTCATAATTGATATAAGTAGCTAGAAGAATGTCATATCAGTGGAGGTATTCAACCGGTTGTCCTTGCCTACAATGCCACACTCGCAACCCTACACCATCAGATGGCTCTGCCAAGGAAAAAATCTTTGCATCATCCAACAGTGTCGTTTGTCCTATGACATCAATCCCTTCAAATATGAGGTATTGTGTGATGTTACGCCCCTTGAATTTTGTGATGCTATTTTGGGCTAACCTTATTTATGGAAACATCATGGTCTATATGAGTCTAGGATTCATAACGTTATTAGTACTTTGGATAGGAAATTGTATAGGATACCTGAGGTAGTCCCACCTTGTTCCATTTCCTTGATCGCTGCAAAGAAATGAACGAAGGTCATCTCTCATACCAAGAATTTTTTCTTCTTTGTGATTCGCTCTAAGAGTGAGAAAAATATTGCAACCACATCCATGGCCTCCATAGTCAAAATCTCCACATAGTAGAATAAAGTGGATAAGGTTTTGGAAGAGTACAGAGACATCTTATCCTCACATACTAGGGTACCTTTTCACTATCAGGTCAAGCATTCCATCGATATGACCCCCAACACACCGCTACCAAATGGGCCAGTCTATCACCACTCTCTATTAGAAAATGAGGAGATCAAGTGTCAAATCCAAGAACTTCTGCAAAAGGGGCACATCCGACCCAACTCATCACCTTGTGGAAGCCCAATTGTGATTTATCAAAAATAATACGGGACCTAGGGACTCTGCATTGATTATTGGTCCCTAAATAAAACCACATTCAGGAACTAGTACTTGATTCCCTAAATCAACGATCTCCTTGATCAACTTAATTGGGGGGGAATACTTCAGTAAGATTGATCTGAAGTCTAGCTACCATCAGGTCCCAATAAAATAGATAGATGTATGGAAGACTTCCTTCAAGTCAAAAGAAGGTGTTTTTGAATGGATGGTCATGCCCTTTGGTTTGAGAATGATCTGGATTTATGAGAAGAATGAAATGAATAATAGATTGAATACAATAACACAGAGATAACAACAGATATCCAGTGAACAATAACTTCTATTGAACAATTGAAATAGGATGAAACTGTAAACTTGCAGTACAAAAACAACTTGATCAAATGGTGGTAGTTATCTCTGAGAAGATATGTGTCTTCTATGCACATCTGTCTGAGAGGAATGATTACAATGAGGCTCCCAAGGATTTTTTAACATTACTCATGAATTCCAAAACCCTAGACATCCAAAAACCTAACCCTGGGATATGAAATGCCAAAAGTTATGTGGGCCCCTATGGGTAAGATGGTACCTCAACTTCCCAGGGTCATAACTTTTTCATACGACCTCTGTTTTAGGCGTGTGATATCCTATTAGAAAGGTATTTTCAAGAAATACACATTACGCCATCAAACACTAACTTCAACTATAGTTTGACTATGGCTATCCAAAAAAACACTATGTAGGGCCCCAAAATGGCCTTCAAAGTACAAAAAGATGTGATGACATGACAACATATAAAATAATCCATTAGGATTAGGTGGGAGGATACCAATATCCACCTAGAATATGTATAGGGCTTCAGATAGACCCATAAGTGTAGAACCCATAATTAAAATGAAGTACGGAAGAATGTGTTAAACTGAAAAACTATTAAGAGGAGCTAGTTGGAATAGGTGGGTGGCCACCAATATCCATGTGGAACAATCTCCCCCCCTTAGGAAGAAATGGTCTCCATTGCATTGAATTCCCCCATCATGTGAGGAACATTCTACTGAATTTGGCCCTAGGTGAGCCACTTTCCTTGGTGAAGGAGGTGTCCTACCTTCACAACCTGATAAAGATGGATCCTTTGTTGGCGAGTTCCCTTAAACTGTTTTTCCACTATCTGATCAGTGGATTACTATTCCATGAAGTCAGGGCTGATCTCTATTGGTTTCAATTGTTCTGTGATCTCTGAGGTGTCCAATAAAGGTAGAAAATATGGTTGAAGAAGGTCCACATTGAACATTTGGTGCAAGCCAAGGAAGGGTGGAGTGTTGAGATCAAAATATTTTCTACCCACGACCTTGGTGATAGTGTAAGGTGCATAGATAAGTGGGTAGAGCTTCTGATGGGGTTTTGTAAGGATCTATTTTTGTAAATGTAACTAAACCTTGTCTCCCACTTGAAACTAGAATGGTACCCTATGTTGATCATGGTGTTGCTTGTGCTTAGCATTATCTTTCTACAAAATCTCATGGACCTGTTGGCGAATGTGCTAAATCAACTCAACGAATATGGTGTCTTTGTTAGCCTCAAATTGAACAGGGGAAGATTATTCCTATGTGGAGGCAAGAGCTATGGAGAGCCATGTTGTAGTTTTTTTTTAAATAGGGAAGAATCTCATCCTAAGTACACAAATTCTTAGAGTTGTACATGCATAGGACCTACAAAATCATTTGATTGATGACCTCTATATGGCCATGGATTTGGGGGTGGAAAGTAGTGGATTTAGTGAGCTTTATATCCAAAAGTGACCAAAGACTCGACCAAAATGCGTTGAGGAACCTATTGTCCCAATCAGAGATGATGGTATGTGGTATCATGAAATGGACCCACACTCGTTCAAAGAAGAGTTTGGCATTATCTGTTGCTATGATGATCTTATTGCACGTGATTAGGATGGCCATATTAGAAAAATGATGAACTACCACAAATACACAATCATTCTTTGTTTGGTGGACTATAGGAAACACATATAATCCATCGAGATGGATTACCAAGGCCACTAGGGAGTAGGAAGAGGGGTGTATAAGCCTTGATTCTTGATGGTTGGATGGGAAATAGAACATGCAATGCAAGATCTAATATACTTGCTGACGTCATGTAAGAGTTTTGGCCAATAAAAATGTTTCTATAGTATGACCAACCTTTTATCCACCCCAAAATGTCCTTCCATCTGACTATAGTGATCCTCCCAGATCATATTTGCATGCTCTCTTTGCAGAACACAGAGATGTCCAATATGACATAACAATCCATCCTGAATGTGAAAATAAGTGACACTTGCGCTTGTACCCAAGAGATGATAGGTGGTTGAAAAGTCTGGATCTTGATGATAAAGTTGGGGCCACTTAGATGTCTCATGCCCATAGGAATGGATCATGGTGATGAGTGCAGCCACGGGAGGTCGATTGAGGTAGTTAGTGAAACAATTTGTTCTCCTGGTATTGTACTTCATGTTGAGATGGAATTGTTGAAGGTAAGTGAACCACTTCTGATGGTGGTCATTCTGCAACTCCCCTATGTCTGTATGAATTGTAGAGGCTTGTGATCAGTGTGAATGATTGTCACCTTTCCTATAATTTAATCTTTCCATTGATGACAGGATTGTACAATGGAATACATTTCCTTGTCATAAGTGGGTTATTTCTGGACAGTATCAGAGAGTGTCTCACTATGTTATGCCACTGGATGATCGTGTTGAGTGAAAAATATGCCTATAGCATATTCAGATGCATCAATCTCAATATTGAATGGTTGTTGTAGATAAAGTAAGGAGAGAACTGGATCTGAGCACAAGCAATGCTTCAGATCATCAAATGCTTGTTATTTTTCCTTCCCCCATGTGAAATTTTCCCTGCCACCACCCTTGGTCACTAGGCTAAGGGCCCATGCAATATGGGAGAATCCTAACATGAACCATTAGTAGAAGCTGGCCAATCCCAGGAAGATTTCAAGATTGGTGAGTGTGGTCAGGGATGTCAAGTCATGGATTATTTGTATCTTAGTTGGATCAACATGTACCCCATGTTCATAAAAAATGTAGCCCAAGTATTGAACCTTGTTCATGCCAAAGGAGCATTTTTCCAACTTGGCATATAACTTGTGCTACTATAGAGTGCTCAAAACTTGTTGAATATGTTTCATGTGCTCCTCCCAAGTTATACTGAAGATGAGGATGTAATCCAAATATACCACCACAAAATAGTTAGTGAAGGGTCTAAATACATCATCCATCAACCTCATAAAAGTGGTTGGTGCATTTGTTAAGCCAAAGGGTGTGACCGAGCATTCAAAGAGACCTTATTTAGATTTGAAAGTTTTATTCTATACATCAATTGGTTTGATGGGAACCTAGTGGTATCCATACTTTAGATCAATCGTACTGAAGAAATTTCCCCCCTTGAGTTGGTCAAGAAGGTCATGAATTCTAGGAATTGGGTACCAGTTCCTAACTGTGATTTTGTTTAATGCTATGTAATCAATGCAAATCCTCCAGGTCACTTATTTCTTTCGCACCAGTACAATTGGGCTTCTAAAAGGGGAGAATTTGGGTCTGATGTGCCCCTTTTGACGTAACTCTTCAATTTGAGGCTTTATTTCGTCATTTTCCATCACTGAGTGACAATAGACTGGACCATTACATAGCGGTGCACCAAGGGTTAGATCAATTGGATGCTTGACTTGGCAGTGTGTCAGAACCCTGATGGGTGAGGAGAATATGTCTCTGTACTCTTCCACGATCCTATCTACTTGATTCTGCTACAAAGAGAGACTGTGTGTAGAGGCCACAAATGTGGTAGTGACCTTTTGATTATTGCGAGCATGGATCATAAATAAGATGAAATTCCCAGTCTGTGAAATGACCTTATTGCATTGTTTAGTAGAGATTAAATAAATAGCAGTAGGTGGTGACACCTATGGTATCCTGTACAATTGTCTACCCAAAAAAGTAATAAAACTCCAGGGTCTAAACTCATACAAATCATGTCTCTTCAAAAAATATGGTTGTCCTAAAATAACATCGCAAACTTCAAGGGGTAAATATCAGACAATATTATTGACACTTGACCAAGTTTTGGGAGTTTCTTGGTCATGTTGACCTATTTTGAGACTTCGACATCTTGTTGAAGGAGGAGCGCAAGACAAAGCATAGATCACAGGTTCTCGACCCCCTTTTTGGGTTTTTGGGAATATGTAACAGGAATGGGATGTCAGCCCATGGGTTTACCCATGTTTAGGCCTATTTTGTATGTATAAATAAAAGGATAGTCAATGTAAGGAGAGAGAGAATAATACGTCTATGTGATGTGAATGTATGTTAAGTGCAAGTAGATTATGTAAGTGCTTTGTGCATGACTGTAAGAGACATCCAGAGATAAGTGTGGATCCTTGTAGAAGAGTGTGGAGATCCTAGTGTTGTAGCGCAAGGAAGAAGGATCTAGTGAGTTGCGTAGATATTTTGTCTTGTGCGGGGTAAGGGTTTTGATGGCTTTGTGCTTGTAATTGATTGACCAAAGACAAATAAAGAAGAAGAGTTGGTGGAAGTATCCCCAGAGTGGGGGTGAACCACGTAAACACTGTGTTATGTGCTTTGTGATTTGTCTTGATTTGTTCATTTGTTATATGCTAAGTTCTCTGATATGTTTAGATAGATCTATTTATGCTTTGTGCTTATTATATGTGAGAATGTTAGATCTGATCTAGATAGTCATGATTAGTTCTTGATGTGCTCATTCTAATCCATTTGTATATGGTAAGTTCTTGAATACTATAGATTAATGTGATTGATGCGAAGCTCTGTTGTATCAACAAAGTGAAATCGTGATTACATATAAAGGAACTAATGGTGCTAAGATTTGTATTAAGTATTATAATCATGGATATGTGCCCTAGTTAAGGTTACAGACACCCAAGTCTTCCAACCAACCCTCCCTCTACCTCGGGTGAGACTTCATTTGCTTCATAGGTGTTTCCAAAAGGGTCGATAGTTAGGGCTTTGTTGGTGCATTGTTGTAGCATTGAACCCTGGGTCTGCCCCTGTGCCAACAAATGGTTCTGTTGTCGGGACCTAAACTGTGATTGTTGGGAACTGAGGAAGAAGAAGCTTTGTTCAAAATAATTGTGCCCTGGTGCACAGTATTCTACTTGACTTGTAAATCTCTATGATAAAGAAAGAAGGTCAGATCTGAAAGAAAGAAGGTCAGATCTGAAAGAAAGAAGCTTGATATGAAGAAAAGAAGATAAAATCTGAATGGAAGAAGCAAGATCTGAATTCTTGGTGCTCTAAGAAAGGTAAAAGTAATAATTTTGTATTAAAAGATGTAAGATTTGCAAGCTTTGTTCTCTAATAAAGGTGAAAATAGAGAAAAGTTTTAGATCTAGAAGCTTTGTTCTCTGTAGAAGTAAGATAAGTATAAATTTTTGTTTCTAGAGTATGGATCTAGGTATGATTGATAGGATCTATCCTAGCTTGAAAACTAGGGTATTAATAGATAAAAGAAGGTTTGATATGAGTATATCTGATAAGATTAGTGAAAGATATGTTATACCAATGCATAGAAAGAATGTTTGGACTAACAAATGGATGCAGGATCCTAGAAATAATTTATTGCAGGTTAGCTCCTATGATCCTAGTGCGCATTACAGAAGAGGTTGGGGATCATTTAAAAGAAAGAGAGGATTAACCCTCTGTTACAATTGCAGAAGACTGAGACATCTTGCTAAGGAATGCCCTGGTGGATGACCTAGTTGTGTTTGTTTCAAAGCTCTAGACCATGAAGTGTTGGATTTCCCCAGAATGATTGCTATGATTTAAGGTATGGACATAAGACAAGAAAAACCTAAGACATATCCAAAAACTAAGGCTATAGAAAAACCCTAGAAAGAATCAGAGAAGGTATTACTACAGATGAAAAAAACCTTAGATGACCATCAACATGTTAGATTATCGAATATTTTTAAAGACAAGGAATGTCTTGAAGCAAGAATAGGGGACTTTGACATTGACTATGTTCTAGATGAGGAAACACAAGTGAATATTATGACAGAGAAAACTTGGGAAGCTATAGGAAGGCCTACTATGATCTCTTCACTAGGAGGAATAGGGCTATTCAGAGGAAAACTGGTAAAATTGTGTGGGAGGCTCGCTCAAATACCTATGACTATTAATGGAGATTCAATGGAAGAATATTTTGAGATTATTCCATTTATTGAGAACTGCACCCTATTTACCATGTTAACAGTAAAACCTTGGATTGATAGATATCAAGCTAGATGAAAAGAGGAAGAAGAAGTTTTGGAATAGAAGAAGCAAGAGTTAAAATATTTTATGGCCAGAAGGATTGCACGCTTGATTGAAGAACAAGAGAATAGATCAAAGATATTTAATGATAGTAACCAAGATGTTGAAGTTAAGAGAACACTATAGAATCCACAGAATATTGAATTACCTATCCCAGACAAAGAATAAGTATTATCCAGGAAACCTAGGGAAAAATCTTTATAGCACGAAGTGACTAAGACCACATAAGACAAGAATCAGAATGGAAAAAAAACTACTGAGATGAAGCTCACCGGGAAAAAGGCTCGATAGTTAAGAAAGAAGAAGGCTAAGACTGAAAATTTTACAGGACGTTTTGGAGGAGACCTCGCAGAAAGAAAAATTGTAGAATTGGAGCTTCACCATAATATCAAAACAACGACACATGGCACTTTGTCAAGACAAAGCAATATAGTCGTTGGGGCTAATATATTCGTTCGACTCCCGCTTCAAATAGGCAGAAAATAAATTAGAGATTAAAGACACCTACGGGGATGTTGAGAAGGGAACACGAGGCTACAAGTTAGCCTATTTATAGAGCGGCGTAGTGCACCTATCTTGTCAATTGATCGCAAGGAAGTTATTTCACAAGAACCAACCCACCCAAGTGACTAGATTTGTAGTCAACCTTGCAGGGAAGTGCACAAAGGGCCTACAAATGAATTGGGTGAAGTACCTTGTAAACCAGCTGGAATTGCACTGTAAGGAAGCATAAGATCAAGGATATGAGTTCCATTTCAGATGGCTTCTCATCTTGATCTCTTTTATCGCATGGGATATTTCATAAGGTGCGACCTTCCTGGACATTGATCCATTTGAATCTCTGGCCGCAAAGTTCAGTACACTATGGTACTCGAACGACATGAAAAAGAAGTGGAAATCAAATGTCATCTTCCATACTTATTACAACCATTTGAAGGTAGCCATCCAATATGCACCTCATATAACCCTGAACACTCTCCATAGGTTCAGGCCCTTGATGAAATTTAGCGTGGACTTCCATTTCATCTATATCACAGTGCCCAATGATGAGAAAAAAAAACAACTGCAGTTGTACTACAAGTTAATGGAGGATGAATTGGAAGATGTTACCAAGGAATGGTCAACAGACCTTCTTGTTCCAGTGGACCCTGTGGATATCTCTAATGTTGACAGTCCAGAAACTACAATGGATATACCTGGACCTAGCAAGATAAAGAACACCAAAGAATTCCATGATTGAGATAGTGCATCCATGAAGACCACTTCCATATCAGCAGAGAAACGAGGAGATGGCAGAGAGATAGATGGCATAGAAGTCGAAATGAAGAAAGGTGAGGTTACATTGCCTAGAGACGAGGAGGACCCCTCAAAGAAAGGAAGGTTTCCCCTCTGAAACCTTCTTCAAGGAAGAAAATGAAAGAAACAAGGACCAAATTTGAGACCACCCTCACCTCAGACAACTTTGACTTCATCGTTGTAGCATTGAACAATGATTTGTAGGAGATAGAAAGGAAGCAAGAAGCTAAGCAGGAGGAGGTGTTCAGTCAGATTAAGGATGAGCTCTAAGGTGTGCAGCAGACATTACAATCCAGTCGTGCAGTTTCCACCATGCCTCTGTTAGCAGGAACATCAGAACTAGGTGATGAGCCCACTCAACTACATCGCATTGTTGATACAATCGAAGTTCACCTTCGACGAGCTCAGGAAGAGACAACACAAGCCACCTAGGTTTTATCACAAGTATAGAAAGACCTTGAGGAACAATGTAGTTCTACAGAATGAGAAAAGCTTGCTCTGCAAGCGTAGTGGGATGAAGAAAAATCACAGTTACAACAAAGCAAGGAACAATTGCTCACCGAGAAACTCGAAGTTAAGGAAATGGTTCACAAAGCACTTTGCTTCATGACATTCATGGAAGTAAAGGTAAAAGAGAGAGTTCCACAGTAGGTGGTACAACTCGAAGAAGTAATCTAGCACCTCCAAGAAAGCATAGTAGACTTGGAGCTCCACACTGTGCCCGAGACTCCTCAAGACGTAAGGGACCAGTGAGAAGCAACTGCCTACAATGAAGTTGACAGATTAAAATATTTTTCCTTGGAGTGAAAGAAGCTGAGTAACCGAAGCACCCAGACATATGATAACCTCACTAAGAACCTATAGTTAAAAACATTGGAATCGTAGCTCCAGGAAGTGAAGTAGCATGCAGATACACTACAGGCGTAGTTTAAGGCCCTGCTGGCTATAGAAAGGATGAAGAGGTCTCAAGAATAATGCACATCTCAACAACAGATCAATATGCTTCAAAGAAAAGTGATGGAAGTCACTCAATGACTTCAACCTATGCAAGATAATGCATGGTAGTTGTTTATATAAGTTGAAAGCCGAGGAGAAGAGTTAGAAAAGGTCGTCACCGCAGCAGAACAATGCCTAGAAGGGTTAGTGAATGACGCAGTAATCCAGGAGTTCACCAAACAAGAAGCCACAACAAAGAAGTGAGTCAAAGAAGCTTGGGACAAGCTCAAGGAATTATAAGATGAAATGATTAGACCAGAGTGACTCGGGATGAGTCACAGGTGAGTGTTCTGGGCATGTTGGCCCTTGACCAAGTTTTGGGAGTTTCTTGGTCATGTTGACCTATTTTGAGACCTCGACAACATGTCGAAGGAGGAGCGCAACATGAAGTGGATATCACAGGATCTCGGCCCCCTTTTGGGCTCCTTTTTGGGTTTTTGGGAATATGTAACGGGAATGGGATGTCTTCCCATGGGTTTACCCATGTTTAGTCCTATTTTGTATGTATAAATAGAAGGATAGGCAATGTAAGAAGAGAGAGACTAGTGCATATATGTAATGTGAATGTATGCTAAGTGAGGCTAGAGTCTGTAAGTGTTTTGTGCATGACTTTAAGAGACATGTAGAGCTAAGTGTGGGTCCTTGTAGTAGAGTGTGGAGAGCCTAGTCATGTAGCACAAGGAAGAATGATATAGAGAGCTATGCAGATCTTATGTCCTCTGCAGAGTAAGGGTTTTGATGGATTTGTGCTTGTAATTGATTGACCGAAGACAAATAAAGAAGAAGAGTTGGTGGACATAGCCCCTGGGTGGGGGTGAAGCATGTAAATACTGTGTTATGTGCTTTGTGCTTTGTCTTGATGTGTTCATATGTTATATGCTAAGTTATATGATATGTTTAGATAGATCTATTTATGCTTTCTTCTTATTATATGTGAGAATGTTAGATCTGATCTAGATAATCATTCTTAGTGCTTGATGTTCTCATTCTGATCCATTTGTATATGCTAAGTTCTTGAATATTGTAGATTAATGTGAATGCTGTGAAGCTCTGTTGTATTAGCGAAGTGAAATAGTGATTACATATTAAGGAATTGATGGTGCTAAGAGTTGTATTAAGTATTATAATCACATATCCATGTCCCAGCTAAGGTTGCATACATATGAGTCTTGCAACCACCCCTACCTCTACATCGAGTGAGACTTCATATGCTTCGCAAGTGTTTCTGAAAGGGTCGATAGTTAGGGATTTTTTGGTGCGCTGTTATAGAATTCAGCCGTGGGTCTACCCCTGTGCCAACAAATAACTCATCTTTGAAGGACGTGATGACATAGGGAAGACAAAATTATTGGTTGACATGGATATCTCTTCCTTGGTGAAGCTTGTTGGAATATTGTGTTAAGCCCTAATATTGGCTCATTACCACTTAATTGGGGCATATTAGATTAGTAATGTTATTTTATTTATGTCGGATTTAGGCCATTAGTTGTGATTTAGATTAGTAATGTTATTTTATTTATGTCGGCTTTAGGCCA
>ML778492.1:285466-321266 GCA_009831015.1 Picea engelmannii
ATCCGTGGCTTAACACCCGATTGGTCCATGATCTCTATTTAAAGAGCATGGAGGGTCATTTGCTGATGATCGATTGTGAGAAACTCTCTTGTAAAATCTCTCTGTAATATTTTTCTTTGCATTAATAAACTGCTCCAAGTGGTTGCGTTGGCTGGGGCCGTGGATGTTTCCCCGTAGGGGTTTTATCACGTGAAAACATCAGTGTGTTGATCTTTGATCTGGTTATGTGAGTGGTTACTGAAGGTGTTCGTCCTCTGTTGGAATACCTGTGTTGTCAAACACTTCCTTGAGAAAATTTTTAAAAGGATCTCTTGCTCCATCATATTTATTTCCATCCCTCATGGTTTTTTTTTTAGGCTCGACATGGTCGATATTGCAAAGGCTCGACTGGTTAGAGTCCCAACTTCTTGTACCCAGATCTTTTCAGGGACATGCATGAAAAAAAATAAATGAAGAACAGATCGCTTTGATACTAATGATCCATATTTATGAGAGTTAAAACTACAGAGATAAAAACAAATAACACATAGATAACAACAGATATCCAATGAACAATAAATTCTATTAACTAAATGAAATAGGATGAAACTGTAAAACTACAGAACTACAACAACTTTCTTGAATGGTGGTAGTTATCTCTGAGAAGATATGTGGATGTTACATGCGTTCGTTTGAGCATAATGATTACAATGAGGATCCAGAG
The DNA here is from genome assembly GCA_009831015.1 of Picea engelmannii. Lineage (NCBI taxonomy): Eukaryota > Viridiplantae > Streptophyta > Pinopsida > Pinales > Pinaceae > Picea > Picea engelmannii. The sequence continues at coordinate 286,170 of ML778492.1, forward strand.
GCCTTTTTAACACTACTCATGAATTCCAAACCCTATACATCCAAAAACCTAACCCTAGGAGATGAAACACCAAAATTTATGTGGGCCCCTATGGTTAAATTCGCACCTCAACTTCTTGGGGTCGTAACATTTTCAAACAGCCTCCATTTTAGGCACGTTGTAGCCCATTGGAAAGGTATTTTTGAGAACTATGCATTACGCCATCAAAATCTGACTATGTCTACAGTTTGACTATGGCGATAAAAAAAAAAACATTGTTTAGGTCCCCAAAATGGCATTGGAAGTACAAAAAGATGTGATGACATGACAACATACATAATAATCCAGTTGTATTAGGTGGGAGGCCACCAATATCCACCTGGAAAATGTGTAGGGCTTCAGACAGCCCCAAAAGTGTAGAACCTACAATTACAAATAAGTACAGAAGAATGTGCTGAACTAAAAAACTATCAAGAGGAGCCAGTTGGAATAGGTAGGTTTCCACTAATATCCACCTAGATCAGACAAACTCCTAAGCAACTTTCATGAGGATGATTGGTGATATATTGCAGCCTTTCACTAATTCTTTTTAGTGGTGTATTTGGATGACATATTCATCTACAATAATACTTGGGTGAAACACTTTCAGCATATTTTGTAGGTTTTTCACACTCTGTGAGAGTACAAGCTATATGCCAACTTGGAAAAAGGTTCCTTCAGCATGGACAGGGTCTATTACCTAGGCTACATTTTTTATTATAATGGTGTACATTTGGATCCATCCAAGATCTAGGTCATCTGTTCCTAGGCAGCCCCAACCACGCCCACTGAGCTCTGAAGCTTATTAGGCCTTTCCAATTTCTATTGTAGGTTCATAATGGGATTCTCCCATATTGCATGGGCCCTCATTCAAGTAAACAGGGGTGGTGGTAAGGAAAATTTTGTGTGGGTCATGTCCCAACAACAAGAACTTTATGATTTCAAGTAGTGCTTTTTCTCAACCCCAATAATTTTATTACCTGACCTGTAACAGTCCTTAGAGATCAGGATAGATGCTTCAAACTATGTTGTGGGAACAATTCTCACTCACCACAGCTACCCCATGGCATATCATAGTGAGACACTATAAAATGTCCTCCATAATTACCCAACTTATGATAAATAAATGTACTCCATTTTTCAATCCTTCCACCAATGATGGCATTATATTATCGGGAAGGAGATAGTCATCCACACTGATCATAAGTTTTTGCAGTTCATGAAAACTCAAGGAAAATTGTGGAATGACCACCATCAGAAGTGGTCCACATACTTGCAGGAGTTCCACCTCAACATCAAGTATAAGACATGAAGTACCAATTATGTCACTGATTTCGTCAGCCGACCTCCAGTCGTAGCACTCACTAGGGTGATAGAATCTTGAGGCCATGAGACCTACAAATGGCCTCAACTCTATGAGAAATATCTTGACTTCACCACCACCTACCGGATGTTAGGCACAAACATAATTGTCACTAATTTCCATCTCTAGGATGGGATATTGTGCCATATGGGCCATATCTACATTCCATCAAGAAAGCAAGTGAAGATGATTTGGGAAGCCCACTACAGTCAGGTGGCAAGACATTTCGGTGTAGAAAAGACAGTGGAAAGACACTTCGGGTGGCAACAACATTTCTACTAGCCAAAAATTTGACAGGATGTCAACAAGTATATAAGGTCTTGCAATGCCTGTTCTATTGCCAAACTGTCCAGTAAGAAACAAGGCCTATACACCCCTCTTCCTACTCCTGACATGCCTTGGGAATCCATCTCAATGGACTACATGTTGGGCCTTCCATCCACCAAGAGGGGAAATGACTATGTTTTTTTGGTTCTTGATCGCTTTTCCAAGATGGAAATTATGGTCGCCTACAAGAAAAGAATCACAATGGAGGCCACTTCCAAGATATTCTTTCAATGAGTGTGGGTACATTTTTGGATACCACAAGCCATTTTCTTAGATATGGATAGTTTATTCCTCATCAAATTCTAGTTGAGCCTCTAGTCTGGGTTGGACACCAAGATCGCCAAATCCACTGCCTTCCACCCGCAGATGGATGGCAAAGAAACCGAGGTCATCAACCGAATGATCTTTCATATCCTATGCATGTACAATTGCAAGAACCCCTACACATGGAATGGGATTCTTCCCTATGTTCAACGCAACTACAATAAAGCTATATATAGCTCAACCATCAACAGTCCCTTCCGTGTGGGCTTGGGATTTCAACCATTGGGTCCTATGCATGTTTCACTACCCTTTTCGGTCACCCAGGAAGACTCGTCCCATGCTCAAACCGAAGCTAAAAACCACCCATTTCATTGAGTGGATCCAACATATCTGCCAATAGGTTCATGATATTTTACAGAAGTCCAATGCCAAGTACAAGCAGTGTCATGATCAACACTGGGTGCCACACAAGTTTCAGGTGGGAGACAAAGTTTATTTACACTTGAAAAAGGAACGCCTTATAAGGCCCCATCGAAAGCTTTATCCACTCTGCTATGGACCTTACACCATCACCAAGGTTGTGGGCAACAATTATTTTGAGCTAAACATTCCTCCCTTCCTTAGCTTGCACCCAATGTTCAATGTGGATGTCCTTCGACCATATTTTCCACCATTATTGGACACCTCAAAGATAGAATAACAAATAACACCAACATATCTCAACCCTGACTGCATGGAACAAGCATTAATTGATCATATCATGGACACACAAGTCAAGGGAACTTGCCAATAGAGGATCCAACTTTAACAGGTTGTCAAAGCAGGGAAACTCCTGCACTAAGGCAAGTGGCTCACCTGGGGCCAAATTTAATAGACATTTACTCATCTGATGGAGTAACTTAAGGAAATGGAAACCATTTCTTACTAAATGGGGAGGATTGATCTATTAGAAAAACAGGACTGTGGAGCAATAAAATAAAAAAAATGTGGAAATAAAACACAGAAGATACACAATACAAGAGAGACACAGATTTGCATGGTTCACCCAGTGTGGGCTATGTCCACCAGAGAAATTGCCAGGTCCTTTCTTTATTATTATCCAACAAAATGAAGGGATACAACCTACAACAAAACCCACTGTAACTTCCTCTTCTTTCTCTCACAGTCTCCTCTCTTATAATACAATACTTTCCAACCTACATAGCTGCAATACATTTCCCTCATAAAAGAGGGTTTCCTTCTAGGGAAAAAAACCATAACATAATCTCTATCATTATATCTACGACCTTATAATGAACGGTCCAGATTTACAATGAAATTTCAATATACTTTTACAAGGCAATTTTTGCTTCGGGGGCTTCACCCCTGAACCCCCACTGGGGGCCCACTTGCCCCCAGACCCCCCAGCCGGGGCGATAGACCCCCTAAACCCCGCATAGGGGGTACCTCCCCTCTGCACTCCCCTGCGTGGAAGAGTGTACATACTTCTGGGGTGTAAATACTTCATGGGGTATAAACACGACTGAAAGTAAAAGACCTCTAAATCAGGAAGATAATCAGGCTCCACAAGCAACATGATCTAGGTGTATATTAGTTTCCACCCACCTATTCCAACTAGCTCATCTTGGCATTTTTTCAGTTTGGAATTTTTTTCCTAGTTTTCGGGTCTTGAACTTCCTGGGCCATTTTGAGGCCCTAAACAATATTATTATAGATTTCTACAATCAAATTGTAGACAACATTCGAGTTTGACGACACAAATTTTATTCCTCAAATAGACCTTTCCAACAGGTTATCGTGTGCCTAAAATGAGGATCATATGGAAAAGTTACAACCCTGGTAAGTTGATGTACCAACATACCCCAATGGGGCCCACGTGACTTTTTGTGCTTCATCTCCTAGTGTTGGGATTTTTGGTGTCTAGGGTTTTGGAATTCACCTTTATTGTAAAAAGGATTTCAGAGACTCATTGTACTCATCTTCTTGTGAATGAGCACAACCATCACATCTATTCTTAGAGATAAGCCACCACCATTCTAGCAAGCTTATTTTCAGTATGCATTTTACAGTTTCAACATATTTCTTTATTGAATAGAAGCCATGTTTAATGTATCTTTGTTATTTTTCCTTGTGCCTCTATGTTAATAATAATAATAATAATAATTTGTGTTCATTTCATTCTTCTCATAAAATATGGATCAGTAGACTCATGGTCGGGAAGCAAAAGCGATCATATTCTTCTAGATCCCACAATGGTCCATCTATGAATTCTTGGGTATACAATTCTTAACCAGATAGCGAATACATTACAAAATTCTCTATGGCCACAAGGCTGACACTTGGAAATTGACTTCGTCATAGAAGGAGAATACATCGGACTAATGGACATATATATCTTCACCCTAAGGATCTCCTAGATTTGATTAAGGGACATGGAGGATGAGTTGATTTGGGATCATTATCCATCAGGTGTCTACACTCCCAAATCCTGATACATTCAGTTGAGCATTGAAAAACAACAAATAGAGCCTCTCTAGTGGTGGAAAAATATTTGGAAGCAAGAATTGCCGATGAAAAAAAGACTCTTTATGTGGTGTTCCCTAGTAAATAAGGTCCCAACATGGGATAACATTAAGGAGAGAACCAGACAAGGATCGGATTGGTTTTGTTTATGCAAAAACAATGAAGAAACAATTCTGCATTTATTTTTTACATGATCTTTCATAAAGGAAGTATGGAGATATTTCTCAAGGCTTTTGGGCCTCCAATGCACATGGAATGAAATATCCCTTGAAAGGGCCTGAAAAAACTGGTCAAATCAAAGAGATTATAAAGATGTATAATATCTTCCATTACTAATCATTTCAGGAGTTTGGTTGGATCACAATTCACTCATTTTTCAAGAAAAACCCACAGTTCCTGAAATAACATCAACACAAAGTTTGGATATTCTCTCATACTACCCACAAGAAAAAGACTTAGAGGGAATCTAGGTGGTATAGGTGCAAGAAATCGATAAATCAAGGCCATGGGGAATTTTTACGGAGCATCTCAGATTTTTTGTGTGTGGTGGAGGACCGACTCTTTATCTTTATGTCTCCCATTTCTTAAAGATGTACTTGGGACTGTGTGAAGGATAAAACAATTATGAAGAACTCATTTGTTTAAAATTTATTCTCATTTTTTTCTATTGAAAAGCGATGTAAGGAAATACATGTCTTAGATGACTCTATAACAGTGATAAATTGGTCAAGGGAAACCCAAAGATTCCTCAATCTAATGTTAGAAATTATTCTTGAAGATTTCAAACTTTTACAGAGCACTCTTGACTCTTTTGATTTTCTTCATGTCTACAGGGAAAGAAACAAACAAGTAGACAAAAGGTCGAAGGAGGGCATCAATTTGTCTCTGGGCCAATGGAAAATCACATAAATAAATGATGAATTGCAAATAGAATACTTCCATAGGCCCTTCATTGAAAGCATCCCAATACAAGATTAAAGAGAATTTTTAGAATCTCTATGTTACCATTTCAAGTGGGAAATTTTTTCCAGCCACATCAAAGTTGCTAACTCCCTTACCAGATCTACTTTCCTATTTTGAAGACTAGTGATTGAAGATATTTTATTATGTTTTTAGTTTTTTTATACCATCATGTCATGATCAGTGTTTTTGTAAAACTTATTTGAAACAGTATGTGGTTGATAGGAAGCTTTTATGTAAAATTCAACATTGTTGGCTCAATCCCTACAGACAATGCACCACAAGTGCATCTACAAAATGTAATTTTGATCACCTCTACTGAAACAAAGTTATGTTTTTTTCCAAGTTAAAAATAAATAAATAAATAAATCTATATCTAGATATATAGTTTAGTTTGAATATTATTACCATAATTACTTGATATTGAGTATTTTTTGTTGTTACATAATCCATTATTATGTATAAATGCATTTAATTATAAGACTACTTGTGGATTTCAATATTGGAATATGATGTATAAAAGATTGTATAAATACCACAATTTATTTTGATTTTTTTTTTATAGAAGCTGGGAAATTTATATTAGAAGTGTGGATAAATCCACTGATTTACAAAAGAGGAGCCATTACAGGCCTTCAAGAAGTTGATACTATGAAATCTGGAGGATTTGATACAAAAACAATTTTCATGGTGCATCCTCCTTCCCTAACAAAATTGTTGCGATTGTATTTCATCGAGTACAATCGATAGAAGCTAACATTGATACATAATGATAAACAAAACATGACAGAAAAAAATTTAAATGGCTCAACTACATGATTTCAATTTGATTTGTTGTTTCTCTAGAATTTCTTATGTATGAGGTTCATTGAGATCCAAAATTTGATTCACTAAGACTGAATTTTCATTTTTGGATGCTCCCTATTGACTTTTCATCTTGCTTGGTTGATGTTGCGCTCCTTAAAGCTGGTCCAAACGACACTGCATCGTCCCCATGTTGTTGTGATGTTCCTCAATCTTGCTCCTTTGAGCATAGCTCTCATCTTGCATTCTTTCTATCATGTGCCTGTACTGGGACATAGTTTCAAGTTCAAATGTTTTGGTGGAGCTGAGAGCTCCCAGTTGAATTCTCATCCTGTGAAAACCTATGCATTCTTCCTCAATTTAATTCTCATCCCATTGCCCAAAATCCACAAAGAGGTATTTATCCCCCTTCATAACTTTGGTCGTTGGGTTGCTTTGAAGTCTCCAAGTTGCATCCAAACTGCTGGGGAAGATGCTGGGATGTAGCGAGAGGGTAGGATTTTGGATAGAGGAGAGAGAGGGAGATTCTTGAACAACTAGAGTCCACATAAGCCATGGGAAGGGATAATTAATAAATATGTGTAAGGGAAGATGTAGAAGCGGGTCCAGAGAGTCTAGAGTCCACAGAAACGACTGAAACGGGCTTTGATCAAAACAAAGTCAAAATGGAGCATGGTGACTAAGAAGAGTCAAGACCAGATGAGGAGGAGTCTCAAAGCAGTGGGAGGAGAAGGACATGAACAATTAAACCCTCTGAATTATAGTCTAGGTGTGGTGTATACTAGTTGAAGAGAAAAGTGAGGAATTTAGGGTGAGGTGAGGAAAAATATGGAAACTGTGGGGAGAAAAAATGGATTGAAAATGTTAAGGGGTGGCCAGAGAGACTTACCTAGACTACTAAACATGTTTTATCTTGTAGGGAAAAGCATAGGATAGTATTCCCCCATGTTTCATTTAATGTTGAATTTGTGCTAGCCAAAAAGGTCGTGAAATCTTCCCTGTGCAGTCTAACTTCATCCTCCATGTTTATAGACTTGGAAATGAACTTGGAGTCACCTTGACGCATAATCAATGTGGCTGGGTTGTCACACACCTTGTCCATATTTTGTGTATCCTTGAATTAATGAGCTCCCATTAGCACTGAAGGATGAAAATCCTATACATCACAAACCATGATGAAACCCACACTTGACCTGTTATCCACCATTCCACAATGGTCAATGGGACTTGCCATCTTCCCTCACCACCTTATACCTCTAACTTTGGCCTACTCCATGTGCATAAACCTCATCCCCTCTCCTTCTCTATTGTCCACACATCCAATCCACCTGGCCTTGCCTTCGTTGGAGCCCCGAAGGGCCCCACTCCCAACCTTTTCTGCTTGCCCAGTCCACTTGTCCCTACTTTTGCTAGAACCTCAAGGGGCCCTACCCATGACCCTTTCCGTGTGTCCATTCCACCTGTCCATGCATACATAGGATCCTCGACTATCCACTTCCCCGACCTTTGCATGGCTCCTCGTCATGCGACACATTAGGTTAGGGGTTCTAGTGCTTCAACACCTTCCACGCTTATAGTTCTAGGAGATTTCCCAATGGCTTCATTCACCAAATTATCTACTACCTTGTTATGCGCTCTCATATTGTGGTAAAATGTTAGCTTAATGGGTTGAGATTCGACTTATATTCGAACGATTATTCATTTTAATCTTAATTCCAGTCCTGTGAACCATGAACCTTATTATGGTCTTGGAGTCACCTAGAACATTCAGATTGTGGATTTGATGGATCTTTGCAAGTTGAAGGCCTTTTAGTAAGGCATAGGCCTCTACTTTGTTATTGGTGTCCTTATTGAGATTCCAATAATAATTTAGGATTCATTTTTTATCCAGTTGTATATTGGGGGCCACCCACCTTTTCCAACTAGCTCAAAACAATTTTCTGGCAATTTTAATAATTTACTATTTTTAGCAGTTTTTAACTTCCGGGGCCATTTTGAGGGCCTAAATGAAGGTTTTTTGGGATTGATGTTCTCAATGATAGTTAAAGGCTTTTATTGAGCCCCCAAAATGAATCTCCTTGGTGATACCTTTCCAACAAGCTATCGTTCACCCCAAACGGAGATCATATGCCAAAGTTACACCCCGAGGAAGTTGATACACCAAACTACCCAAAACGGGGTCCACAAAACTGTTGGCTTTTCATCTTCTGGGGTTAGGTTTTTGGATTTTATTTATGATAAAAATGCATTTGGAGCCTCAATGTAAAATCATCTTCTTGTAAATGTGAGTAGATGTCACATCTCTTCTCAGAGATAATATGCCACCATTCTAGCGAGTCTTTCACTGTGTATTTTTTACAGTCTTTGTACATTTTCACTCATTAATAGAAAATTGTGTATTACTGTATCTTTGCATTTATGGTTGAATCTATGATACATTTATGTTATCTTATTGGATATCTGAGATATCTTTGTACATTTATTTATTATATCTCCACTCTCATTTTGTGCCGAAAATTATCCAGATCAGTGGTATGAAAGTAGGTTGCTCTTGATATTTTTTTCAGTCCATGTCCCCGACGAGGTCCGAGTATAACAAGTTGGGTCTTGATCTTGTCTCTCTTGAAGAAAATTTCTCTCACACACCCAAGAAACCCTCCATGGCAGAATAAAAGAAAAACGATGGAGTAGACGATTCTATCAATCCATTTCTTGAGCAAGCTCTCAAGCGACAGAGGGACAAAATTATGGATAATTTTTCCCACATCCTTCATGTAATGTCCCTAGCCACCAACAACCGAGCAATGCCACTATGGAATTTCATTGTAATACCATTTTTTGGTAGCCCTGACCACCCAGGATGGGTCATGTAACACCACCAACAGACTGCTAAGATCTGATAGTAGGTTAATTGTTCATGCCAAAGTACATATATATTACATTCATTTCTAATGAAATAAAAGGAAATAAAATATACTACTACCATACTAACTCATGTGAAATTGTCCGTAAATAATACATGCAATGAAAGCACATGATAACATTGTAAGAATCATATACATGCACAACAGACATCATTAAACACATAATTAATACTTATATTTGGATTTTGAATACCACCAACTACCTGCAAACCTTCCATGAACCTCCCAGCCTTAGACCACACTGCTCATCACTCTCAACAATGGGTCACCCCTAAGTTGGGACTAAACTCCATTGGGAAAGGGATTCCTAGGCTTGGCAAGTCTTATAGTAAAGTCTCACAATTCAACAGGAAGGATTTTCTCAGAAGCAACTTACACCCACTACTCACAGAATCTCATTCCCCACATGTCTATCCCACCCCAAGAGTATACACCTTCACTTTTAGATAGTTCATCGAATACTCCACCTCCCTTTTGAGCTTCAACATTAGGTCAGAAAGGACCTCTCAAAGCTCTATAGTTGTTATTGGACTCCCTCCAAGAGAATTCACTTCCTCATCACACTCTCTCACCTAGAGAGAGTTGCTCATAAGCCTGACAACCTGCCTCTTCAATCTATGGGCTTGGCAACCCGTCTTTGAAAACCATAGGCCTGACAACCTATTTCTTCTATACATCTCCTAATACAAGTGAAAAAGGGAGAAGGAAACAAATAGAACTCAGGTAAGGAACAATACGACTCACCAAAATAATAGTGCGTGAAAGTTATATTAAATCATCACCATCAACCAACCATCACATAGAGCCTAATAATGCTTCCTGAGACTTGTTCAACTTCTATAATTATTCAATTCTTGGAATAATCTGATCGTGTAGATAATATTACTCAAATTATTATCTGAAAATCCTCCAAGTTTCACTCCTTGAATCCTCCCCAAAAAGAAGTTATAGAAAGAATGGTAGATTTTATTCAATTCTGGTTTATTCAGGAGAGTGAACTTGCATAGAATGCCCTGCGCTCAATATTTAACATAAGATTCTAAAAGTTGCACACAAGAAACCAAATTTTGTACTATTTCCAATGAAATTGGTCCCATTTCATTTGGATTCTCTATGAAGAAGTTATTATTGTTTTACCCAGAACACATGTTTATTGACTAGCTTCAGGACTGGTCAAAAACCCTATCTTCCACAGAGTGTATCTCCATAATTGTAGAGAATCAAGAGTTGAAACTTTTACCATAGGTACATTTATATGTCTTATCAATACCAAATCACTTTCACCATCTGAATCACTCTATAAAAAAAATGTTATAGTGAAAATGGTAAGATGACATGTAAATAACATACCTTAGAAGACATCACCAAAATACTTCATCCTCCCTTGAAATATGACCTTCTTTACTTATGATTTCCTCTGAAATTCGATTTTTGTATCAAATGAATCTATAATGATATCTATTTATACCATTTATGTCACTTCCTTTTAACATTAGGGTGACCTTCCACTTTCTTATTTTGTAATTCTTTTCTTTAATTATCTTCAGGGCCTACATGTACTTCCTTCTTCAATTCACTTTGTCAAGTTTAAAAATTAATTTCTCCTCAACCATGAGGATCCATGTTATGTGCCACCTACCACCAAAAACAACATGATGTATACTATTCATCCAAGGGTTTTGTTTCTGCATGTACATTTTCCTTCATGTCCAAATACTATCATCAATCTTGTAGTCCAAAACCAATGACTAGGGTTGACATTAATGACAACAACCAATCTTCCAAAAATCTCCCCCTTTGTCATTGATGGAAACACTCATGATCCCCCTATCATCATGATCCCAATTTATCTCCCCCTTTGACATCATTGGAAAAGGGTAGGCCTTCTCCCCCTGAGTTCAATGGAATAAAGTGACCTTCTTCTTTGGGGTTGCTCCCCCTAAACATGTGGCACTCAATAATACTTCATCCTTACTTTTGGTCTTTGGGACTTTTTCTTCCTTGGAATCCTTTTGTGTGGCTTCTTTCTTCTCTCTCTTCTTTATGTGGTATTCTTGTTGCAGTTGCAACCAATCTTCTTGAGTTATTTTCTCAAATTTTACATTTTTGGGAGTCAAACGTAAGAGTGTATCCTTGATCACACATTTTACTAACACTGAGTAGATTATGCTTCAAGTATTCAACCAATAGGACATTATTTTCTTTTAAATTTTTTCTTCCAAGCTCTACTACAACTTCTCCAAGTATTTTGGTAGATAAGTCATCTCCAAATGCAACATTTCCACCCTTTCTCTTCAAGCTGATGAATTTGTATTGATCCCTGATCATGTGTGAAGAACATCCACTGTCTATGTACCATTCATATTCTTCTTGACATTCTTCAGCGCTTAATTCTATTTGACAATATTCATTGTTTGGAATATCTTTCCTTCTCCATACTATGGTTGGCATAGGGACATATTCATTGATATATCTACAATCGTGTTCTTTGTGACCAAGATAATTACATTTGTAGCATACAATATTTTTGTCCATCAATGGGGAAAATGAATTATAACTTTTTTTGGCAAATCCACGATTATTTCCATATCTTCTATTTACACCATTCATGTTTCTTGCATATTTGTTCCTTTCATTGATTCTCCAATTAATTTTCATATGTCCAAAACTTTTGCAAGTATAACAATGACCCATAAAGAAATTTTGATACCTTGGAGTAAGTGGCCTTCTTTGTGATGTATTCCATCTAGGTTCATGATCTACTCTTCTATAGTTTCCTTCATACCGATTGAAGCTTCTTTGCTTCCTGAAGGTAGGAGGTACTCTTGGATATTCATGTCTTTTGTAATCATTCCTTCTTTCTGGTATCCTGGTCCACTTCTCATCAACTATCTTTGTAGCTCTTTCTTCAACCTTCTTGTTGGTATTTGCATATTCTTTGTATGAATTTTCACCCATCCATCTGAGATGTGTTAATTCTTTTGGAACTTGAGAGTTTCTTAAGCTCTTACTCAATGACACAACTTCTTGTTCAAGTTTCTCACAACCTTCTTCTTTCTTCATCATTTGGACATTCCTTACTTCTCCTATTCTTCTTTCTTCTTTGAGTAGAGTTTTCAAGGAAATGTTTTCTTCTCTTAGTTTCTAAAAGTCTTCTAATTGTTTCTTCAAGATTACAACTATCTTTTCACAACTACCCAATTCACTTCTTAGTTTACTATGTGTGTCTTTGAGCTTTCTATTTTCAATCTCAACATGCTTCAATCTTTTAATATTCTCATCTTCTTGTTGAATAATTTTTGCTTCATGATTTTCTTCTTATTCAGTGAACTTTTCTTCTTCAATGTCATCTCTTTCAATCCTTTGATGAGGAAATTCAAATTCAACATGTCCTACTCCTTCAGAATTAAAGAAAAATCACTAACTTCTATTTGCTTCTTTAAAATCTAAGATGTTGCAATTTTCTTCAAATTCTTCTTCTTCTTATCCTGCTTCTTCCCTTGCATAAAGATCTTGTAGCTTGTCCAAAATATCTTTTGATTATGCACATGATCCCACCTTGGATTTCACTAAATCTGTCAATCCATCCAGGATGGTATCTATTTCCAATTTGTTATTCATTTTTGCTTCCTTCTGAGCTCTAGTCATTGGTTTCTTCAAAGCATTATATCCTGAAGCAACTGAGAACCAAAAATATGCCTCAAGAGATTTAAAGTAAGTTTCCATTCTATTACCCCAATATTCAAAATTGCTTCCATCAAGTGGTGGAATCCCATTTGGAATTTTGTCTTCCATTTCTTCTTAGGATCTTCCTTCCAGTGGTTAAATTGTACTGAAGGTAACCCGCTCTGATACCAATTGTTGATACTGAGAGGGGGGTGAATCAATATCAAGTACACTTTAAAAACCTTTTCAACTTATGCTTAAACCATTCAATTATATCAAATGAGAAATGAACAATAGTATAAGAGTTACACCAATACACCACAATACACCATGCACACTATATTAGAAATAATCAATAGTTATTGTTCAAGGGAAGTAATGACTTCCAAAGGTAGCTATAACTTCCAAATGTAAAGGGAGGTATAAACCACCAACAGGAAGGTACAATACTCCAATATCAAGAGAGACTTTAACTCTCCATACTTGCCCCTTCCTTCCACCGAAGAATATATTAAAGATAATAAAACTTTACATTAAGTCATAACCATCAACCAACCATCACATAGAGCCTGATAATGCTTCCTGAGAATTCTTCAAATTCTGTAATTCTTGAATTCTTGGAATACTATGATCCTGTAGATAATATTACTCAATCTATTCTTTGAAACTCCTCCAAGTTTCACTCCTTGAATCCTCCCCAAAAATAAGTTATAGAAAGAATGGTAGACTTTATTCAATTATAGTTTATTCAGAAGAGTGAACTTTCACAAAATTCTTTGTACTCAATATTTAACATCAAATTCGAAAAATCACACACAAGAAACTAAAGTCTGTACTATTTCCAATGAAATTGGTCCCACTTCCTTTGGATTCTCTATGAATAATTTATGATTTTTTTACTCGGAACACTTGTTTATTGACTAGCTTTAGGACTAGTCAAAAACCCTATCTTCCACAGAGTGTATATCCATAATTGTAGAGAATCAAGAGCTGAAACTTTTACTACAAGTACCTTGATATGTCTTCGCAATAACATAGGAATTTCACCATCTGAATCATTCTAGAAAAAACGTTATAGAGAAAATGGTAAGATGACCTGTAAATAACATACCTTAGAACACATCACCAAAAGACTTCATCCTCCCTTGAAATTTGGCCTTCCTTTCTTCTAATTTACTATAAAATTAGACTTTTGTATCAAATGATTGTATAATGATATGTATTTATACCATTTAAGTCACTTCCTTTTAACATTAGGGCCGACATGACACTTTCTTATTTTTTAATTCTTTTATTTAATTATATTTAGGGCCTACATGTACTTCCCTCTTCAATTCACTTTTTCATCTTCAAAAATTCATTTCTCCTCAACCATGAGGATCCACCTAACGTGCCACCTACCACCGTAAACAACATGATGTATATTATCCATCCATGGTTTTTTTTATGCATGTACATTGTCCTTCATGTCCAAATACCTTCATCAATATTGTAGTCCAAAACCAATGACTAGGTTTGACATCAATGACAAAAACCAATCTTCCAAAAGGCTTGTCCTTGGGGATATTAAAATCCCCTCCCCTTATTTTTTCATTTTCCTCAATGAAACTTATTTACATAGAATCAACAAGATTTTCAAAATATTAAAAAATATGCAGGTATTTTGCCCACATAGCATCCTCATGCTCCCGTGTCATGTCCTCAGGACCGTACCAAGTCCACTAGACCTTTACAATCCCTATGGCTCAACTCCAAAGATGATTGCTCTTCCCATCCAATATGCAGATCGGGTGCACTTGCAAGGCGCCTTCTTGATCCACATGAATCACATTCCAATCAATCACTTGATCATAATCAGGTACATATTTTTTGAGTAATGAAACATGAAATACATTATGAATAGTCATGGATGCAGGAAATGAAAGAATATAAGCAACATGTCCAATCCTTTGTAGGATTTCAAATGGTCCACAATATATAGCTTCCAAATTGAAATAGTTTCCTAGCTTTAGGGAACTTATGTTGTCTTTTACTTTCAAGAAAACATGATCACCCACTTTAAACTCCCGTGGCTTCTGTTCTTATCAACATGAATTTTATTCCTATCTTGGGAATCCTTCAAATTCAACTTAATCTTCAACATTTTCTCTTCCATTCACTTGACCAACTCTGGCCCAATTATTTCTCTATCAATTGGGTTGTCCTAGCTTATTGGTGTGTTTTACTTTCTTCCATAAAGTGATTCAAATGACCTCATCTTCAATGATGCTTGAAACCCATTGTTGTAATAAAATTATACCAAGTGTAGATAATCCTCCCATTTATATGGTTTGTCCATCAAATACATCCTTAGCATGTGTTTTATCACTTGGTTCATCCTTTTTGTTTTCCCATCAGACTTAGGATGATAGGTTGTGTTGGAGTTCAGGTTCGTTCTAAACCCCTTGAATAACCCTCTCCAAAACTTTGAGGTAAATTTTGGGTTTCTATCAAACACAATTGTCTTGGGTATGCCATGCAATAATGCTACTTTTTTCATATAAATATCAGCAACATTAACCTCTTTGTGAGTAGTCTTCAATGGAATAAAATGGGCAGCTTTAGTAAGCTTGTCCACCACTACCATGATTGCATCATGTTGCTTTCTTGTTCTGGGTAATCCTGTGATGAAATCGATTGTCACCACTTCCCATTTCCACTCAAGAATGGGTAATGGATGTAGTAACCCAGTTGGGTCTCTATGCTCAGCCTTTCCCTTTTGACATTCCAAGAATTTACCTATGTATTCAGCAATCTCCCTCTTCATGGCAGGCCAATAGTATTGACTCTTGACTGCTGAAATTGTTTTTTGATATCCTGGGTGTCTTTCATAAGGAACACTATGCATCTCTTTTAAAATTGCACCTCTCAATTCTAGATAATTAGGTACATAGACTTTGTTTATGTACTGAAGGATTCCATCAATTCCCAATTCATAATCCTCAACCTTCTGCTACATTTTACCGTGCTGCAATTTTGTTACCAATTCCATGTATTGCAAATCTGAATTTTCATCTTCAGAAATGTTTCCTTTAAGATATGTTTGATACATGCTAATGGTTGTAGCATGCAGTTCATGCACTCTTCTACTGAGTGTGTCAGCCACTTTGTTCTCCTTTCCTTTGATCTTCTTTATATCAAAGTCATACTCATAGAGGAATTCCAACCATCTACTCTGCCTAGTATTCAGAGTGGGTTGATCAAACAAATGTTTCAGACCATTATGGTTTGTCCTTAGCTCAAACCTATTTACCATGAGGTAGTGCCTCCACTTCTTCAAAACATGCACTATGGCTACCAATTCCAAATCATGAGTGGCATAGATCCTTTCATGATCTTTCAACTTCCTTGATTCATAACATACAACAAAGGCATTTTGACTAAGGACTCCACCCAGTCCTTCTTTACATGCATCTATGCATACAATTAAGTCTTCATTTGTGTTGGTGACCTTCAAAAATGGAGCACTGGTTAACAATTGCTTCAATTGCTGGAAACTCTTTTCACATTCTTTTGTCCATTGAAATTTCTTCCCCTTCCTTTTCAAGGAAGTGATGGGGTGAGATATTCTCAAAAACCCTGCAATGAACCTTCTGTAGTAACCAACTATACCCATGAAGGATATGAATTATGTCACATTATTAGGTGTTGTCCACCCTTTAATGGACTTAGTATTTTCATGGTCCACTGCTATCCCTTCTTTAGATATGATATGCCCCAAATAGTGAATTTTGTTTTGATAAAACGAGAACTTGCTCAATTTGGCATATATTTGATGCTCCCTTAGCACTTCCAACACCATCCTGAAATGATGCTCATTCTCTTCCTCTGACTTGGAATAAACAAAGATGTCATCCAAAAATACAATTACAATATTTTCTAAATATTCCTGGAAAACACCATTCATTAAGCACATAAAAAAAATGGTGCATTTGACAACCCAAATGGCACCACTGTGAACTCATAATGACCATACCTTGTCCTGAAGGAGGTATTGTTGATATATTCATCTTTAATCCTTCCTTCATAATATCCTGACCTAAGATCTATCTTTGAAAATATATTTGCATCCTTCAATTGATCAAAGAGATCATCAATCCTTGGCAAGGGATACTTGTTCTTTATAGTTACTTTATTCAACTGTCTGAAGTCGATGCACAATATCAATGTCCCATATTTATTTTTCACAAACAAGAATTGGGCACCCCAAGGTGACACACTTGGGTGTATATACCCCTTCTTCAGAAGTTCTTCAAGATGCATTTGCAATTCCTTCAGCTCTGGTGTACTCATTTTGTAGGGAGTCTTTGACACCGGAGTTGCTCCAGGTGTCAAATTTATAGAGAAATCAATATATTTATTTTTAGTTAGTCCTAGTACCTCCTTGAAAACATCTTCAAAATATTCCAGGACTGCATGATCTTCCAAATTTATCACCTTATCCTTAAATTCTTTCTCCATATGGGCTGCAAATATTTTACATACTTTCTTGTAGCACTTCTTCAACTGCATTGCTGAAATTTCTTGGACAATAGCTAACCTGGAAATTCCTTGGACTGTTTTGTGATTTCCTTCCTCATCTAGGAAAGTAAATGTCTTGTTACAATAGTCTAAGATGGCATGGTGTTGGTCCAACCAATCCATACCAATCAAGAACTCGTATGATCCCAAAGGCAATATGTTGAAATCTGCCTTGGTACTGAGTCCATTCATGCCCACTAGACATGATTTAACCAACTCAACAACCTTTCTCTTGGATCTTGTAGCCAGCTGCACCAACCAAGATTTCACATGCTTTCTTCTTGGCAATTGCAACCTTTCCACTACCTTGGTATCTATATAACTATGACTAGCCCCTAAATCAATTAAAATAGTAAAGGCATGGTTATTGATCATACCTTCAAATTCAATCATGTGCTATTGACACTCAACTTTCTTGTTTTCCAGGGCAACACAGATCCTTGGAATTCTACTGACCATGTGCTCCATTGTTTCTTCTTGCTGAAAATTGTGGACATCTCTCAATTTGTCAGTTCTGTGAGGGAAATCTCTATGTTTGTGGTCCCCTTTACAACCCCAACATTGCATAGGTGGTTGTCTTGGCATTTTTACATCTACTTCAGCCATCCTGTGCTCTCTAAACATTGGCTTTCCTTGAGGATTATTCCTGAAAAAGGGTGGGTTGTTCCCCTTCTTCCTCTGTTCCCTCTTAAACTTCTTCTTATCTTCCCAAGATTTTTGGAAAGTAGGCTTTCCTTTATGTTGATCATATAAGCATTTTTCTCTCCTTATGGTTTCTTCCAGAGTTTTAGGATCATCATATTGGATCTTGTCACTAAGGAAAGTTGGAAGTCCACTCAAATATCTTTGGATTTTGATAGTCTCATCTTTGATGAAAGGGACATACTTCAACAGATCTAGGAATATTCTTTCATATTCATTTATATTCATGCTACCCAATTTGAGTTCAAATAAGTCTTTCATCTTTTTGTCATAGTATCTCTTAGTTAAGTATTTATTTTCAAAGTGTTTCCTCAATTCCCTCTAGGTAACATTCTTCTCTTTGATATGTTGTACTTGTAAAATCTGGTCCCACCACATGGATGCCTTTCCTTTTACTTGATACATTACAATTCTTCCTTCTGCATGAGAGGAGTAATTCTGTAGTTGGAAATATTTGCTCATGCCAAGAAGACATGTCTCAACATCTTCCTCCTTCTGGTGCCCTCCATCAAATGTAGGATCTTTAATCTTGTTCATTTCTCCCTTCAGTTCATCCACTCCAGATCTACAATGCTTCCTAGTGGGATATGGGCTTGAACTACTATGTGTCGTCCTCTTGGATTTTCCTTAGGAGTGATGATGGTGGTTTCCAACAGTCCTTGATTTTCTCTTCTCATCAGGGAACTTGTGACTTCTTGATTTACTTGAGTCACTCTCTTTATCCAATTTATTTTCTATTCTTTCCAGGATCTGCATCAACTTTATGTTGAATTATCCATGTTGTTCCCTTGCTTTCATGAGATTTTTGTTATCTTCTCGGTGAGTCTGGACATATTTTTGCAACTTTTCAATGATTGTCATCATGTTTCATTCCTTATCTATCTCTTCTTCATTCCCATTGGAGTTCAATACTTCAAATCCTATATGGACATTCATTCCTCTAACTTCATTTTCCAAACTATAAGCACCACGTGCCTTCCCCATTTATTTGTACTAAGTGACAATTCGGTTCGGTTCTAACAATCGTTAACTTTGAAAAATGTGCACTCAATCGAATTTTTTTTAGGATATCATACTTTAATAATTTTCCAGAATAAACGAATCTGATTCAACAAAACAATATCAAATTCCTTTTTCTACAGGTCTTGGTTGGTCAAGAACCCCTTGGCTTCATTCTCTAAGCCCAGTTCTATTTTACCACAAATTTCGGTTGTTAGCCCCTTTTCTTTAGCCCTTGGTTCACATGTGATCACGGCTATGACCCGACGCATATGAATTGGCTGCTTATCTGGAGCTCTAAAACTTCGGCTCTTGTCTTTGCAGGTTTCCCTTTTTCTGCGTGTCCCAACATCACAGAAAATGAATTGTAGAATGTGTGAAGAATGATGGATCTACAGTCTACCTTCCTTCATGCACCACTTCTTCTGGAGTGTCAAGTCTTCGGACTTCATGATATGGCACCACACATCCACTAGGTCCCACCATTTCCATGCTCGAACTAATAAATGTCGAAAAAATCACATCAAATTTATTACTTTTCAAATTGTGGGGACATAGGTTGGTGGTTTTGTAGTAACCCTTCAATCGTTCCGGAATTGTCCCCACGCTAACATGTATGCCTTGTGGGAAACCATGGATTGGATTGCGGGACTCCCTTATGGAATTATCTATCATACAACTTGGATCTCTACAATGCCTCTTAACCCTCAATATTGATAGATCGTGACCAAAGTTAATGTGGGCCCGATCCATCTAAATTCTTCATCACACTTCACTACCTTGTGCCACCACTAGGAGTGTCACTCGGTAGGACACACAAAGCTGATACATGGTCCAATTAGGTGCATGACATATGACACATCCTAACTTCATTTCCATCTTACCAAGGTTCTTAACTCAATGACACATGACACACATCCCATGTGTCCACATCATCCCTAGTGACGTCAGTAGGCCACCTCACTCTGGTACTTTAGGCTTCGATATATTTCACCTCAACATACCTCGTTTCTCCCGAACAATCCAATTTTCTGACATGTGTCTCTTCTGACAAATGGTCCAAATTAACTCTGGACTTCGGGACTTTGGGAGTTTGCACTCTATTTACACCTTGTTTCTCCCAAATGCCATATTTCTGAACAAGCTAGCTTGTTGACACATGTTCCTTGCTTGGATCAATGGACAAGAAATACATCAAGTTCACTCTATCTTATCTACATGTGATCAAGAGTTGTGACCTCGGCTTAACCTTTGGGCACTTATCTCACTTTGCAAGATCGACAGTCCTGTTTTAATGAACCGTGAAGATCAATAGACATTAGTGATTATGGGAACTCAACTTTCTCATGCTTTAATATCCTTCCCTATCTCCACAATATGAAGATGCTCGTCTATAGTGGAATCAATATCCACTGTTGATTTGTTGATCGAACAAGATCAATGATCCTGAGGGATTGCAGGGTCTCAAATTACTCTCTCCTTAATTTCCTTTATGATCTCTGCAATCTCTCCCCACTGCCAATCTCCCCTCAATGATATCAGACGATCATGATTTAATCTTCGCTCAATATGACAGTTCAACTTCAAACCTTGTGGTTCCAAACCCTCGGTTACTGTAGTCTATTTTTTCTATTATCTTTCTTGAACTGATATACCTCCAGAGCTTCCAAACATCTCCAAGGTGTTCTCTTGGCACTATGAAATTATTTGAATTAAAATTTTGAACTTATCAACAACAATTTTCTCTAAGATTTTGATTCCATAACCACTTATATGGCTTAATTCAGGCTCAGTGTCAAAAACTAGGCTCTGAAGTTCAATTTGTCCATTTCGACAACAATTTGTTTCTCAATTTTTTTCTTCAACTTCCACTAACATGGCCCATCTAGGCTCAATGTTGAAACCATGGCTCTGATACCAATTTTTAATGTCCCCAACCACCAATAGCAAGGGAAGCGCCACTTCTTAGACATCTCTCTTAGCTTTGATGCCAATTTGTAATGTCCACAACCGCCAACAGTCCGACAACGCCACTATGGAATTTCACTGTAATACCATTTTGTGGAAGCCCCAACCACCCAAGTCAGGTCATGTAACACCACCAATAGACTGTTAAGCATTGATAGAATGTTAATTGTTCATCTCATAATACATATATATTACATGCATTTCTACGGAAAAAAAAGGCAATAAAATATACTACTACCATACTAACTCATGTGAAATTGTTCGTAAATCATACATGTAATGAAATCACATGATAACATTGTAAGAATAATAGACATACACAACAGACATCATTAAACAAATAATTTATAATTATCTTTCAATTGTGAATACCATCGCCTACGTGCAAACCTTCCATGAGCATCCCAGACTTAGACCACACTACTCATCACTCTCAGTACTGGGTCACCCCCAAGCTAGAACTAAACTCCACCAGGCAAGGGATTCCTAGTCTTGGCAAGGATATAAGGAAAGTCACACATTTTAACAGGAAGGATTCTCTCAGGAGCCACTTACGCCCACCTCTCATAGACTCTCATTCCCCACATGCCTATCCCACCCCATGAGTATACACCTTCATTGTTACATAGTTCATTATCTACTCCACCTCCCATCTGGGGCTTCAACAATAGGCTGGACAAGAAATCCCATCGCTTTGTAGCTGTTACTGGACTCCCTCTAGGAGAATTCACTTCCTAAGCACACTCTCTCACCTGGAGAGAGTTTCTCACAGGCCTGAAAACCTGCCTCTTCAATCTACAGGCCTGAAAAACCGCCTTTGCAAACCACAATCCTGACAACCTGAGTCTTCCATCCAACTCCTAAGACAAATGGGAAAGGGGGAAGGTAACAACATAACTCAGGTAAGGCAGAGTACGGCTCAACAAAATACCAGTGCATGAAAGTTACATAGGTTCATGATGGCCACAGGTTCAACAATTGCATAAATGGTTGGTCGCATGCTTGCTCAATGCATGAGCAAACTTTTCTGGATAAAGGTGGTTTACTAGTCAGAGAATGGAGAGAATGGTGAGAGTGTGAGATCCAACTCTATGTCCCCACAACCTCCGTCAGTCTTCCCCCCCAAAAAAAATAATTCCAACTTAAAACTACATGTGCCTGAGCTAACACATGTCGCTCATGAAACACGTTCCTTTCCATTTGGAAGTCATTCCCTCTTCCCAAAGGAACTTAGGATATAATCATATCCTTCTATCAACATTTAGAATAATAATAAATTATTATTGGACTTAAGCTCTTAAGATTAGTCCCTATTTCTAGCCTCTCAGTCCCCTCTCCCTTACCGAGCCTAGTGGATCTTAGCCCCCATAATATTTCTTCATAGTCGGTCTACATACAACGATGTTTTTATATTAATAATATGAATATTTACATGTACAAAACATGCTCTTGGCCTTTAACAACTAGGTTCACTGGCCTTATAAACACTTAAGCATATCAACTTATAATTTCTTGGCTTACCAACCTACAAAACATGTTACAATTCATAAATACAACTGGGGCTCGCCCTTGGGGATATTACACTTCAAATCCTACCAATAGAAACAGGCACATCTTCATCAAACAACCACTTTGGAAGCACCTTTCCTTTCAAGGTACAGATTAATTTTGATATTCCCATATTTTAAGGTCAGATAGATGTGGATTCCCTAGACAAATGGTTAAATCTATTAGAAAGTTATTTCTCTATTCACCATTTTTTATATAGGGAAAAGATCACCTTCACACTCCTTAAAGCTCTCCCCCATGTCAAACATTGGTGGGAAACTTACTGGGAGAAAAGTTCCACATAAGAGTTTGGAATATATGGGGCCGATCCCAGTTGGTATTTTTTTGTGGATGCAGTAAAGGAACAATATTACCTCGTTGGAAACTATGAGGAGTAGTATATGAGATGGACAACACTGCGGCAAGAGAGGGGCCAAGTAGTTCTAGATTTCACCAATACCTTTCATACATTGTGCATGAAGTTGGGTATCAAAGACTTTGAACAAAATTTGGTTTTGAAATACCGTGGGGCTCTACACAGATACATCCAAACTGAAATGGATATTCTAGAGATCTCATCACTCGGTGTTTCTTATCGATATGTTGTTAAAATAGAGTAGAAATTTAAGCAAAAAAAAAAAACAGGAGTTCGGGTTTCGAAATCCGCAACAACCAAAGTATGATAAAGACGACATTAAAAAATAGCTTCCTGAAAACCAATCTAAGCCACAAGAAAAGAAGGGTCACAGGAAGACGAAGAATAACACCAAAAAATGGTGTGATTTCCACAAAATCCCTTGGCACAACACCGATGAATATCACTCAAAACATTCATTGGTGGATGAGATCAAAGAATAGGAGCCGAACCTTGATTCATAATCTAATAATGAAAATACTGGTAAAAGAGATATCATTGATGCAGACCCCACTACTATTGTTGCAACCACAACAAATCAACTAGAAGAACCAACAAATCCTGAAGAGGGGGAGCACCCTTTTCATTCACAGATGTGGGTGAAAGGGACCCCACTGCATTTTATTGTTGATAGAAGAAGCCAAAAGAAGCTCATCTCAGTAGAGGTCGTCAAATAGTTGGGATTGTCGACAAAACCACACCTGAAGCCATACAACATTGGGTGGCTTCGCCAGGGATGATATCTTCATGTCATCCAATAGTGTATTATGTCATATGCCATCCAACTCTTCAAGGATGAGGTATTATGTGATGTTTCCCCACTGGATGTCTATGATGTTCTCTTGGGCCAGCCATATATGTTGAAGCGTCATGATATTTATGAGTCTCGGCCCCGTAGTGTCATTGTTACTTTGCAGGGTCATCTCTACAGAATACCAAAGGTAGTTATGACTATTTTCCCACCTAAATAGTGATTCAAGGTAGTATCTCATACTACAAATTTCAACTTCTTCACATTATGTTCAAATCATGAACAAAAGAATACCACTGCAACCTTAGTCCAAGCACCTTCTATCCAACAGAAGAAGGTCGATAAGATTTAAAAAAAGTGTAAAGATTCCTTCTGCACAAAGGAATATCATGTACCCAGACTGGTTAAAAATTTCCAACCATTCCAGCCACAGTTTCGTGAAAACCTTCAACACGCTAAGCAACACAACTTCTCGAACAAGGCAAGCAGATCATCAAGTGCAGATTCAACAAACACGTTTCCCTCTCCCTGGGAACTCAAAATAATGGAGACCATTGCTTCATAAGGAAGGAGGACTGATCCAGGTGGATATTGGTGGCCACCCGCCTTTTCCAATTGGCTCTAAACAATTTTCTAACAATTTTGGTAATTTACTATTTTTAGCAGCTTTTTAACTTTCGGGGCCATTTTGAGGGCCTAAATGAAGGTTTTTCAGGATCAAAGTTCTCAATGATAGAAGAAGGCTCTAATTTATCCCCCAAAATGAATCTCCTCAATGATACCTTTCCAACAAGATATCGTGTTCCCCAAATGGAGATCGTATTCCAAAGTTACACCCCCAGGAAGTTGATACACCAAACTACCCAAAACAGGGTCCACAAAAATGTTGGCTTTTCATCGTCTGAGGTTAGGGTTTTGAATTTTATTTATGATAAAAAGGCCTTTGGAGCCTCATTGTAAAATTATCTTCTTGAAAATGTGGGTATCTGTCACATCTCTTCTTAGAGATAAAATGCCACCATTCTAGCGAGTCTTTCACTTTGTATTTTTTACAGTCTTTGTTCATTTTCGCTCATTAATAGAAAATTGTGTATTACTATATCTTTGTGTTTATGGTTGCATCTCTGATACTTTTTTTATATTATTGGATATTTGATATATCTCTATACATTTCTTTATTATATCTCCTCTCTCATTTAGTGCCGAAAATAATTCGGATCATTTTTCCTCTAGGATCGAAAAGAACCCCCCCGACACTTGCCTGGCCACAATTTATTTTGAATATTATTAACCATAAAATGTATGTATTGTGTTGTTATAATTCATATTGTAATATATACATATGACCACAACTCACACATCATTGGGAAATTTTGTGGCTAAGGCCATATTCCTTATTATTTTATTATATTACAAGTTATGCTTATGGATGACTGAATGAAACTTGATTTGTAGGCTCAATAATTGTCTTGCGGTGTGTGTGCTTGTTTTCTGGAACAACAAACCTCTCCTAATGGAGCTACCTATATTGAAAGTATTTGTCACTTGAGTTATGAATAAATATACATCTCAAAATTTCATTTTTATTATAT
The DNA here is from genome assembly GCA_009831015.1 of Picea engelmannii. Taxonomy (NCBI): domain Eukaryota; kingdom Viridiplantae; phylum Streptophyta; class Pinopsida; order Pinales; family Pinaceae; genus Picea; species Picea engelmannii. Next base: position 311,554 of record ML778492.1, read on the forward strand.
CATATTGTGCCGTTTTTTTTAATCTAAAATACAAAGTGTTTTCCACAAAATAATTAAGGCATTGAGGTTCACCTAGGAAATACAATTCAACCCTCTTTATCCCATAAGATAGAATGTGATTTGTTGGTATCTGTATAGTATTAGATATGTGTTATATTATTTTCAAGACCAACCTCGTGTGTGGTCAAGGGGGTGGGGGGTCACATGGGGGTGGTTTCCCCTCTTGTGAAATGGCTTGCAAGGGGGCAAATCCCCTAAAAGAAAATTGGATTTTTTTGCATCTATTTTTAGTGGTTTTCTAAACATTGTTTTCCCTCTTGGCGATTTTGTGGTGCATGGGTGGATTTGCGTCTTAGACAATGGTTTTATAATTCCAATTAAATAATTAGGATTGTAGGCTAATCTGATTCAATGGACTATGGGTTTTTGGATGGTTGTAGCCTAAAATTTCTACAAAAAATAATTTTTTCTAGCTATATTTTTCGGTGAAATTTGCCTGAAATCTAGCGAGAAATTATTAGATCCACAATTTTGAGTGATTATTTTTGTATATTCTGAGTTCCCAAAGGGTTTTTCAACACGTTGATTCCATTTTTCCATTTAGAAATGGATTTTAAACAACAAAAAATAGTGATTATTTGCAAATTTATATCACGGGATTCCAACAAAAAAAACATTTTTTAGAACACATAGACAATGCCTTTTTGGATGTCGTGGGATCCTATATATATTTAATTATAAAAAACGAAGTTGTATGATGATGAATAAGAATTAGAGGTGCATCTCTAAAAATATTTTTAGTTTTCTCAGTTTGGGTTTTCAAGGTAAATCTATGTATATGTGCAATTGCAATTGTGTTCTTTTCCATTTTTAATAATCTTGTAGAATTCCTGCATAAACCTCGATAGATCTAGAATTCTAGTTAAATTGAACACAAACAATTTGTTGATATTCAAGAGATGAGAGAAAGTTTTTTCTCCATAAATTAGAGAATTATATTAATAAAAAATGAATATACATTAGAAATCATTCTCAAAAAGAAGAGAGGAGGTGAATATATAGAATTTTCAACATAGAAATTCTAGTCAAAAAAAGCTATAAATAGCTAAAATAGGTGTCATAAGCTAAGGGAGATCACATAGTTCTACCTAGACCACTAAAGATACATGTCACACACTCATTAATGTCCAGAAGAGTCAAGTGATGCACATTATCTCACTTAATCTCACTTAACTGAAAAGAGAAGTAGTTCCAACTCACTTAACTGACCCGAAATAGTAGTTACTAATAATAGTAACGACATAAATCATTAATTAAGGAATAAATATCTCACTCAAAGAGGAGGTGCACATTACCTAATAATAGATGATTTTTTTCATGGGGGATTTGGAATAAATCATGAATAAATCAAGAAAATCAAGAATAAATCGAGAAAATCACGAAAAATCAAGAAAATCAAGAACCGGGAGTTGGGTCTTGATCTAAAATTAGCAGTTTTCCCTAAAATCTAGGGATGCGGCACCCTTCTTCTCTATGTGGAAAAAATAGGTGAAATAAAGTGTAAATGAATGTATTAACCAATATCTAGGATTCTAGGCTAGGTATAAACTAATGTAAGTTAGGGATATGCTCTAACATCCCCCCTTAAGCCTATCTGTAATGACAAAACATTTGAGTCCCGACAACTTGGCCATTTTAGGTACTCATTACATAAAATAATTCCTCATGAAAAGAGGAAAGAGGGAAAACCTCGTGGGAAACACCCCCCCCCCAAAAAAAAAAATGTTGAGTGGCCAAAAGTGACCTACTCAGTTGTCTCCACCACTCCAAGCATAACTCTCAGTTCTGAAAATTTCTTTTCAGTGAAGTAATTGGTGAATATGTATGCAACCTTAGAGAGTGACTTTGGATCTGAAACAAGTGACATATAGAAATTTATTGGCATCAAAGGTTTTGTATCAACCAGGGCTTGAGGAGCCCCAAAAAACTATGATCTAGTCCTTCTTGTATTCGCAGGATCACTGACTAGTTCACTCGCATCTTGCAAGGTTTTCTTTGCCCAAGTTGGAAACTGAGTTGGAGAAGCCATGACCTGCTCCTCATCCTATGTATTATACCTTAAAGTATGCTTTGATGGTTTTTCTTAAGTTCTCGAAGAAGTTTCTGACTCCTCCTCATCAGTGACAACAAGTGGTTCCTCGACAGGGTCTTCTGAAAAATCATGCAATGATTCTTCTTCAAACTTCACACTTCGAGCTAGAATGAAATTCTCAGTGTGAGATTCCAAAAATCTATATCCTTTGACACCTTCAAGATATCCAACAAATATGCATTCAACACTTTGAGGCTCCAAATCCTTCCTCTTATCTATCGGAATGTGAGTCCATGCTCGTGAACCAAAAATATGAAAGTGCGACACTTTCAGTTTCTTACCGGTCCAACATTCAAAAAGAGTGGTGCCTTTGAGTGATTTGTGAGGAAATAAGTTTTCAATGTATGTTTCACAATTAATATCTTCAGCCCATAGCTTGGGAGATAATGATTTCAGTTGTAGCATACAATTTTCCATCTCTTTTAGGGACCGGTTTTTCCTCTCCGCAACACCGTTTTGTTGTGGTGTATATGGCACTATGTGTTGTAGTTGTATACTGATTGAAGGTTACAGGAATGGGTCCAGAATTTCACTGTGAATCAGAACAAGTGGTGAAGAAGCTCTATGTGCCTTCCCTTTGTCAAACTTTTTCTCTGGATGCTTGCCAAGAATGCATCCTTGACATACATTGCTTGTGAATTTAATAGTTGGCAATCCTTCTACCATGTTTTCCTTGTTGAGTTGATGCAAGTACTTATAGTTTAGATGGCCAAATATTTCATTCCATAAACTATTGATATCATTATATTGTGACAGAAATACAGTGTTAATATATTTAGGAACAAAGTGGGAGAAGAAATACAAATGAGAACTATGATCTGTAATTCCATGTGCAGGCTGTGAGCCTGTGGAAATGTCAGTAATCACTACAGAGTCCAAAGTGAACTCAACCTTCCTTCCAGAGCTAGAATGAGTGATATGATATATCGAGAGAATATTTGTATACAATGAGGGTACATGAAGCACATTTGTGAAGCATCCCCCTTCAAGATCAAAAATTCCTTCTCCGCACACCTTTGCGGGTGTGGCATCACCCAAGTAAATTGGGGATCTAGTGCTTTCTTCGATGGAGGAAAATTCATATTTTGATGTAGTCATATGGTTCGATGCACCTAAATCAAGGATCTAATCTGATGGAGTGGATGTTACATCCATTAAAGCATGACCATCTCGTGCTCTCCCTCCCGTTCTATTATCATCTTTCTTCTTTGCATTTTCGGGCACCGTGAGATTGTGCTGTTGCAATTGCTTAGCCATCTCATCGATAGTCTTCCTCATGCAATTTTCTTCGGGATGAAAACATTTGGAACAGTAGCTGCAAATTTTTCTTTCCTTCTTCTTATTCTTACCCTTAGGTTCAGAAGATTTCTCTGAATATTGTGCGAATCTCTCCTTCTTCGATTCAGGAAATTTACTCGTTCCTTTTTCCTTGTCTTTTCCACTGCTCTTTGGAGCATCAGTAGCCACAAGTGCTTGTTTATTGGAATACTTGATGGCACCCATTTGGACTAACTTAGCTTTCTCTTGAGTCAATTATACAATGAAATCATTCAATGGAGGCATTTTCCATTTTTCCTGAGTCAGTTTAGATGCTTGAAAAGACGACACAAATATGGAATATTCAGGGCCTAATTTCGAGTGAATTGAAAGGATGAGTTGTTCTTCCCCTTTCGTGAATCAAAATGCATTAAGTTCAACGAGGAGGGATTTGAAATTGGTGAAGAATTATTGCAGGTCACTGAAATGAATTGGACTTAGGGATATTAGTTCATTCTCCAGTTGATGCACTCTCATTGCATCCTACTTGTCGAATAGTCCTTCCAATGTGGTCCAGACCACATCGGGAGTAGTGGCTCCAATGACATGAAAGAGGAGTTCTCTAGAAATTCATAGGCATATCAGCCCAATTTATTCATATAACTTATTGAAATACTTTATCTTCTCTGCTGCAGCAGTCGGTTCTTTCTCCGTTCCCATTGTTACCTAGTAAAGCCCTTTGCTTCAGAGGAGCAGAGAAATCTCTGTCTTCCATTTGTAGTAATTGAAAGGATTTAGAATGAGTTTTGTGGGATGAGAGAGATGATAAATTTATTATTTATGTGCCTCCTGATGATCTATACCTGTAAATAAAACTATGTACAGTCCACTAGATTCAATCTAGCTCTGATACCATGTAGAATTCATGCAGAAACCCTGATAGATCTAGAATTCTAGTTAAATTGAACACAAACAATTTGCTGATATTCAAGAGATGAGAGAATTTTTTTTCTCCATAAATCAGAGAATTATATTTATCAAAAATGAATATACATGAGAAACCATTCTCAAAAAGAAGAGAGGAGGTGAATATATAGAATTTCCAACATAGAAATTCTAGTAAAAAAAAGCTAGAAATAGCTAAAATAGGTGTCATAAGATAAGGAAGATCACATAGTTCGACCTATACCACTAAATATACATGTTACACACTCATTAATGTCCACAAGAGTCAATTGATGCACATTATCTCACTTAATCTCACTTAACTGACAAGAGAAGCAGTTCCAACTCACTTAACTGACCCGAAATACTAGTTACTAATAATAGTAACAACAAAAATCATTAATTAAGGAATAAATCTCTCACTCAAAGAGGAGGTCTGCATTCCCTAATAATAGATGATTTTTTTCATGGGGGAGTTGGAATAAATCATGAATAAATCGAGAAAATCAAGAATAAATCGAGAAAATCAAGAAAAATCAAGAAAATCAAGAACCGGGAGTTGAGTCTTGATCTAAGTTTTCCCTAAAATCTAGGGATGAGGCACCCTTCTTCTCTATGTGTCCAAATTAGGTGAAGTAAAGTGTAAATGAATGTATTAACCAAGATATATGATTCTAGGCTAGGTATAAACTAATGTAAGTTAGGGATATGCTCCAACAAATCTTTGTGTGCATTACATTACTGTAAAAGGTTTAAACCTTGCATTTGGTATCATAGAGGTTATTAACTTTTGGGGGATGCCTTTGTGGCTATGGGTTTGAATCAAGTCTTTGATTGAGCTTGTTACACTGGGAGCTTTGTATTATCGATTTTTGTGGTGAAAAGAAATGCCAAGAAATTCAAAAATAGAGATCGTGAAATTTAATGGAAAATATTTTGAGTTATGGAAGCTCAACATGGAATATTTGTTGGTATAAAAATATCAATGGGTCATTTTGGATCCAAGAAATGAACCTATAGGAACATCAATAAAAAAATAGGAAGATTTGGATCAGAAGGCAAAGACCACAATCTGGTTGTGTCTCTGAGATTCAATATTACCAAATGTGTCAAGGGAAGATACAACTAAGGAATTATGGAATAATTTAGGGGATTTGTATCATTATGAGTCCCTAGTAAAAAAAAAATCCTATGGAAGAAGTTGTACAACCTAAGGATGAAAGATCGAGACTCAGTGACAAAGCATATGAATGCCTTCAATATTGTAGTGACTCAATTATTGTTTGTTTATATTAAAATTTCTGATGAATATAAGTGTATGAATTTATTTGTCTCTTTAATAGACTTGTGGGATAGTCTAGTTTTATCCATAGGTAGTAATGCAACTACTTTAAGTTTTGATGATGTGGTGTCATCCTTGTTGTTGGAGGAGATGAGGTGGAAAAAAATGGAAATCCAGAGCACAAATGCCTTATTTACAAGAGGATGCTCCTAGGAAAGAATTAGAAATAAGTATTGAATGGGAGATCTAAATATCCTAGAAAATATATATAGGTATGATGGAGATGTGGAAAATAATGGAATTACAAGGAACAAAGAAGATCCAAAAGTGTTGAGAGAGGGAAGGGAAATAATAATGCCTCTTCTACAGAAGAAAAAACTTCCACAGATGGAGGAGGGGATGTGTACTTAGATTCTTTAAGAACACATGCATATCATGAGGCATGGTTGGTCGAATTAGGTGAATACTTCCATATGACTCCTCATAGGGAGTGGTTTTACTAATATGAAAGGTATATTAAGGGTGATGTTTTTCTAGGAGATTACTTGATAACAAAAATAATAGGACAAGGAAAATTCAATTTTAAGCTCATGAATGGTAGGAATAGAACACTCCCTAGTGTTCTTCACATCTCAATATTGGTCAAGAATTTGAATTCTATAAGTAAGATGGATAATGTAGGTATAAAAATAATATTTTGAAAAGGAAACATGTAGGATGTTTCGAGGGGCAATAGTTTTTTTCAAGAGTGATTGGATTGGAACTCTTTATAAGTTGTTGGGAGGCACTATTAGTGATAGGTGAAACAATTCCATTGTTCCTGAGATTGGAGCTAAAGAAGGAAGACTTATATAGTCTCCATAGAAAACACTATGCTATGGCATCAAAGACTATGTCATATAGGAGAAAAGGGACTTTGAGTACTACATGATAAAGGTATGGTTGAAGGTATGTCCAGTTACTCTTTGGATTTTTATTTTTGTGAACAATGTATATGGGAAGATGAATTGTGTAAGACTTTCCTTTGATGCTACAAGGGAAGAGGGAATATTACAGTTGGTGCACACTGATGTGTTTGGACCTATGTTGGTTCCATCACTTGGTAAATATATGTAATATTTCTTAATTATAGATGAATTCTCAAGGAATACATGGATTTATTTTCCTAGGAAAAAATATGAAGTCTTTGACAAATTTTAAGAGTTTAAGGCTCTTGTGGAGAACCAGATAGAGAAAAGAATTAGGGTGTTCAAGACATATATTGGTGTAGAATTATGTGGAAATGAATTCATACAATTATGTAATAAGTGTGGTACAGAAAGAAAGAATAATACTCCATAACCACTTCAAAAGAATGGAGTTACAGAAAGGATGAACATGACGCTGATGGAAAAATCAAGGCACATGCTCAGTGGTGTTGAGTTAGGACAAGAATTTTGGGCAGAGGAAATGAGTACTACATGTTACCTCATCAATCAATAACCCTCATCAACACTGGATGACAATAATCCATACAAGGTATGGACATGTAGGAAACCCTCTCTTACATATTTGAGGGCATTTGTATGTGATGCTTATGTACATGCTCAAAAGAAAAATATAAGTAAGATAGATAAAAAAATTGAAACGTGTATCTTTATTGGCTATAGAGATGGTTTTAAAGGTTATAATATTTGGAACCAATAAACTAAGAAGGTAGTGTATAGTCAAGATGTGGTATTTAGAGAAATCAAATATGTTTTCAAACAAGAAGTCCTAGACGGGGAGGAATATATAGAGAAAGTAGAGTTTGAATTGAAGGAAAATGAATCAAAATATATAGAAGAACATGAATAAGAAGAGGAAGAACCTCATACTACGGTATTTATGAGATTTTTTCCAAAAAGAAGGAAACTGAAAGGGTATACTCCACCTAATGTTTCTCTAATTTTCCTTTGTTTATTACTAATTATGATCCTAGAAATATTAGGGATGTAGTGGATTCAAAGGAAAAAAAACTATGGAAAAAGTCCATGGTTGAAGAAATGGAATCCATGGACAAGAATGAGGCTTGGGATTCAGTGGAGTTTTTGGTTGGAATATATCCCATTGGAAGAAAATGGGTATTTAAGAAGAAGTTATAGAGTGAACTAAATATTTCTTTGAATCAAACAAATAAATTTCATGAAGTCTCATTCTTCCACCTAAAGAGGCCTTAGGAAAAACTAACTCCTTTGAGGAATGAATATTCCTATCCATGTCATCTATGTTAACCCACAAAGGATGACTAGATTCCCTTATCAACATTTGCAGATGTTGATCCTCCTTCTTATCATCATAATTTTTCATAAAATTTTATCTTTTTTATTTTTTTCTTGTCCATTTTTACCTTGTAGGAACAACATAAACATGGAAACAAGTATCTTGTGGATGTCTTGGGAGATGATATATTGAACAAGAATATGTCATGTTCTCATAATCCAAGACCCAAGTGCAATGAAGTTTTTTCGATTTGAGAAACATTTTTTTTAGAAGACCCATACGAAGATTCATGTGAACATAAATGTAAGCATATGTACACAATTGAATTCAAGAGTTATCTCAAGATCATATTTGACATAAGTTCCCAAAGAGTTCTCACTATCCTCAAAGCATAGTAAATGATAGAAATGTATTGGTAGATTAGGAGGATTAATCTAAACTGACATTTTCATAATTGATATAGAATTAGGATCAAAATTTGGAAACTAAGGAGTTATAACAATCCTCGCATTTCACCAAAAGAATAAAAAGAATCCTTTGTAATAAAAAAAGATCTCACATTTCTTTGTCAAAGTTGAATGAATCACACTGATATAAACATGAAGTAGGACACCAATACCCATTAAATCAACAAATGACTATGTCATTTTCATACAAGGAATGTAGATGGTTGAGTTTTGGAAATGTAATATCGACCATCAACACCTCCTCAACATGCTCTGCTATATAATATCAACATAAATTTTTCACTGCATCCCTAAAATACATCCCAGTGCCCAACACTCATGCAATGACAATGCCGAAACAATAGTAGAATCATTCGAAATATGATGATAAAAAATATGAAATATATCCTCTATTAGTTTATCCTTATAAAGAAGGAATGACTGGGAAATGTGAATCTGTAAGGTACCAAATATATTATAATAGAAGACAACATAAACACTACAGAGAATAACAGGGAAACAATACAATATATGAAACCACGACACCAAAATAATACCTTTATTGATGGGAAACAATGTCCACTTTCCTCTTCAAGGGGGAAACCTCTATCATAGAAACTCTCTATTACAATAATTCTCAAGAAAAATACTTCTCATGCCCTCGACTCCTATTTAAACTAAATCTATCTACCAAAGGAACATTCTAGAGGAAGATCTTCTAGAAGCAGAAGCTTCTATTAGATATTCTTACATTTGACTTGTTCTTCCTTATTACTAGCCATGATTAATAGCATCCTTTATTACATGGAAAATATATTAGTCTACCTATATGAGGGGTTAGGAGGTTAGGTCCCTAACATTCCCTCCACCATAAAAATGATCTTGTCCTCAAGGATTGAGATGCATAAATTGTTGTAGAATGGTAGTTGACTCCTAGGTGGCATATGATGGACATGTATATTTACATTGTACTAACACTTCCTTCATGGTGCATTGATGGAGACGACACTCATGTTGGTCCAAGAATGCTTGTGGATACAACTAGATGGAGCCTTCTTCATCCAACTCAGAGAGACTAGTTTGAGTTTGGCTCTTAGTTCTAATCACCTTCTTTAAGCATGAGACATGAAAAAAAATATGGAGCTTATAATTACTTCGAAAATATAACTGATAGGCCACTCGTCCCACATTCTCTATAATTGTATTTTTGGATCTTGATTGGATTGGAAGGAGGGGCAGGAGTGGTGAGTTTAAGGCAGTGAAGAAAGGATGGTTTGTGGGTTTGAGAAGAGACAATATGTTGTGCTTCCTTATCTCTTTTATTACCTTCCACCTAGATTTGAGGGCAAGCCATGAGGATATGGGTACAAATCCCATCCTTGATGCCACT
>ML778492.1:326646-344085 GCA_009831015.1 Picea engelmannii
TGTGGGGATCGTTTTCCCAAAACTTCCCTCTTACACAAAAACTCCTTAGTTAACATTCAACATTTTCTCATTACTCATTGATGTCATTTATAATAATTTATATGTGAATACATATCAAAAACATATATCATCAACATATCATCAACAAATCATCTCCACAAGGAACACAAAGAACACAAGATGTATGCACAATTTTTCTTTTTATTATGGACTTCAATCCGGGGGTTTTTCAGCAACAACTGAATAAAGTACAACTATACAAGAGCACCAGCTCTATATGCAAGACTCATATTAAATTCTTGTCACCAACTAAGATGATGCAACAATCCTCAACAGATATCAATCTGTCAACATAAACAAGTGCATCAACCATGCACCAACATGTGCCAAACAACCTGTAATCGACCTGTACCATAAACAAGTGCATCCAAAAATGTACCAAGTATATAACAATCATGTTTCAACTACTCATCAACAATTAATCATCAATATGTACCAAAATCATGAACTATACACCTCATGTATGTGCCAACTCATCAACTACTTGTCTCAACCATGACTAGTTTTGGATTAGTCAACAACTCCAACTTGAAATAATCATAACTTTGTACCTGTAATGAATAAATATATGAAACATATATACAATTTTATTTAGTGTGTTTTATTCAATTCCTCCAAGTGGCACTACTTGGAACCTCTCATAAAAGGAGTTATAGCAAAAATGGCATACCTTGTTGAATTCTGTCTTATTATAGAGAGTGACCTTGTAGAGCATTCCCCGCACAAAATATTCATTTAATTGATATGAAATTGTTACAAAGAATACTAAAGGCTGTACCCTAACCAACACATTTTTTCTCACTAAATTTGGATATGTTATTAAGAAGTTATGACATTTTTACCCGAAACACCTGTTTTTGACTAGTTTCAAGGCTAGCCACAAACCCTATTTTCCATGGAGTGTAACTCCCAAAATACAACGACCCACAAGCTGAATTTTTTACCACATATACTTCAATATGTTTTCTCAATGGAATATAAATTTCATGTTCTAAATCATTATATAAAAAAGTTTATAGCAAAATGGGTGAGATGCCCTGTAAATAACATACCTTAGAAAGCATCATCAAAAGAATTTATCCTCCCTTCAATTCCGACCCTCTTTTCTTCACCTTCCTTCTGAAATTAGACTTAGATATCCTTTTTTACCTCATTCACCTATATATATTCAATATTCTCAAGTGTTCCACACCAAAAATGCTTAAGAAGCTCTCACAAGAAGCTCTCCATCAATACTCCAAAAGATATTCTCACAAGAAGCTCTCCATTGATCCACAAAAAGGATGATCTACAAGAGACCATTGATATCTTATTTATACTTTCATTATCTAGGTAAATTAACCCATTTTTAGGTCATTTAACCCATTTCTAGGTCACTTAACATATTTTCCTTATTTTAGGGTTAACCACTTTCCATAAATAGAAATTTCTCCAATATTTAAATATTCCTTCTTGATTTTCTAATCTTACTTTATCATTTCTTGATTTTCTCACTTTTCTTTATTACTTAAATAATCCACCTTGACTTTGTCACCTTACTTTATCATTTAAATAATGATTTCTTCTTTTAGGTCACTTAACCCATTTCTAGGTCACTTAACCCATTTTCCTTATTTTAAGGGTTAACCACTTTCCATAAATAGAAGGTTCTCCAATACTTTATCATTTAAATATTTCTTCTGGATTTTGTCACCTTACTTTATCATTTCTTGATTTTTTCACTTCTCTTTATTATTTAAATAATCCACGTTGACTTTGTCACTTTACTTTATCATTTAAATAATGATTTCTTCTTTTAGGTCACTTTGACTTATTTGACCTTGGGGGCTTCAAGTCTTCATGTGGGGGTCCTTCATCTTCGTAAGGCCATAACTCTCAAACCATGAGGATTTATGTGACATTACACATACCACTGAAAATGGCATGACAATAAATATCCATCTAGGATAGTTTCACCAACAATTTCCTTGATCTTCATCTCATTATTCCACATACAAGTATGGGTTCTCCAACCATTCTTCTAGGATAAATCAATCTGTAAAGCATCTTCCCTTGAGGCCTTTCACCATAATGGGACCACTTTGGAGTTCATACATTTGTGCACCTTGTCAATCATGATAATACAATAATGAGAGCAAGGGTCCTCCAACCATTCTTCTAGGATAACTCAATCCGCAAAGTGTCTTCCCGTGAAGGCTTTCACCATAAGGGGACCACTTTGGAGTTCATCCATTTGTGCACATTATCAATGATGATAATACAATAATGAATCATCTATACATTTTTCCAACAATGCATCATTTACTAATGAAACCACAACAATCCATCTTCATCATGTATCAATGACAACCATTGATCCATATTCATTTATGCATTGTCATCAAGGAAAATACATATTATATTACATCAATCATCAATCAATCAATCCTTTGACATCAATCAATCACTTGAAATCAATCAATGACATTAATCAATCAAACCATTGGCATCAATGACAATATGATCCAACAAAGCATTCTAGGAAAAAAGAATCATACATGCCCTCCGTGTGGAAATAAAACCACTCAAAGGAATATATAAAGTCTTCCACTATGCCAGATTGTTTCAACTTGATCAAACGACCAAAATGGTGGGTGTAAGTTTCAAATCGTTCATAAATCTCTGCAAAAAATTATGTCCAAGCAACATACCCCTTGCAAGAATTGTTTCTCCATTGCCACCATTGCCAATGTCCACAATATAGATGGAGAACATCATACTAGATTTTGGCCAACTCATTAGTAATGTTGTACAAATAGAAATAGTGTTCCATTTGAGTGACCCAGCCTATGGGATCCAAGCCATCAAATTTTTTCACCTCCAGGAGAGGGGGATGCAGTTCTTGCTAAAAGTGGTTGGAAGGAAAGGATGTGGATTGGGAGGATTCAGGATTGTCAGGGTTATAAGGTATTGTAGAAGAGAAAGGATCTAGGGAATTCTTAAACCAGGTGGTCAAATTGTTCACTACATCCTAGGATTGTTCACAGATGGTTGTCAATTGAGTGATGGATGTGGGAAGTGATTTGGGCGAAGAAAGATAGGAGATGGGGTTAGAAACACTATAATTAGGGAAAGAAACATTGATCCAGGTTTGTTGATTAGCTTTGTCCAAAGAAGTGAGACATTGTTCTCAATCTTGGTTGTGGGTGTGGGCCATGGGGATGGGGAAAGGTGGGGGAGTGGAACCACATAGAAAGGGGTTATCAGTGAATGATACCACAATGATCAATGCAAATAGAGGAAGTCAATGGGATAGGTTCCAAATAAAGGTGTCTAGAAGGGGTCGAGTCCATGGGTAAAAACAAAAGGATGAAAAATGATACGTATGACTGTAATTAGGGTGAAGAGAGGAATCCAACGGGATCAATCTCAAATAAGGGTGAAGGTAGCACCCAATCTTTCTTTTAACTCTTGTGGAGTTAAAATTCGATTTGAATAACATTGCATTGACAAAATGCCTAAATTCTTAACAAGAAGAAATGTGTAGTAATTTTGAAGCCTGAATGTAGGAGGCAAGGTTGCACAACAATAGACTTTGTTTGTTATTTTTTTTTTCCATTCTTTTTTGAGGGGTTAGTGTATTAAGGGTTTCTACACAGAAGGGTTTTCCTTGTGATATAAATCTTTGATATACGAGTGGGGTTGAACAACAGTACTTGATCCAATATCTTAGGGAACCAACTAAGGAGGCTAGATCGTACCCTTAGTCATACTACAAGATTACATAGATACTAGAGAGTATCTTCCCAAGTGTTTTTATTGATAGCATTATAGAAGTCAAGCGACCAATTGGTTTATTTATGGAGGGCTTCAGGAGATCTAGCCAATCTGTATATATGTGTTGTTAGATGTGCTACCACTCGAAGGGCTACCAATAGGATTTACAAGGGTGGCCAACAATGTACTCTTAGGAACCACTTGTAGTTCCTATCTGTATGCTTCCCTGACGACGGATTTATGCATTGAACGACATATCTCTATAGTTTTAAGACACTTGAACATGTCTCTACCCTAAAAACAATAACCCGCAATTCCTGCCAAGGAAAGTGATTTGATACCACTTGTAAGGTACCCGATCTATTATAATAGTAGAAAACATAAATACTGTTGAGAATAACAACAAAACAATGCAATATATGAAACCATAGCACCAAAATAATACCTTTATTGATGGGAAACAATGTTCACTTTCCTCTTTGAGGGGGAAACCTCCAACACAACAATGCTCTATTACAATAATTCTGAAGACAAAGACTTTTCATGCCATCTACTTGTATTTATACTAAATCTATCTACGAAAAGAACAATCTAGAGGAAGATCTTCTAGAAGTGGAAGTTTCTATTAGGTCTTCTTGCATTTGACTTATACTTCCTTATTACTAGGCCTTGTTAATATCGACCTTTATTACATTGAAAATGTATTATTCTACCTACGTGAGGGGTTAGGGAGGTTAGGTCCATAACATAATCCCTAGGCTATGCTTCAATTTCTGCTTTAAATCTAACTCATAGCTCTAAGAGTTCACCCACATATGTAAGGTTTTCCTAGAAATTGACTTGAACATAATATGAAATTTGATCTTGGTATCAAAATCTACAAGCCTTTCATTAAAAACTTGACAAGTAGCCTTGGAACTACCATAAAAAATTGGCAGTCAAACATTTTAGCATTCATATTCAAACACCTTACATAAATTTCACCGAATATTTTGTTTCCAGATGTTAAAACTACTTGAGTAAGAAATTTATCAAACACCTAGATCCTTAAGAAAATTCAAACACTTTTCTTTCAAACAAATCAAGAAACACATGTCATTCATCTGCAATACTTTGGCATTGATTGTGTGTAGTCATTTTGTCAAACAGATGCTAAGTGGTGAGAAATTGATTATTAAGTTTTTTGTAGATCTAGGGGAATCGATAACTAATCGTGATTAATGAGGCGAGGCCTAATTTCAAATCCAAATGACTAACACTATAACCCTTAGGCTAGTGTCAAGTGCTCGCAAGCCAAGACCTAGTAGGAAACTTATGACTTAGCAAGGATCAAGACATCCTGATGCCCATAAACCCTAGGACATAAGTCAATTACTAATTATAACTCATCTCTTTGTATTTTAATATGGGGTAATGTTTTCATTGACATGGCCAAATTTTGATTAAATCTTTACCAAATTTGAGGAAGTCCTCTACATTCTCATAATGACCCAGTTTCCCATATTAAAGTTCACTAAGATCCATTTAATTTAACAAAAATGTATTAAATCTTTTAGAGAGCCCAAACACCTTTTTTATTAACACTCACCCAAATAGTTACTACTTCATACTTCATATTATCTAGAAATAAAGAAATTGGATTTTAATGGTATTTTTTTAAGTTTTCAGAGAAATTGAAATATTTTATTTTATTTATTTATGGACTAAAATTTATGTTCAAATTTTATTTATTTATGGATTTCGTTAAGTAAAAACTAAATTGGTTATAAAAACCTTTGTTTGCTATAAATAAGTGTATGAGATCCCTTTCGTCCGAAGATTTTACTGGTAAAGTATACAAAGATTTGAACATGCAACCTCTTTGAAGGAAACACATGGTCTTAACCATTAGACCCACTGAAAGTGTATTAATCCTCCTGGAATGCACCAAATTCAAACTCAATGTTCAATCTCCATGTTACTTTGTAGACACAACAATTTCATCTTAATGTGTGACATTAATTGGATATATAGCCTTTATTTTGGATGGATTAAAGTTGTACATTCAATTTCAAATTCTAAATATTAAAAGTCAAATCTTGTGGGAGGTAGATATTGACCGATTCTTTCATTTATGTAACAGGAGAATCTGCTCAGTCCTCAACAATTGAATACGCAATTACGTATATCAGGATCGGAATAGAACTCTAACCATGGAAGTTGAGGCACATAGGCAGAGTGTTGCAATGATAGAGAAATGGGGTAAGGCGTTAAGTAGGTATTTTAATGTCGTGGTGGTGTTAACAGTCACTACCACTCGTGATTTTGATACAGAGAAATCTGGTGTCTATAATTCTATAGTTTCATCGTTGATAAACAACACGCTATCGTGTGACCTAAATGGATATCGTACGCCAAATTTACACCCCTACGAAGTTGATACACAAAACTACCCAAAACGGGGTCCACAAAACCGTTGGCTTTTCATCTTCTGGGGTTAGGGTTTTGGATTTTCTTTATGATAAAAAGGCCTTTGGAGCCTCATTGTAAAATCATCTTCTTGCAAATGTGGGTATCCTTCACATCTCTTCTCAGAGATAAGAAGCCACCATACTAGGGAGTCTTTCACTCTGTATTTTTTACAATCTTTGTACATTTTCGATCATTAATAGAAAATTGTGTATTACTATATCTTTGTGTTTATGGTTGCATCTCAGATACATTTATGTTATATTATTGGATATTCGAGATATCTCTGTACATTTATTTATTATATTTCCTCTCTCATTTAGTGTCGAAAATAATCCAGATCATTTTTCCTCCGGGATCGAAGAGAACCCCCCCCCCCCGCATGCCTAGCCACAATTTATTTGGAATATTATTAACCATAAAATGTATGTATTTTGTTGTTATAATTCATAGTGTAATATATACATATGACCACAACTCACACATCATTAGGAAATTTTGTGGCTAAGGCCATATTCCTTGTTATTTTATTATATTATAAGGTATGGTTATGGATGACTGAATGAAACTTGATTTGTAGGCTCAATAATTGTCTTGCAATGTGTGTGCTTGTTTTGTGGGACAATAAACCCCTCCTAATGGAGCTACCTATATTGAAAGGATTTTTCACTTGAGTTATTAATAAATATACATCTCAAACCTTCATTTTTATTATATCATCTTGTGACCTTTTTATATCTAAAATACAAAGTGTTTTCCACAAAATAATTAAGGCATTGAGGTCCACCTAGGAAATACAATTCATCCCACTCTCTATCCTATAAGATAGAATGTGATTTGTTGGTATCTTTATAGTATTGCCTATGTGTTATATTCTTTTCAAGACCAACCTCGTGTGTGGTTGAGGGGGTGGGGGGTCACATGGGGTTGGTTTCCACTCTTTTGAAATGGGTTGCAAGGGGGCGAAGCCCCTAAAAGAAAATTGGAAAATTTTGCATCTATTTTTAGTGGTTTTCTAAGCATTGTTTTCCCTTTTGGCGATTTTGTGGTGCATGGGTGGATTTGTGTCCTAGCCAATGATTTTCTAATTCCAATTAAATAATTAGTATTGTATTCTAATATGATCCAATGGATTATGGGTTTTTGGATGGTTGTAGTCTAAAATTTCTACAAAAAAGAATTTTTTTCAGCTACATTTTTTGGGGAAATTTGCCAGAAATCTAGCGAGAAATTATTAGATCCATAGTTTTGAGTGATTATTTTTGTATATTCTGAGTTCCCAAAGGGTTTTTCAACATGTTGATTCCATTTTTGCATTTAAAAATGGATTTTAAACAACAAACAATAGTGATTTTGTGCAAATTTATATCACAGTATTCCAACAAAAAAAAAGTATTTTTTAGAACACATAGATAATGCCTTTTTGGATGTCGTGGGATCCTATATATATTTAATTATAAAAAATGAAGTTGTATGATGATGAATAAGAATTAGAGGTGCATCTCTAAATAGATTTTTGGTTTTCTCGGTTTGGATTTTCAGGGTACTTCTCTTTGTATATGTGCAATTGCAATTGTGTTCTTTTCTATTTTTAATAATCTTTGTGTGCATTACATTACTGTAAAAGGTTTAAAACTTGAATTTGGTATCAGAGAGGTTATATTCTTTAGGGGGATTCCTTTGTGGCTATGGGTTTGACTCAAGTCTGTGATTGAGCTTGTTACACTCGGAGCTCTGTAGTATCGATTCTTGTGGTGTTAAGAAATGTCGAGAAATTCAAAAATAGAGATCGAGAAATTTAATGGGAATTTTTTTGAGTTATGGAAGCTCAACATTGAATATTTTTTTATATAAAAATATCAATGGGTCATTTTGGATCCAAGAAATGCACTCATAGGAACATCAACAGAAGACTAGGAAAAATTGGATCAGAAGGCAAAGAGCACAATCCGGTTGTGTCTCTGAGATTCAATATTACCAAATGTGTCAAGGGAAGATACAACTAAGGAATTATGGAATAATTTAGGAGATTTGTATCATTATGAGTCCCTAGTAAAAAAAAAATTCCTATGGAAGAAGTTGTACAACCTAAGGATGAAAGATGGAGACTTGGTGACAAAGCATCTAAATGCGTTCAATATTGTAGTAACTCAATTATTGTTTGTTGATGTTAATATTTCTGATGAATGTAAGTGTATCAATTTATTTGGCTCTTTATCAGACTCGTGGGATAGTCTAGTTTTGGCCATAGGTAGTAATGCAACTACTTTAATTTTTGATGATGTGGTGTCATCCTTGTTGTCGGAAGAGATGAGGTCGAAAAAAATGAAAATCCAGAGCACAAATGCTTTATTTGCAAGAGGATGCTCCCAAGAAAGAATTAGAAATAAGGCTTGAAGTGGGAGATCTAAATCTCCTAGAGAATCTTCACAAGTATGATGGAGATGTGGAAAAGAATGGAATTACAAGGAACAAAGTAGATCCAAAAGTGTTGAGGGAGGGAAGGGAAATAATAATTCCTCTTCTACAGAAGAAAAAACCTCCACAAATGGAGGAGGGGATGTGTACTCAGATTCTTTAAGAACACATTCATATCATGAGGCATGGTTGGTCAACTTAGGTGCATACTTCGAGGGGCAATTGTGTTTTTCAAGAGAGTTTGGATTGGAACTCTTTATAAGTTGTTGGGAAGCACTATTAGTGATAGGTGAAACAATTCCATTGTTCCCGAGATTGGAGATAAAGAAGGAAAGACTTATATAGTCTCTAGAGAAAACACTACGCTATGGCATCAAAGACTATGTCATATAGGAGAAAACGGACTTTGAGTACTACATGATAAAAGTATGGTTGAAGGTATGTCCAGTTACTCTTTGGGTTTTTATTTTTGTGAACAATGCTTACATGGGAAGATGAATTGTGTAAGACTTTCCTTTGATGCTACAAGGGAAGAGGGAATATTACAGTTGGTGCACACTGATGTGTTTGGACCTATGTTGGTTCCATCACTTGGTAAATATATGTAATATTTCTCAATTATAGATGAATTCTCAAGGAATACATGGATTTATTTCCCTAGGAAAAAATATGAAGTATTTGACAAATTTTAAGAGTTTAAGGCTCTTGTGGAGAATCATATAAAGAAAAGAATTAGGGTGTTCAGGATAGATAATGGTGTAGAATTATGTGGAAATGAATTCATACAATTATGTAATAAGTGTGGTATAGCAAGGAAGAATAATACTCCATAACCACTTCGGTAGAATGGAGCTGCAGAAAGGATGAATGTGACACTGATGGAAAAATCAAGGCACATGCTTGGTGGTGCTGAGTTTGGACAAGAATTTTGGGCAGAGGAAATGAGTACTACATGTTACCTGATCAATCAATAACCCTCATCAGCACTGGATGAAAAGAATCCATACAAGGTATGGATATGTAGAAAACCATCTCTTACATATCTCAAGGAATTTGGATATGATGTCTATGTACATGTTCCAAAGAAAAATAGAAGTAAGATAGATAAAAACATTGAAACATGTATCTTTATTTTCTATAGAGATGGTTTGAAAGGTTATAAGATTTGGAACCAATAAACTAAGAAGGTAGTGTATATTCAAGATGTGGTATTTAGAGAAATCAAATATGTTGTCAAACAAGAAGTCCTACCCAGGGAGGAATATATAGAGAAAGTAGAGCTTGAAATGAAGGAAAATGAATCAAAATATATAGAAGAACATGAATAAGAAGAGGAAGAACCTCATACTACGGTATTGATAAGATTTGTTCCAGAAAGAAGGAAACTGAAAGGGTATACTCCACCTAATTTTTCTCTAATTTTCCTTTGTTTATTACTAATTATGATCCTAGAAATATTAGGGACATAGTTGATTCAAAGGAAAACAAACTCTAGAAAAAGTCCATGGTTGAAGAAATGGAATCCATGGACAAGAATGAGGCTTGGGATCCAGTGGATTTTTTGGTTGGAATAAATCCCATTTAGAAGAAAATGGGTATTTAAGAAGAAATTGAATGAAAAATGAAAAGTGGAGAAATACAAAGCTCAGTTATTAGAAAAAGGTTATTCCTAGGTAGATCAAATTGACTTTGGTGAAAAATTTTCTCCCGTTTCCCAGTTAACTTCATTCGATTTCTTGTATCTGTAGTTTTTGTTCTTTATTTGTAATTAAAACAGATGGATGTTAAGCCAATATTCCTACATAGGGATATGAAAGAAGAAATATACATGAAGTAGCCAGAAGGATTTATAGTTAAGGGAAAGAAGGAGTTGGTATTTAGGTTGAAAATGTCTCTATATGGCTTAAATCAATCACCAAGGATGTGGTACCAAAAATTTGATACTTCTATATTGGGACTTGTCTTCATAAAGAACAAATACGATCACCATATGTTTTCCAAATTAGTTTGTGATCATATTATTTATTTGGCTTTGTATGTGGATGATATGTTGCTGATAGGAAACAACAAGGAGATTATCCAGGATGTGAAAACTCAAATGTCCTCTAAATTTGACACGAAGGATATTGGTGGTACAAATTTCATTTTTGGCATGGAAATTGCAAGATATTTGGAAAGTAGGAAACTCTGATTAAATCAGAAGAAACATGTTAAGAGAATATTCCATATGTTTAATATGCAAGAATATAGACT
The DNA here is from genome assembly GCA_009831015.1 of Picea engelmannii. Taxonomy (NCBI): domain Eukaryota; kingdom Viridiplantae; phylum Streptophyta; class Pinopsida; order Pinales; family Pinaceae; genus Picea; species Picea engelmannii. Next base: position 337,582 of record ML778492.1, read on the forward strand.
GATCAGGGTTCCTATTACTTTAGGTGTAAATTTATCTATAGATCAATGTCCCAATACACAGGAATAGGAAGAGAACATGTCTTGTGTTCCATATGCTAGTGTGGTTGGTAGTTTGATGTATGAAATGGTTTGTACTAGACTAGACATTTCACATGAAGTGGCAGTTTTGATCAGGTATATGTCAAAATGATGGAAGGAGCATTGAAAAGTTCAGTAAAGAGGGTTTTCAAGTATTTGTGTGGCACTACTAGTTATGGATTTTTATATGAAGAAATATCAATATTGGACATCTTGTTGGACATACATGGGTTTGTTGTGATGCAAACTAGACTAGAGATCTAGATGAAAAAATATCTACAAGTGGGTATGTGTTTAAAACCTATTTGGAGGAGAAATCAATGGGATGAGCAAAAGACAATCTATAATGGCACTCTCAACTGCAAATGTTGAATACATGACAACCACTCATGCAAGAAAGGAAGAATTATGGTTAAAAAATATTTTTTTCAGGTATTGGGTTGGTACAACAAGCTGTAAGGATAGATTGTGATAGTTAGATTGCAATCTTCCTAGCAAATAACCCATCATATCATTTAAAGACAAACCATATTGATATTCAACACCACTTTGTGAGAGACATGGTTGAAGAAAAGAAGTTGTTGTTGATGAAGGTGGACACTTTGAAGAATTTTGCAGATTCATTGAAAAAGTCTATGAGCATCGATAAGTTCTCCTAGTGTAGAGAAAAAATGTGCATTCCTACCCTGGATCATTGACTATGTAGTCTTCTGACTCCCTGTATGAAAAGAAAACAACAAGTGGGAGAGCATTGGATATGTATTATATAAACTCCACATGTGATTTGTTGTGCCAGACACAACGAGGGTGTCATAAGGGGAGAGATAGACCCCCCCCAAAATGGACATTTTTGGCGTCCATTTTTAGCGATTTTCAACACATGTTTTTCTCTTTTGGTGGTTTTGTGGTCCATTGGCAGATTTGTGGCTTATCCCATGGTTTTCTAACTCCAGTTAAGGAATTAGGGTTGTAGTCTAATCAAGGTCAATGGATTAGGGGGTTTTGTATGTCATGGAATCCTATATATTGTATTCTAACAATGAAGTTGGATGATGATGAATAAGAATTAGAGGTGCGACTCTAAAAAATTTGTTATTTTTCCTATTTTGGTTTTCTAGGGTAAATCTATGTGTATATGTGTGATTGCAACTGGGTTTTTTTTCTATTTTTAAGAATCTTTGTGTGCATTGCATTACTATAAAAGGTTTAGAACTTACATCTAGGTTTAGAACTTACATCTAGTTCCACATACATTTCTATAAACAACAAAATTTTCACATGTACATACACTAACCCATTCTAAGATTGAACATACGACCTCTGAGGAGAGAACATGTGTTCTTAACCATTAGTTCCACTCTTTTTGTATACAAAAAAAATGGAATATAATTTATATCCTGGGAAACCCCTTGGTAGTTCCCCTCAATCCAAGGATGGTACCCAAGGAAAACCATATTATTTACAGCTCAGCGTTGTATCAACACATCACTAGCAAGAATAAAACATAAGTGGGAAGGATAACATCCATTCCGCAAAGCCACTTGAGCTAGACTTAGTTGATAGAAACAAAAAGTGGTATAAGCCTAAGGGAACTTGACTTTAGCATCATATATTTTTATTGACTTCTTTCTCTTATGATCATTTATGTATTTCTATTTTTCAACACTTTTTCTTGGGTTTACACTTCCTCTGTAGGACACTTATGAGGAGGCTATTTCATTTGGGTTAGATTTAGTTACAGTAATTCTTATATTACTCTTATAAACATGAATATGGTATCATAGTGGGTGTAAAACATACTCTCTTAATTCTCTTGGATAATCTTAAAAACTATTGACTAGTGTCATCACATCTTATGGTATGAAACTACTGTTTTCTTGGATCACCATTTTCTATGGATTCTATAACTATAAATATTAATTTATTTTTTCGATATATAAAGTTATTATTTTGCAAGAAAAAATGACAATTTATATTCAATAAAGAAAGAAATACATTCTTCTGGTGCTCATGGAACAAAACAAAAAGAGAAACTTTGGGTGCTAAGGTACTTATATGAGTATAGATGAAAGATAAAAACTCCACTTTCAAGAGAAAAGATTAAAATACACAAATAATATAAATATAATTTCTTACCCTTTGAAAAATAATCATCAACTCTTCCATTTCTCCATTATTCTTTGTTACCTCTTGCCACCCTCCTAAAAAAGGATCCATATAAATTAATTGTAAGTTAGGAGATAGTATATCAGAAGTTATAGAGTGAACTAAATATTTCTTTGAATCAAACAAATAAATTTCATGAATTCTCCTTATTCCACCTAAAGAGGCTTTAGGAAAAACTAACTCCTTTGAGGAAAGAATCTTCCTATCCATGTTTAGGAAAAACTAACTCCTTTGAGGAAAGAATCTTCCTATCCATGTTTTCTATGTTAACCCACAAAGGAGGATTGGACTCCCCTATCAACATTTGCAGATGTTGATCCTCCTTCTTATCATCATAATTTTTCATAAAATTTTATCTTTTTAATTTGGTTCTTGTCCCTTTTTACCTTGTAGGAACAACATAAACATGGAAACACGTAGCTTGTGGATGTCTTGGGAGATGACATATTGAACAAGAATATGTCATGTTCTCATAATCCAAAACCCAAGTGCAATGAAGCTTTTTCAATTTGAGAAGCATTTTGTGTAGAAGACCCATACTAAGATTCTTGTGAACAAAAATGTAAGCATATGTACACAATTGAATGCAAGAGCTCTCTCAAGATAATATTTGACGTAAGTTCCCAAAGAGTTCTCACTATCCTCAAACTATACTAAATGATAGAAATGTATTGGTAAATGAGGAGGATTAATCTAAAATGACATTTCGTAATTGATATAGAATTAGGATCAAAATTTGGAAACCAAGGAGTTATAAAAATCCTCTCATTTCACCAAAAGAATAAAAAGAATCCTTTGTAGCAAAAAAAGATCTCACATTTCTTTGTCAAAGTGGAATGAATCCCACTGATATAAACATGAAGTAGGAGACCAATACCCATTAAATCAACAAATGACTATGTCATTTTCATACAAGGAATGTAGATGGTTGAGTTTTGAAAATGAAATATCGACCATCAACACCTCCTCAACATGCTCTTCTATACAATATCAACATAATTTTTTCACTGCATCCCTAAAACACATCCTAGTGCCCAGCACTCATGCAATCACAATGCCAAAATAATAGTAGAATCATTCGAAATATGATGATAAAAAAGATGAAATTTATCCTCTATTTGTTTATCCTTATAAAGAAGGAATGACTGGGAAATGTGAATATGTAAGGTACCAGATATATTATAATAGAAGAAAACATAGATACTGCAGAGAATAACAGGGAAACGATGCAATATATGAAACCACAACACCAAAATAATACCTTTATTGATGGGAAACAATGTCCACTTTCCTCTTCGAGGGGGAAACCTCTAGCATAGAAATTCTCTATTACAATAATTCTCAAGAAAAATACTTCTCATGCCCTCGACTCCTATTTAAACTAAATCTATCTACCAAAGGAATAGTCTAGAGAAAGATCTTCTAGAAGCGAAAGCTTCTATTAGGTCTTCTTACATTTGACTTATTCTTCCTTATTACTAGGCCTTATTAATATCATCCTTTATTACATGGAAAATATATTATTCTACCTATATGAGGGGTTAGGAGGTTAGGTCCCTAATATGTCGCCCCCCTTAAAAACGACCTTATCCTCAAGGCTTGAGCTGCATAAATTGTTGCAAAATGGTAGCTGACTCCTAGGTGGCATATGATGGACTTGTATATTTCAATTGTACTAACACTTCCTTCATGGTGCATTGATGGAGACGACACTCACATTGGTCCAAGAGTGCTTGTGGATACAACTAGATTCAACCTTCTTCATCCAACTCGGAGAGACTAGTTTGAGTTTGGCTCTTAGTTCTAATCACCTTTTTTAAGCATGAGACATGAAAAAAAATATGGAGCTTATAATTACTTGGAAAATCTAACTGATAGGCCACCTGACCCACATGCTTGAGAATTGTATTTATGGATCTTCAGTGGACTGGAAGGAGGGGTAGGAGTGACGCGTTTAGGGTGGTGAAGAAAGGATGGCTTGTGGGTTTGAGAAGAGGCAATATGTTGTGCTTCCTTAGCTCTTTTAGTACCTTCCTTCTAACTTTGAGGGCGATCCATGAGCACATGGGCACAAATCTCATCCTTGAGGCCACTAATAAAGAATTCTAGGAAAAAAGCATCATGCATGCCCTCTGTGGGGAAATACAACCACTCAAAGGAATATATAAAGTCTTCCATTATGCCAGATTGTTTCAACTTGGTCAAATGACCAAAATTGTAGGTGTAAGTGTCAAAGCGTTCATAAATCTCTTCAAAAAAGTTATGTCTAAGCCACATACCCTTTGCAGGAATTTTTTCTCCATTGCCACCATTGTCAATGTCCTCAATCCAGATGGAGAACACCATACTAGAGTTCGGCCAACTCATTAGTAATGTTGTACAAATAGAAATAGTGTTCCATTTGAGTGACTTAGTGTGTGGGATCCAAGCCATCAAATTTGTTCAGCTCCACAAAAGGGGGATGCAGTTCCCGTTGAAAGTGGTTGGAAGGAAAGGATGTGGATTGGGAGGATTCAGGATCATCAGGGTTATAAGATGTGGTAGAAGAGAAAGGATCTGGGGCGTTCTTATACCAGGTGGTCAAATTGTTCAGTACATCCTAGGATTGTTGACAGATGGTTGTCAATTGAGTGATGGATGTGGGAAGTGATTTGAGCAGAGCAAGATGGGATTTGATGGTAGCAACACTATAATTAAGGAAAGAAACATCGATCTAGGTTTGTTCATTAGCTTTGTCCAAGGAAGTGAGACATTTTTCTCAATCTTGGTTGTGGGTGTGGTCCATGGAGATGGGGAAAAAGGGGGGGGGGAGTGGAACCACACAGAAAGGGGTTATCAGTGAACGATACCACAAACCCTAGGCCATAAGTCGGTTACTAATTATAACTCATCTCTTTGTATTTTAAGATGGGGTAATGTTTTCATTGACCTGGCCAAATTTTGATTAAATCTTTACCAAATTTGAGGAAGTCCTCTACATTTTCATAATGACCCAGTTTTCCATATTAAAGTTCACTAAAATCCATTTAATTTAACAAAAATGTATTAAATCTTTTAAAGAGCCCAAACACCTTTTTTATTAACACGATTGAAGATTAGTTATTCTTGGCTTTTCTTCGAGTTGCTCACCAAGCAAACGGGCGGCAACTGCCTCTGTCGGGCATGCCAATAGAGATTAAGGAAAGGAGGGACGGGCTAGCAGTTATTAGTTCTTCACCGGGTGGAGAAAAAAAATACCCACTAGTATTTGGGGTGGGAATATGTGCAAGCAGCTGAGATACTAGGATGAGCTAACCTTGCTCCTGCTCTTTTCCAGTGACAAGAAAGAAAATACATAAAGCACTGGGAGAATGAGAGTAATGTACCCTTGCCCTGATGCCAGTAACACATCTCTAAGAATAAACCAATAACCATCTCTTGTACACTTTCCTCCACACTTGGGTTGACCGATTGGGGTTATTGGGCTTTCTAGTCTGTGCCCCAAGACTGGCGTGAACCGATTATGAAATTCTTTCCGGTGCCCAAGTCTTGTAAAGATTTGATCGTCTTCTTAGATGACACCACCGTGTCTTCAATCAAAAATGAAGGGGCCACCCAAATAGTTACTCCTTCATACTTTATTAGTTACTTCTTCATACTTTATATTAGTTAGAAATAAAGAAATTGAATTTTAATGATATTTTTTTAGTTTTAGAGAAATTGAAATATTTTATTTTATTTATTTATAGATTAGGATTTTAACATGTAATCTTTTAGAAAGAAATACATATAATCTAACTTTTTAGAAAAAAACATATATTTTTAACCATTAAACATACTTAAATTATATTAATCCTCCTAAATGCATCAAATTCAAACTCTGTTTACAATCTCCGTGTTACATCGCCGACACACCAATTCCATCTTAATTCACGACGTTAATTGGATATATAGCCTTTATTTTGGACGGATTAAAGTTGCAATTCAATTTCAAATTCTAAATATTAAAAGTCAAAGCTTGTGATAGGTAGACATTCACCGATTCTTTCGTTTCTGTAAGAGGAGAATCTGCTCCGTCCTCAACCTCCTGCTCCGTTTCTGCAAGAGGAGAATACGCAATTACGTATCTGGGAATCGGAATAGAACTCTAACCATGGAAGTTGAGGCACATAGGCAGAGTGTTGAAACGCCAGAGAAATGGGGTAAGGCGTTAAGTAGGGCTTTTAATGCCGTGGTGGTGTTAACAGTCACTGCCACTCGTGATTTTGATACAGAGAGAGC
>ML778492.1:354710-413035 GCA_009831015.1 Picea engelmannii
ACACAAGGATGATAATGAAAGGCTTATGAAAGCCAAAGAACAACAGGAATGCTTCAACATGAAGTTAATAACAATCCTAGACTGAATTGAAAATAAATTGGATAAGGAGAGTGGCTCCAGCAAATCAGGAAGCCATGAGACCCTTGAGGGAAAAGAAAGATAAAGGAGTGGTAGAAGACACCATCATCAATCCCAAAGTCATTCCAACATGAGATAACATAGCATCTCAATTCCATCTCCTATCAGGAAACATAGGAGGTCTAGGGTCAATGAATTAAAAGGGGAAATGAACAAGATCAATCCTCCTACCTTTGATGGAGAGCACAAAAAGGATGAGTATGTTGAGACATGATTGTTGGTCATGAGGAAATACTTCTAACTTCATAATTATTCCTCTCATGTGGAAGTAAGAGTTGTTATTTATCAGCTAAAATTAAAAGCATCCATGTGGTGGGATCAACTTGTGCAAGTGCAACACATCAGAGAGAAAAATGTGACTTAGAAGGAATTCAAGAGGCATTTTGAGAAGAAATACCTGACCAAGAGATGCTATGATAAAAAGATGAAAGAGTGCTTTGAACTTAAACTAGGCAACATGACTATTGATGAATATGAAAGGTGGTTCTTAGAGTTGTCCTTCATCAAGGATGAGACATTGAATATTCATAGGTACCTAACTGGGCTGCCATATTTCATAAGTGATAAAATCCAATACGATGATCCCAAGACTCTAGAAGAAACCATAAGGAGAGAAAAATGCTTATATGATCAACAAAATGGAAACCCTACTTTTCATAAGGCTTGGGAGGACCAGAAGAAGTTTAAGAAGGAACATATGAAGAAGGGAAACACACCACCCTTTTTCAGAAATAGTCCTCAAGGAAATCCATATTTTAGAGAACATAGAATATTCATGGGAAAGAGGTTTGAAATGAAGACATAACATAATGGGTTGGAATATTTATTTTATTAGCCTACATTAAATGCCAGGAATATCAAATGGTTGGAATTCCTCCGTGAGTATGAATTTGAAATCAAGCACATCAAAGGAAAGGACAACAAAGTGGCCAATTCACTCAGCAGGAGAGTGCATGAACTGCATGCTATAGCCATTAGCATGTATCAAACTGGTGTTAAATGAAAAATTTCAGAGGCTGCAAAAGAAGATTTGTAGTACATGGAGTTGGTAACAAAAATACAACAAGGTCGAATGAAACAAAAGGTTGAAGATTTTAAATTGGATAATGATGAAGTTATCTTGTATAGGAATCAAATTATGTGCCCAATTCACATGAATTGAGGGGTACAATTTTGAAAGAGATGCATAATGTACCGGCTTATGCTAGGAACATAGGATATCAAAAAATAGTGGTAGTAGTCAAGAGCTAATATTATTGGTCAAACATGAAGAGGGATATTGTTGAGTACATTGCTAAATGTATGGAATGTCAGAAATTCAAGGTTGAACATAGGCACCCAACTGGGCCGTTGCAACCATTTCTCATTCCTGAGTGGAAGTGGGAAGTGGTGACCATGGATTTCATCATAGGATTACCCAGAACAAGAAAGCAACATGATTCTTTCATGGTGGTGGTGTACAAGCTTACGAAGGCTTCCGAATTTATTCCAATGAAGGTGGTAGAAGGAAACCAATGTTGTTGATATTTATATGAGGGAGGTAGCATGATTGCATGGCATACCCAAGACAATTGTGTCTAACAAATACCCAAAGTTTACCTCAAATTTTTGGAGAGGATTATTCAAGTCTGTTAGAACAAATATTAACTTCAGCACAACCTATCATCCTGACTCTGATGGGAAAATAGAAAGGGTGAACCAAGTGGTATAAGATATTCTAAGGATGTATGTGATGGAAAAAGAATCCAAATGGGAAGATTATCTACAATTGGTGGAATTTTCCTACAACAATGGGTATCAAGCATCACTGAAGATTGGCCCATTTGAGGCACTTTATGGTAGAAAGTGTAATACACCAATAAGTTGGGGCAACCTAGCTGGCAGAGAAATGGTTGGGACAGATTTTCTTAGGGAAATGGAAGGGAAAATGTTAAAGATAAAAATAATTTGAAGGCTTCCCAAGACAGGAAGAAAATCTATGTAGGAAAAGGCAGAGCCCACATGGAATTTAAAGTGGGTGATCATGTATTTTTGAAGGTGAAAGCCAACAGAAGTTCCCTGATGTTGGTAAATTGTTCCAAGTTGAAAACCAAATATTGTGGGCCATTTGAAATCCTAGAGGATTGGACTAGTAGCTTACATGCTTAAATTACCTGCTTCTATAATTATTCATATTGTATTCCATGTATCATTTCTCAATAAATATATACCTAATGTCAATCAAATTATTGATTGGAATGTGATTGAGGTGGAGCAAGGAAGCACATTTCAAGTGCATCCGGTATGCATTATGGACTGGAAAATAAAACAACTCTTGAATCGATCCATATGGATTGTTAAGGTCCAATGGAACTGGTATGGTCCTGAGGACGCAACATGAGAGCATGAATATGTTATGCATGCATAGTACCCATATCTTTTTGAAAATTTTGAAAATCTTGTTGATGTTATATAAATGAGTTGCACCGAGGACATTGCAAAAATAAGGGGAGGGGAATGTAATACCTCAAGGTTAAGACCCTTGTTGAATTTTAATGATGCTTAATGATTTTATAGGCTGGTAAGTCAAGTATTTATAAACTGGATATTAAGGAACAATACTACCATGTTAGAAGTTATGACGACCTGTATACAAAATGGACCACACTGTTGTAAGAAAAGGGACCAAGCATTTCCAAAGTTCACAAATATCTTCCATACCTTTAACACCAAGCTAGGTATCAAATATTTTGAGTGACATATGGTTCTCAAGTACTACGGTGGTATGCATAGATACATCCAGGAAGAAATGGATTTTTTGTACATCTCGTCCATGGGTCCAACCTATAGATATGTTGTCAAAATCAATCATAATCTTAAACAAAATATGTAGTAGTTTGGGTCTGGGAATCTTGAACAAAAGAACTAGGGAAAGGACAGCCCCAACCCATAGAATAAAGGGAAAAGAAAATATGGACATTGTAGTGTCCCCAAGGCCAAGCCCCATAGTGAACCATGTTTTGAAAAGAATTGTAATTATGATTTATAGGTTGGTGATCCGAGTTCTTATAAGTTGGAGGCTTATGTGTTATGTGGCCAGGGAGCCTAAGTGTTGAAGGCCAGGAGCATGCTGTTGTACGTGTATGTATGCAGAACATTTAATAAAATATAAACACCGCCAGGTGCAGACCGACCACGATGAATGAGTGAAGGGGGACTGAGCATCCATAGAGTGGGCAAGGAATTAGGGGCTGGAAGGTGGGAAAGGGGCTAAGTGTTGAGCCTAGGGGGCTTAAGCCTGGGAATAATATTTTATTATTATTCCAAAAGAACATGTGCCATTTATGTTTTATCCTAAGTTCCTAACCATGAGAAAGGTAATGCATGCCGAGGAACGCATGCAGTTTCAAGGGTGACAAGTGTCCACCCTAATGCATGCAAATAAAACAGACGAGGTAAGTCGTGAAGGCTATCACTTCTCCATTCCACCTGACTATCTGAACATGAACGGCCTGACCTCTGCAAGAATACCCAGGGTGCAACCCTGAAAGAGAAAAATCCTATGTTGATTTCGGAGATAGCCGATACATATTTTGTCTGAATAGTTGGAGCCTGTGCATGGGATCTCTGCACACCTCGTGCAATCCCGAAACCAAAACCGTGAAGACTATCCCGTGTTTGTTGAACTAGTTTGGGAAGCCTATGTCTATGTTCCCAATTGACTGTTGTGGCCACGCAGCGCTGGACTGTGCAGGGCTTACTGGCCAGTGTAAGTTTGTGTCAAACCTGTGTGAAACCTCTCTCCAGGTGGGGGAGGTGATTGTTGTTGGAAGAGGCAGGTTTTCAGGCCTATGAGCAACTCTTTCCAGGAGAGAGAGTTTGTTGGGAAGTGGTTTCTTCCAGAGAGTGTCTAGCACTAGCTTCGGGCTCTAAGACTTCCTGATCCGACCTGTTGCCGAGACCCAGAGAGGGAGGTGCAACACTGATGGACTATGCTTGTGAAGGTGTATACTCCCGGACAGAACAGGCATGTGGGGAATGAGAGTTTGGGATTAGTGGGCATAAGATGGCATCCTGGGAAGAATCCTTCCAGTCATTTTGTGTTGTTTTCCCTGTAACCTCAGCCTAGCCTAGGATTCCTTTCCTTGGGGTGGGGCTTAGTCCCAGCTCGGGGGTGACCCACTGTTGAGCTGATGAGCAGTGTGGTCTAAGGCTGGGAGGTTCGTGGAAGGCCTACACCTTGTTGGTGAAACTGCCACTGTTGCAAAGATAAGTATATGATTATGCTTTAATCATGTTTTGCATGACTGTGCTGCTTATGTATCATGTTTTCCGTTGTGTATATGAATTAATATGAAAATCTAATTGCTTGTTGATTATGGAAGTAATTCATATGAATACTCTGTGTTGAATGTGTTTATTGTTTAAATGTATGTGGGTTAAACAACATCTGTTTGAGTTATCTACAAAGTGGTGTTATAATCTTCTTTTAAGAGCGATTAAACCTTCGTAGAAGAAAAGGTGTGCTACAAATTAGTATCAAAGCCAAGGTTTCGACAGTGAGCCTAGATCGGCCAGTGGAGCGGTCTTTGGACCGAGAATGCGAGGGGAAATTGGGTCTGGAAGGCCAATTTCATACCCTGGTTTACTCCAAAATGTCAAGGAGTTACTTGACGAGTTTTAAAGCTCAAGAGGTATAGCGGCATTATGAAATCGCAACCAGTGTGGCATGAGTCCACAGGGAGAGAGGACTCCACACTAGTGGTGTAGGAGCTCCAGGATCTGTTTGGGAGGGAAGGCGAACCCTTGTGACCGTTAGATCTGAAAAGTTTGCACGGGGTTTAAAGCCCTTTTGATATTGCACATGAGTATGGAAATCATGATACGCGAAATTCTGATTTAGTCAGGACCGTCCATCTTGAAGGGACAGGTGGTGATAATAAAGAGCCCATCGACATTTCGCATATCAAAATATCGAGGTATCGAAATTCATGAAATCGGGAGTCACGATGACAGGAGGTCGGGAATCTTCATGGTAAAAGTCCTGGGAACGATTCGAGCCGTCTGTTTGTGGGGACACATGGCGGAGATCGAGTGACCCATTGGTATATCGGCTACTGGGGTTTTGAGTTGACATAGAACTTTGTCATCGGGGAAACGCAAGTTGTGAAATCCCGAGATTGGGAGCCCATCGACATATCGGGGTTTGACGTTTCGCGAATCCTGAAGAAAAGGCACCCAGAGAATTAGAAATCGTGAAATAGCGAGAAATGGCGAGGACCGTCCATTCTTGGGGACACGTGGCTGAGATCGAGGCATTCAAAAAGTTTCGAAAGGAGAGTCATCCATCGAGAAATCGGGGTTTGAGGAATCGCGAATCTTGAGGACATATGTGCTTTGGAATTGGAAAGTCCAAAACCCCGATAGGAGTTATGACTGTGGTCATATAAGGGGAGGTTGTGTGAACCACAAGTCTAGCCCAGAGGGCTAATGGGAGTTAGAGCACATCGGCGTTTGGAAGCCCAAAACACCGAAAGGATCTGCGTCGTAGATCTGAGAAAGATCTGACCGTTGGATTTTTCTTGGAATGGATGTGGACACATGGAGATGTACCACATACCAGTGGGTCGAGAATAGAAGCGAGAGAGGTGGGACTCAATGACTTTGTTAAAAAGAGACATGGGGCCTCATGAACGTACCACATGCCACGATGGTGAAGGGCGACAGTTGTGCTGTGGGCCCAGAGGATAAAGTAATTCGCGATTTCGAGAACTCGCGATATAAGGGCATGAGAGCTCGACATTGAAACTCGCAAAGTCACGAAGTAGTGAGAACGAGAGGAGAAAATTCAACATTGATTCTCAAGGTTTCGTTAAAGAGAGGTACCAGGGTTGGATGCCACAGCTCACGAAGGTGTGAGTAGCGAAGGGTGCTAGCACTTAGCCCTAGACTATGGTCATGCGTAGCAGACCCTAGTGAGGTGAGAGCCATACACTTGTCGCATCTTGGGTATCGACGTTTTGAGGAATGAGCCGAAGGTTTTCGACTCACGAACTCGCAAGATCGTGAGTTGCAAAAATGGTGACTTGGGTTACAAATATTTAACCGTCGGATCTTCGTGGACCGAGATTCCAAAGTTTCGAAGTCCCAGAAATTGCAGAACCAAACGAGAGCTCAAAGAAAAAACTTAATTAAATTAAAATGTATTTCGTTCTTATTCGTATTGGCTTATAAATGTTATGGATTGTTCGAAAGGAGTAATGACCTGAAAAACTTTGAATTTAATTGCACAGTGCGTGTGCAGAGTTCAACGGAGGACAGGGCTCCAGTTAACCAACATTGAGTATGGAGTGGAGAAAGGTGCAGATTACCCCCGAAATAGAAGACGAACAAGAAGGAAAGGATGTTAACCTGGGAATCAAAGGATCAAATTGCAATGGGCATGGAAAAGAGAAGGATAAGGAAGGACACATAATGAAAATCATTGAAGGATTGCAAAGAGAGGCCCAGGCTTGCCGAGTTGATAGTCGAAAGCTCATGAAAGTCAGGGATCGGCAGGGTGCATTAAACTTAAAATTTTTGAAGAGCCTGGAAAGAATAGAGAAGAAACTCGAGGAGGGAAGAGACTCAAGTATGACAAAGAGTCGCAGAACCCATGGGAGAAGAAGTAGGTCAAGAAGTGGTAGCCGACATCTTAGTCGCTCCCAAAGACATTCTGACAGGAAGACACATAGTAGTTCAAGCTCGTCCCCTACCATAAAACATCGAAAATCTGGAAGGGAGGAATTGAAAGGAGAGATGAACAAGATTAAGCCTCCAACATTCTATGGAGAACATAATAAGGAGGAAGATGTCGAGACATGGTTGCTGGGCATGAAGAAATAATTTCAACTGTAGAATTATTCTGCCCATGCAGAAGGAAGAATTTCAATGTACCAATTGAAAGGAAAAGCATCCATGTGGTGGGATCAGTTTGTGTAGGTGCAACACATCAGGGAGAAAGAGGTCACTTGGAAGGAATTTAAGAGGTATTTCGAGAAGAAATACCTGACTAAAAGATACTATGATAGAAATATGAAGGAGTTATTCAAACTCAATTTGGGCAGTATGACCATTGATGAGTATGAATGAAGTTTCCTAGAACTACTGAAGTATGTTCCATTCATCAAATATGAGGCTGTCAAGATTCATAGATATCTGAGTGGACTGCCACCTTCTGTGAGTGACAAGATTCAATATGATGACCCTAATACCATGGAAGAAACAATAAGAAAGGATAAATTCTTGTATGAACAGCAAGGAGAAAGGCCTATCCTTCGAAAGGCTTGGAATGATCAGAGGAAGTTTAAGAAGGAACAGAGGTAGAAGGGAAACAAGCCTTCCTTTTTCAGAAATAGTCTTCAGGGACAGCCATCATTTAGAGAGTCGAGAAGGACTGAAGAGGGAGCACCAAGACAGAGACTGATGCCCATTCAATGTTGGGGTTGTCAAGGAAACCACAAGCACAGAGATTGTCCCCATAAAAATGGTAAAGAGAGAATTGTACATACCGTTCAGCAAGCTAAAACAGTGGAGGATATCGGCAGTAGAATGCCGAGGATCTACACAGCCCTAGACAATAAGCAAGCAGAATTTCAATCACACATGATTGAAGTGGAAGGTACGATCAACAACCGACCACTTGTTATTTTAATTCATTCAAGGGCTAGCCATAGTTATGTAGATCCTAGAGTGGTGGATAGTTTGCATCTAATAAGAAGCAAACATGAGAAGTCTTGGTTAGTATAGTTAGCCACAGGGACCAAGAGGAAGGTCATTGAATTCGTTAAGTCCTGTTTAGTGGACATGAAAGGAATGAGCACTAAGGCTGAATTGAACATTCTGCCTTTAGGCTCATATGATTGCTTAATTGGGATGGACTGGTTGGACCAGCACCATGCCCTTCTGTATTGCCGTAACAAGAGGTTCACATGCCTGAATGAAGAGGGAAATCAAGTAACAGTCCAAGGAATTCCCAGAGCCATGGCTGTGAGGGAAATCTCAGCCATGCAGCTGAAGAAATGTTATCGGAAAGGTTGTCAATTATTTGTAGCTCAGGTGGAAGAAGCATCCCAAGATGTAGTATCGAATTTGGAAGACCATGAAGTACTTAAGGAGTTCAAGGATGTATTTCAGGAGGTACCTGGACTACCTCTGAGGAGGGACATTGACTTTTCTATAAATTTGATGCTTGGAACAACTCCAGTTTCGAAAGATCCTTATAGAATGAGTACGCTAGAGCTGAAAGAGTTGCAATTGCAGCTCGAAGAGCTACTAAAGAAAGGTTACATTCACCCCAGTGTGTCACTGTGGGGAGCCCCGGTCCTATTCGTTAAGAAGAAAGATGGGACGTTGAGGCTGTGCATTGATTTTTGGCAGTTGAATAAGGTTACTGTCAAGAACAAGTATCCTCTACCAAGGATTGATGATATTTTTGATCAATTGAAGGATGCAAAAATATTTTCGAAAATAGATCTCCGATCAGGATATCACCAAGTGAGAATAAAGGATGAAGACATCAACAAGACTGCCTTTAGAACAAGGTATGGTCATTATGAGTTCACAGTGGTGTCATTTGGACTGTCCAACGCGCCTGTTGTTTTCATGTGCTTAATGAATGGAGTGTTCAGAAATTATTTGGACAAGTTTGTCATAGTCTTCCTGGACAATATCTTGGTGTATTCCAAGATAGAGGAAGAACATGAGAAACACCTAAGAATGGTGTTGCAGGTGTTGAGAGAACACCAGCTGTACGCAAAACTGAGCAAGTGCTCTTTTTACCAAAGGCTGATCCATTATTTGGGGCACATAATATCTGAAGAAGGGATCGCTGTGGATCCTGAAAAGGTACAGGCCATTTGAGAATGGCCAACACCAAGGAATGTGGTAGAAGTTAGATCTTTTATGGGTTTGGCAGGCTACTATAGGAGGTTTATAGCCAGATTCTCAAGGATAGCCCATTCTATCACTTACTCGCAAAGGAAGGGGAAGAAGTTCCAGTGGACTGAAGAATGTGAGAGTAGCTTCTAGCGATTGAAGCAGTTATTAACTAGTGCTCCAATCCTGAAGATTGCAGATCCAAACAAGGATTACGTAGTTTGCACAGATGCATGTAAGGAGGGGCTGGGAGGAGTTCTTAGCCAAGAGGGATTTGTAGTTTGTTATGAATCCCGAAAGTTGAAGGAACATGAGAAGAATTATGCCACTCATGATTTAGAGCTGGCAGCAATCGTCCACGCCTTGAGGAAATGGAGACATTACCTCATGGGCAAGAGATTCGAGTTGAGAACAGACCATAATGTTCTGAAGTATTTATTTGATCAGCCGACCTTAAATGCCAGACAAATCAGATGGCTGGAGTTTCTGTGTGAATATGACTTTGATATCAAGCATATCAAAGGGAAGGAAAATAAGGTGGCTGATGCACTCAGCAGAAAAGTGCAGGAATTACATGCTACAACCATTAGCATGTACCAGACTGAGATGAAAGACATAATTTTGGAGGCTGCAAATGTTGATTTGTAGTACAAAAATCTTGTAGCAAAGCTACAGCAGCGTGAGAGACCATAGAACAAAGAAATTTACACCTTGGGAACTAATGGTTTACTTCTATATAAAAATAGAGTGTATGTACCCAATGTCCGAGAATTGAAGCTGGAAATTCTAAAGGAGATGCATAACGTGGCTTATGCTAGACATCCTGGATATCAGAAGACTATGGCAGCAATCAAAAGACATTATTTTTGGCCGAGTCTGAAGAAAGAAATCGTTGAATACATCACAAGATGCATGGAGTGCCAAAAGGTTAAGGCTGAGCATAGGCACCCAGCAGGGTTGTTGCAGCCTTTACCTATTCCTGAATGGAAATGGGACATGGTAACAATGGATTTTATCACCAGACTACCTAGAACAATCAAGAAACATGATTCAATCATGGTGGTGGTGGACAAGCTTACTAAAGCTGCCCATTTTATTCCACTGAAAACCACCCACAGAGCAGCAGATGTTGCTGACATTTTCCTAAAAGAAGTTGCACGCTTGCATGGAACTCCTAAGACAATTGTGTCTAATAGGGACCCGAAATTCACTTCGAATTTTTGGAAAGGACTATTCAAAGGATTTGGAACGAATCTAAACTTTAGTACAACGTATCATCCCAACTCTGATGGACAGACAGAGAGAGTGAATAGAGTAATAGAAGACATACTGAGAATGTATGTGATGGATAAACCATCAAGGTGGGAAGACTACCTGCATTTGGTAGAATTCACCTACAATAATGGGTATCATGCGTCATTGAAGATGAGCCCATTTGAAGCACTTTATGGAAGAAAGTGCAACACTCCAGTGAGCTAGGATAATCCAGTTGACAGAGTAGTAGTTAGGCCTGAACTGCTCAAAGCGATGGAAGATCAAATGATAAAAATTAAACATAATCTAAAAGTTGCCCAGGACAGGCAGAAAAGTTATGCTGATAGTAACAGAACCTATAGAGAATTCAAAGTGGGTGACCATGTTTTCCTGAAAGTGAAGACTAATAGGAGTTCCCTAAAGATGGGAAGTTGTGCCAAGTTGGCAGCAAGATTTTGTGGGCCATTTGAGATCCTGGAAAGGATTGGGCTAGTTGCATACATGCTTGCATTACCTGCATCTATGACTATACATAATGTGTTTCATGTTTCACTACTTAAGAAATATGTACCTGATCCTCATCATGTTATTGATTGGAATGTGATTCAGGTGGAACCAGAATGTGTTCTGCAAGTGCATCCTATGTGCATATTGGACAGGAAAAGCAAACAGCTCCGGAATCGAGCTATAGAGTTTGTAAAGGTACAGTGGACCTAGTATAGTCCTGAGGACGTGACATGGGAGCATGCAGATGTTATGCGGGTAGAGTACCCGCATCTTTTTGAAAATTTTTGAAAACCTTGCAGATGCTGTGTAAAGTTGCACTGAGGACGGTGCAAAAATAAGGGGAGGGGAATTGTAGTGTCCCCAAGGTTGAGCCCCGTAGTGAACCATGTTCTGAAAAGAATTGTAATTATGATTTATAAGCTAGTGAGCTGAGTTCTTATAAGCTGGAGGCTTATGTGTTATGTGGCTAGAGAGCCTAAGTGTTGAAGGCCAGGAGCCTACTGTTGTACATGTATGTATGCAGAACATTTAATAAAATATAAACACTGCTAGGTGCAGACCGACCACGATGAATGAGTGAAGGGGGACTGAGCATCCACAGAGTGGGAAAGGAATTAGGGGTTGGAAGGTGGTAAAGGGGCTAAGTGTTGAGCCTAGGGGGCTTAAGCCTGGGAATAATATTTTATTATTATTCCAAAAGAACAGGTACCATTTATGTTTTATCCTAAGTTCCTAACCATGAGAAAGGTAATGCATGCCAAGGAACGCATGCAGTTTCAAGGGTGACAAGTGTCAACCCTAATGCATGCAAATAAAATAGATGATGTAAGACATGAAGGCTCTTGCTTCTCCATTCCACCCGACTGCCTAAACATGAACAACCTGACCTCTACAAGAATACTCAGGGTGCAACCCTGAAAGTTGAAAATCCTATGTTGATTTCGGAGATAGCTGGTACATCTTTTGTCTGAACAATTGGAACCTGTGCATTGGATCTCTGCACACCTCGTGCAATCCCGAAACCAAAACTGTGAAGACTATCCCATGTTTGTTGAACCAGTTTGGGAAGCTTGTGTCTTTCTTCCCAATTGACTGTTGTGGCCACGCAGTGCTAGACTGCGCAGGGCTTACTAGCCAGTGTAAGTCTGTGTCGAACCTGTGTGAAACCTCTCTTCAGGTGAGGGAGGTGATTGTTGTTGGAAGAGGCAGGTTGTCAGGCCTATGAGCAACTCTTTCCAGGAGAGAGAGTTTGCTGGGAAGTGGTTTCTTCCAGAGAGTGTCTAGCACTAGCTTCGGGTTCTAAGAGTTCTTGATCTGACCTGTTGCCGAGACCCAGAGAGGGAGGTGTATCACCGATGGACTATGCTTGTGAAGGTGTATACTCCCAGGCGGAACATGCATGTGGGGAATGAGAGTTTGGGAGTAGTGGGCGTAAGATGGCATCCTGGGAAGAATCCTTCCAGTCATTTTGTGTTGTTTTCCCTGTAACCTCAGCCTAGCCTAGGATTCCTTGCCCTGGGGTGGATCTTAGTCCTAGCTCGGGGGTGACCCACTGCTAAGCTGATGAGCAGTGTGGTCTAAGGCTGGGAGGTTTGTGGAAGGCCTACACTTGGTTGGTGAAACTGCCACTGTTGAAAACATAAGTATCTGATTGTGCTTTAATCATGTTTTGCATGATTGTGCTGCTTATGTATCATGTTTTCCGCTGTGTATATGAATTAATATGAAAAGATAATTGCTTGTTGATTATGGAAGTAATTCATATGAATACTCTGTGTTGAATGTGTTTATTGTTTAAATGCATGTGGGTTAAACAACATCTGTATGAGTTATCTACAAAGTGGTGTTATAATATTCTTTTAAGAGCGATTAAACCTTCGTAGAAGAAAAGGTGTGCTACAAATTGGTGCACCACAGACATTCTCAGGAAAGATAGTCTAAGGCACAAACAAAGTAGGACAATGGAAATATGAAGAAAGATAACGGGAAGTGGTGCGAGTTCCATAAGATCTCATGGCATAACACTATTGATTTTCACTCAAAGCAGTCATTGGTGGCCAAGGTGAAAGCCTCTAAATCATATGCGGGTTCCAACTCCAATTCAAAACCATAAAATGGGAGATGTATCTTTGACACAGAACCCAGTGCCACTATTTCTACCACCAAGATTCAGTTTGGTGAACCGTATGAGCTAGAGGAAGGAGATTGCCTCTTTCATTCACATATGTGGGTGAAAGGAATTTTGTTTCACTTCATCATTGATAGCAGTAGCCAGAAGAACATCATCACAGTGGAGCTCTTCAAGCGCTTGTCCCTGCTAACAATGCCATACTCACAACCCTACACCATCGGATGGCTCTGCGAAGGAAGAAATCTTCGCATTAGCCAAAAGTGTCATTTGTCCTACGACATCAAGCCCTTCAAATATGAGGTATTGTGTGATGTTGAGCCTCTTGAATTTTGTGATATCATTTTGGTCTAACCTTATTTATGGAAACATTAAGGTCTATATGAGTCTAGGCTTCATAGTGTTATTATTAATTTGGATAGGAAATTGTATAGGATACCCAAGGTAGTCCCACCTTGTTCCATTTCGTTGATCTCTGCAAAGAAATGAAGGAAGGTCATCTCTCATACCAAGAATTTCTTCTTCTTCATGATTCGCTCTAAGAGTGAGAAAAATATTGCAACCACATCCATGGCCTCCATAGTCAACATCTCCACGCAATAGAAGAAAGTGGATAAGGTCTTGGAAGCATACAGAGACATCGCATCCTCACATACTAGGGTACCTTTGCACTATTAGGTCAAGAATTCCATCAATATGAGCCCCGACGCACCGCTACCAAATGGACCAGTCTATCACCATTCTTTGTTAGAAAATGAGGAGATCAAGTGTCAGATCCAAGAATTGATCCAAAAGGGGCACATACGACCCAACTCATCACCTTGTGGAAGCCCAATCGTGATTTTTCAAAATAAATACGGAACCTGGTGACTCTGAATTGATTATTGGTCCCTAAATAAAATCACATTCAAGAACTAGTACTTGATTCCCCGAATCAATGATCTCCTTGATTAGCTTGGGGGGGCGGGGGGAATAATTCAGTAAGATTGATCTGAAGTCTGGATACCATCATGTCGCAATAGAACAGAAAGATGTATGGAAGACTTCCTTTAAGTCAAAAGAAGGTGTTTTTGAATGGATGGTCATGCCCTTTGGTTTGAGAATGATCTGGATTTATGAGAAGAATGAAATGAATAATAGATTGAATACAATAACATATAGATAACAACAAATATCCAGTGAACAATAAATTCTATCGAACAAATGAAATAGGGTGAAATTGTAAAATTGCAGTATGAAAACAACTTGATCAAATGGTGGTAGCTATCTCTTATAAGAGATGTGTCTGCTATCCACATCCATCTAAGAGGAATGATTACAATGAGGATCCCAAGGAATTTTTAACATTACTCATGAATGCCAAAACCCTAGGCATCCAAAAACCTAACCTTAAGAGATGAAACGCCAAAATTTATGTGGGCCCCTATGGGTAAGTTGGTACCTCAACTTCCCAGGGTCATAACATTTTCATACGACCTCCGATTTAGGCATGTGATATCCTATTAGAAAGGTATTTTCAAGAAATACACATTACATCATCAAGCACTGACTTCAACTACAATTTGACTGTGGAGATCCAAAAAAACACTATTTAGGGCCTCAAAACGGCCTTAGAAGTACAGAAAGATGTGATGACATGACAACATATAAAATTATTCATTTGGATTGGGCGGGAGGCTAGTGGTATCCACCTGGAACATGTGTAGGGCTTCAGACATCCCCAGAAGTGTAGAACCCATAATTACAAAGAAGTACAAAAGAATGTGCTGAACTAAAAAACTATTAAGAGGAGCCAGTTGGAATAGGTGGGTGGCCACCAATATCCACCTGGAACATTCTTACCCTCTTAGGAAGAAATGGTCTCCATTGCATTGAGTTCCCCCATCATGTGAGGAAAATTCTACTGAATTTGGCCTTGGGTGAGCCACTTTCCTTGGTCGAGGAGGTGTGCTACCTTGACAACCTGATAAAGATGGATCATTTGTTGGTGAGTTCCCTTAAACTATGTGTTCACTATCTGATCAGTGGATTCCTATTCCATGTAGTCAGGGTTGAGCTCTATTGGTTTTAATTGTTCTGTGATCTCTGAGGTGTCCAATAAGGGTATAAAATATGGTCGAAGAAGGGCCACATTGAACATTGGGTGCAAGCCAAGGAAGGGTGGAGTGTTGAGATCAAAATATTTTCTACCCACAACCTTAGTGATAGTGTAAGGCCCATAGATAAGTGCGTAGATCTTCTGATGGGGTCCTGTAAGGCACTCTTTTTTGTAAATGTAGCCAAACATTATCTCGCACTTGAAACTAGTGTGGTACCCTATGTTGATCATGGTGTTTCTTGTACTTAGCATTGGCTTTCTACAAAATCTCATGGACCTGTTGGCGGATGTGCTGAATCCACTCAATGAATATGGTGTCTTTGTCAGCCTTAGACTGAACAAGGGAAGATTCTTCCTATGTGGAGGCAAGAGGTAATGCCACATCAATGGGACCCAATGGCTTGAATCCCAACCCCACCTGGTATGGGATATGGTCGGTGGAGCTATGGAGATTCATTTTGTAGATTTTTTGAACATAGGGGAGACTCTCAGCCTAAGTACATAGATGATTATAGTTGTACATGCATAGGACCTACAAAATCATTTGATTGATGACCTCAACATGACTGTGGATTTGGGGGTGGAAAGCAGTGGATTTAGTGAGCTTGGTATCCAACTAATCCAGGTGGATATCGGTGGCCACCCACCTTTTCCAAATGGCTCAAAATAGTTTTTTGGTAATTTTGGCAATTTACTATTTTTAGCAGGTTTTAACTTCCGGGGCCATTTTGAGGGCCTAAATGATGGTTTTTCTAGATTGAGGTTCTCAATGATAGCCAAAGGCATGAATGAGCCCCAAAAATGAATCTCCTCGATGATACCTTTCCAACGAGATATCACACGCCTAAAATGGAGATCGTATGCAAAAGTTACGACCCCGGGAAGTTGATGCACCAACTTACCCAAACGGGGCCCACATGACTTTTGGCGCTTCATCTCCTAGGGTTAGGTTTTTGGATGTATAGGAATTTCGGAATTCT
This sequence comes from Picea engelmannii, assembly GCA_009831015.1. Classification (NCBI taxonomy): domain Eukaryota; kingdom Viridiplantae; phylum Streptophyta; class Pinopsida; order Pinales; family Pinaceae; genus Picea; species Picea engelmannii. The sequence goes on from ML778492.1 coordinate 370,711, forward strand.
TGTTTATTGTAAAAGGGCCTTCAGAGCCTCATTGTAAGCATCTTCTTGCGAATGTGAGTAGCCATCACATCTCTTCTCAGAGATAAGCTGCCACCATTCTAGCGAGTCTTTCACTCTGTATTTTTACAGTCTCTGTACATTTCTCTTATTAATAGAAATCATGTATTACTGTATATCTGTGTTTATGGTTGCATATCTGATACATTTCTGTTATATTATTGAATATCTACAATATCTCTGTGCATTTCTTTATTATATATCCGCTCTCATTTTGTGTCGAAAATAATCTGGATCAGTGGTATCAGAGTAGGCTGCTCTTGATCGTTTTTTTCAGTGCATGTCCCCGACGAGGTCCGAGTATAGCAAGTTGGGTCTTGAGCTTGTCTCTCTTGAAGACAATCACTCTCGCACACCCAAGAAACCTTCAATGGTGGAAGAAAATAAAAATGACAGAGCAGACGATCCTATCAATCTATTGCTTGAGCAAACTCTCACGCGACAGAGGGAAGAAATGATGGAGAATTTTTCCCACATCCTTCAACGCCTACCGATAGCATCAGGTGCATCTTCATCAAGCAACCACTTTGGAGTCACCTTACCTTTCAAGGTACAGGTTAATTTTGATATTCTCGTATTTGAAGGTCAAATAGATGCAGATGCCCTAGATAAATGGTTAAATCTACTAGAAGGTTATTTCTCTGTTCATAATTTTTCCGACAAGGAAAAGATCACCTTCGCACTCCTTAAGGCTCTCCCCCATGTCAAACATTGGTGGGAAACTTACTGGGAGAAGAGTTCCACAGAGGATTTTGGAATATATGGGGCCTAGCCCACTTGGAAATTTTTTATGGATGCGGTAAAGGAACAGTACTACCCTGTTGGAAACTATGAGGACCAGTACATGAGATGGACCACACTATGGCAAGAGAAAGGCCAATCAGTTCTGGAGTTCACCAATAGCTTCCATACCTTCCACACCAAGCTGGGTATCAAAGACTCTGAATGAAATTTGGTTCTGAAATACCATGGGGCTCTACACAGATACATCCAAACTAAAATGGATTTTCTTGACAGCTCATCACTCAGTGCTACCTATCGATATGCTGTTAACATCGAGCAGAAATTTAAGCACCAGAACAAACGAGAGTTTGGGTCTGTAAATCCACAATAGCCAAAGTATGACAAAGACAACCCTAACAAACAATCTCCCAAAAACCAGTCCAAGCCACAGGAAAAGAAGGGTCACGGGAAGACAAAGAAGGACACCGAAAAATGGTGCGATTTCCGCAAAATCCCCTGGCACAACACCGATGAATGTCTCTCAAAACAGTCATTGGTGGCCGAGATCAAAGATAAGGAGCCGAACCCTGATTCAGAATCTGATTCTGAAAATACTGGTAAAAGATAGATCATCAACGCAGACCCCACTGCTATTATCGCGACCGCAACAATTCAACCCGAAGAACCAATAGATCCAGAAGAGGGGGAGCACCTTTTTCATTCACAGATGTGGGTGAAGGGGACCCCGCTGCATTTTATTGTTGATAGCGGAAGCCACAAGAACCTCATCTATGCAGAGGTCATCAAACAGTTGGGATTGTTGACAACACCACACCCACAACCATACAACATTGGGTGGCTTCGCTAAGGACGATATCTTCATGTCAGACAACAGTGTCGATTTCCATACGACATCCAACCCTTCAAGGATGAGGTATTATGTGATGTTTCGCCACTGGATGTCTGTGATGTTCTCTTGGGCCAACCATATATGTGGAAACGCCATGATATCTATGAGTCTTGACCCTTAGTGTCATCTCTACAGGATACCAAAGGTAGTTCCAACTACTTCCCCACCTAAACAGTGCCACAAGGTAGTATCTCATACTACAAAATTTATCTTCTCCACAATCTATTCAAAGGGTGAACAGAAGGATACTGTAGCCACCACAGCTTCGGCCCAAGCACCTTCTATCCAACAGAAGCATGTCAACAAGGTTGAAACAAAGCACGAAGATTCCTTCTGCACACAGTCATATAAAATATCCAAACTGGTTGAAAAGGTCCAAACCTTCCAGCCAAAGGTTCGTGATAGCCTTCAACAAGCTAAGCAACGCCACATCTCCAGCAAGGAAAGCAGACCACCAAGATTCAGATTCAGCAATCGCTTTTCCCTCTCCCCCAGGAACTCAACACAATGGAGACCATTTCTTCATGAGGGAGGATTGATCCAAGTGGATATCAGTGGCCACCCACCTTTTCCAAATGGCTCAAAATGACTTTCTAGTAATTTTGGCAATTTACTATTTTTAGCAGGTTTTAACTTCTGGGGCCATTTTAAGGGCCTAAATGAAGGTTTTTCGAGATAGAGTTTCTCAATCATAGCTAGAGGCATGATTGATCCCCCAAAATTAATCTCCTCAATGATACCTTTCCAATGAGCTATCACACGCCTAAAACGAAGATCGTATGCAAAAGTTACGACCCCGGGAAGTTGATGCACCAACTTACCCAAAGGGACTCACATGACTTTTGGTGCTTCATCTCCCAGGGTTAGGTTTTTGGATGTCTAGGAATTTTGGCATTCTCGTTTATTGTAAAAGGGCCTTCAGAGCCCCATTGTAACCATCTTCTTTTGAATGCGAGTAGCTGTCACATCTCCTCTCAGAGATAAGATGCCACCATTCTAGCGAGTCTTTCACTCTGTATTTTTACAGTCTCTATACATTTCTCTGATTAATAGAAATCATGTATTACTGTATATCTATGTTTATGGTTGCATATATGATACATTTATGTTATATTATTGAATATCTGCAATATCTCTGTGCATTTATTTATTATATCTCCTCTCTCATTTCGTGCTGAAAATAATCCGGATCACCAACAGTGACCAGAGACTCAACTAAAATGTGTTGAGGAACCTGTTGTCCCGATCAGAGATGACGATATGTGGTATAATGAAATGGACCCACACTCATTCGAAGCAGATTTTGGCATTATCTGTTGTTGTGATTCTCTTATTTCAAGTGGTGAGGATGGACATATTTGAAAAATGATGAATTACCACAAATACACAATCATTCTTTGTTTGGTGGATGGAAGGAAACACATATAATCCATCGAAATGGATTACCAAGGCCGCTCGAGAGTAGGAAGAGGGGTGTATAATCCTTTCTTCTTGATGGTTGGCTTGGAAATGGAACATGCAGTGCAAGATCTAATATACTTGCTGATGTCATGTCAGAGTTTTGGCCAATACAAATGTTTCTATAGTACGACCAAACTTTTATCCATGACAAAATGTCCTTCCATCTGACTGTAGTGATCCTCCCAGATCATATCTGCATGCTCTCTTTGTGGAAAAAAAAGAAGTCCAATATGACATAACAGTCCATCCTGAATGTGAAAATAAGTGACACTTGTGCTTGTACCCAAGAGATGATAGGTGGTGGAAAAGTCTGGATCTTGATGATAAATTTGGGGCCACTTAGATGCCTCATGCCCATAGGAATAGAGCACGATGGTGAGTGCAGCCATGGGAGGTCAAATAAGGTAGTCAGTGACATGATTTGTTCTCCTGGTATTGTACTTCATGTTGAGATGGAACTGTTAATGCAGGTAAGTGGACCACTTATGATGGTGGTCATTCTGTAACTTCCCCTGTGTCTGTATGAACTGTGGAGGCTTGTGATTAGTGTGAATGATTGTCACCTTTCACAAAATGTAATATTTGCATTCACGAAATGATTATACAATGGAATACATTTCCTTGTCATAAGTGGGGTATTTCTAGAAAGTATCAGAGAGTGTCTCACTATGTTATGCCACTAGATGATTGTGTTGAGTGACAAACGTGCCTAAAGCATAGTCGAATGCATCAGTCTCAATATTGAATGGTTGTTGTAGATAAAGTAAGGAGAGTACTAGAGATGAGCACAAGAGATGCTTCGGATCATCAAATTCTTGTTATTTTTCCTTACCCCATGCAAAAGTTTCCCTGCCACCACCCTTGGTCACTTGGCTAAGGGCCCACGTAATATGGGAGAATCCCAACATGAACCATCGATAGAAGCTGGCCAATCCCAGGAGGATATGAAGATCAGTGAGTGTGGTTGGGGATGTCGATTCATGGATGTCTTGGATCTTAGTTGGATCAACATGTACCCCATGTTCATCAACAATGTAGCCCAAGTATTGGACCTTGTTCATGCCAAAGGAGCATTTTTCCAAGTTGGCATATAACTTGTGCTACTGTAGAGTGCTCAAAACTTGAAGATTTTGCATGTGCTCCTCCCAAGTTATACTGAAGATGAGGATGTAATCCAAATATACCACCACAAAATAGTTGGTGAAGGGTCTCAATACATCATCCATCAACCTCATAAAAGTGGTTGGTGCATTTGTTAAGCCAAAGGGCATGACCGACCATTCAAAGAGACCTTCTTTAGATTTGAAAGTTTTCTTCCATACATCAATTGGTTTGATGGGAATCTAGTGGTAGCCATACTTTAGATCAATCTTGCTGAAGAAATTCCCCCCCTTGAGTTGGTCAAGAAGGTCATCAATTCTAGGAATTAGGTACCGGTTCCTGACTGTGATTTTGTTTAATGCTCTGTAATCAATGCAAATCCTCCGGGTCACTTATTTCTTTTGCGCTAATACAATTGGGCTTCCACAAGGGCAGGATTTGGGTCTGGTGTGCCCCTTTTGAAGCAACTCTTAGATATGAGTCTTTGTTTCATCATTTTCTATCAACGAGTAACAATAGACTGGACCATTAAGTAATGGTGCATCGAGGGTTAGATCAATTGGATGCTTGACTTGGCAGTGTGTTAGTACCCTGATGGGTGAGGAGAATGTCTCTGTACTCTTCCATGATCCTATCTAATTGCTTCTGCTGCAAAGAGAGACTCTGTATAGAGGCCACGGATGTGGCAATGACCTTCTAATTATTGTGAGCATGGATAAAAAATAAGATGAACTTCCTAGTCTATGAAACGACCTTGTTGCATTGTTTAGCAAAGATTAAATAAATAACAATAGGTGGCTCCACCTCTGGTATGATGTACAATTTTCTACCCAAAGTAATAATAACACTGCAGGGTCTAGACTCATACAAATCATGTCTCTTCAAAAAATATGGTTGTCCTAAAATAACATCAAAAACTTCAAGGGGAGAAACATCACACAATATTGTTGACCCTTGACCAAGTTTTGGGAGTTTCTTGGTCATGTTGACCTATTTTGAGATTTTGACAGCCTGTCGAAGGAGGAGTGCAAGATGAAGTGCAGATCACGCGATCTTGGCCACCTTTTGGGCCCCTTTTTGGGTTTTGGGGAAAATGTAACAAGAATGGGATGTCAGCCCATGGGTTTACCCATGTTTAGGCCTATTTTGTATGTATAAATAGAAGGATATGCAATGTAAGAAGAGAGAGAATAGTGCATCCATGTGATGTGAATGTATGCTAAGTGCGAGTAGAGTATGTAAGTTATTTGTGCATGACTGTAAGAGACTTGCAGAGCTAAGTGCGGATCCTTGTAGCAGAGTGTTGAGAGCCTAGTGTTGTAGCTCAAGGAAGAAGGATCTAGCAAGATGCGTAGATATTATGTCATGTGCAGGGTAAGGGTTTTGATGGATTTGTGCTTGTAACCAATTGACCGAAGACAAATAAAGAAGAAGAGTTGGTGGATGTAGCCCTAGGGTGGGGGTGAACCACGTAAACACTGTGTTATGTGCTTTGTGTTTTGTCTTGATGTGCTCATTTGTTATATGCTAAGTGCTTTGATATGTTTAGATAGATCTATTTATGATTTGTGCTTATTATATGTGAGAATGTTAGATCTGATCTAGATAGTCATGCTTAGTTATTGATGTGCTCATTCTAATCCATTTGTATATTCTAAGTGTTTGAATACTATAGATTAATCTGAATGTTGTGAAGCTCTATTGTATCAGTGAAGTGAAATAATGATTACATATTAAGGAACTGATGGTGCTAATAGCTCTATTAAGTATTATAATCACATATATGTGCCCCATCTAAGGTTGCAGACACCTGAGTCTTGCAACCAACCATGCCTCTACCTTGGATGAGACTTCATATGCTTCGTAGGTGTTGTTGAAAGGGTCAGTAGTTAGGGATTTGTTGGTGCGTTGTTGTAGCATTGAACCCTGGGTCTACCCCTGTGCCAACAAATGGTTATGTTGCTTGAACTTGAAACTGTGATTGTTGGGAACTGAGGAAGAAGAATCTTTGTGCAAAAGATTTGTACTTTGGTGCACAGTATTATAATTGACTTGTAAATCTCTATGCTAAAGAAAGATGGTTCGATCTGAAAGAAAGAAGGTCAGATCTGAAAGAAAGAAGCTCGATATGAAGAAAAGAATATAGAATCTAAAGGAAAGAAGCAAGATCTAAATGCTTGGTTCTCTAAGAAAGGTAAAAGTAAGAATTTCAGATTAAAAGAGGTAAGATATGCAAGCTTTGTGCTCTGATAAAGGTGAAAATAGGAAAAAAAAATAGATCTAGAAGCTTTGTGCTTTGTAGAAGTAAGATAAGTAGAAATTTTAGTTTCTAGAGTATGGATCTAGGTATGATTGATATGATCTATCCTATCTTGAAAACTAGGGTATTAATAGATAAAATAAGGTTTGATATGAGTAGATCTGATAAGACTAGTGAAKGATATGTTATACCAATGCATAGAAAGAATGTTTGGACTAGCAAATGGATGCAAGATCCTAGAAATAATTTATTGCAGGTTAGTTCCTATGATCCTAGTGTGCAGTATARAAGAGGTCRGGGATCATTTAAAAGAAAGAGAGGAWTAACCCTCTGTTATAGTTGYAGAATACTGGGACATMTTGCTAAGGAATGYCATTGTGGAAGACCTAGTTGTCTTTGTTGCAAAGATCCAGAGCATGAAGTGTTGGATTKCCCCAGAATGATTGCTAAGATTGAAAGTATGAACATAAGAYAAGAAAACCCTAAGACATATCCARAAACTAAGKCTATAGCAGAAACCCAAAAAGAATCAKAGAAKGTATTACTACAKATGAAAGAAACCTTGGATGACCACCAACATGTTAGATTATCAAATATCTTTAAAGATAAGGAATKTCTTGAAGCAAGAATAGGGGACTTCGACATTGACTATGTTGTAGATGAGGAAACACAAGTGAATATCATGACAGAGAGAACTTGGGAAGCTATAGGAAGGCCTGTTATGATCCCTTCACTAGGAGGAATAGGGCTATTCAGAGGAAAACTGGTAAACTTGTGTGGGAGGCTCGCTCAAATACCTATGACTATCAATGGAACTTCAACGGAAGAAGATTTTGAGATTATTCAATTTATTGAGAATTGCACCTTATTTACCATGTTAATAGTAAAACCTTGTATTGATAGAGATCAAGCCAGATGAAAAGAAGAAGAAGAATTTTTGGAACAGAAGAAGCAAGAGTTAAAATATTTTATAACCAGAAGGATCACACACTTGATTGAAGAACATGAGAATAGATCGAAGATATTTAATGATAGTAACCCAGATGTCGAAGTTAAGAGAACACTAGAGAATCCACAGAATATTTAATTACCTATCCTAGACAAAGAAAAAGTATTATCCAGGAACACTACAGAAAAATCTCAACAACGCAAAGTGACTAAGACCACAGAAGACAAGAATCAGAATGGAAAACGAACTACTGAGACGAAGGTCACTGGAAAAAAGGCTCGACAGTTAAGAAAGAAGAAGGATACGACTAAAAAGTTACAGGAGCTTTTGGAGGAGACCTCATAGAAAGAAAAATTGCATAATTGGAGCTTTGCAAGGATATCAGAATAACGACACATGAAACTTCGTCAGGACGAAGCAATATAGTCATTGGGGCCAATATATCCATTTGACTCCCGCTTGGAATGGGCAAAAAAGCGATAAAGGTTCATCATCAAACCATTGGGCCAGGCCATAATGGATCGAACTGGAGTTAATGGAGGCTCATACCCGTTGTAAGCAAACCATTGTAGAGTTACCTATTTATCTCGTCGCGCCATGCACCGAGAACACTTTTTCTAATTGAGAATTTGATCCCATAGACTAAGACAAGTTTATACAATGATCATTGTTCTCTCACTCTCTATCTCATTATCGTGTCTAAGTTGCTTCCCGAACCCGCTAATTGGTCACCCCGAGTGTGTATGTCAGAAGCATTGAGCATTGTAGATAAAGATTCTGAGGAAGTTTTGATCGACTTGATGACTGAGAAATCCATGTCAATGTCTAAAGGTATCCAGGCTTCATCCAAAAGAATAGTGCAAGCATCCCCATCCACATCTCACGGAGTTGGACTGTCCTATGAAAGGTGAACTAAACACAAGGATGACTTAGTGAATGCTAATCTAATTTTGAGAATTCTACCTACCTATCTACCACCTCTGAGAGATGAGATAAGTCGAGACAGTGTGCTCAGAGACTTTGAATATGAATTGGTCACTATGTACCTCCCAAAGGGGATACGCGTAGTGCACGCAGACCAAGATAAGATCGCAGTGTTGAAGTTTAGCGACTTCAGCCTTGGCGACAGGAAGGTGTACAACATGCTCTCCAGGAACAAATATCTAACCAGAACCAAGGGAAATAACTCGAAGATCATACCCCATTCATGGACCCATAAACTTGTGCATTCCACCCTCCTCAACGTTATGAAGATCCTGCACTTCAGAAGGCACCAAGAAGTGAACACATGTGTCAAGTTACTGTTGTCCTGCTACCATGGAGGATATTTATGGTTGAATCATCGTATCATAGTTGATCTGACATTGATTAGTCAGATCACAGGGATGAGCATGCAAGGCCCTAACCCACAAGATTTCTACCCTAGAAAAACCATGGATTGCGCTCTTGCATAGAATATTAAGGACACCTATAGGGATGTCGAGAAGGGAACACAAGGCTACAAGTAAGCCTCTTTCCAGAGTGGCATAGTGCACCTAGCCTATCAATTGATCGCAGGAAGGTTAGTTCGCAAGAACTGACCCACCCAAGTGACTGGATTTGTAGTCAACCTCGCAGGGAAGTGTACGGAGGCCCTACAAATGAATTGGGCGAAGTACTGCATAAACCAACTAGAATTGGACTGCAGGGAAGCACAAGATCAAGGATATGAGTTCCACTTCAGTTGGCTTCTCATCTTGATCACTTGTATTGCATGGGATATTTCGGAAGGTGCGACCTTCTCGAACATCAAGCCATTTGAAACTTTGGCTACAAAGTTCAGTACACTATGGTACTCAAACAACATGAACAAGCAGTGGAAATAAAATGTCATCTTCCATACTTATTACAACCAGTTGAAGGTATCCATCCATTCTATGCATCATATAACCCCGAACACTCTCCATAGGTTCATGCCCTTGATGAAATTTAGCATGGACCACCATTTCATCTATATCACAGTGTGCGCTGATGAGCATAAACAACAACTGTAGTTGTACTACAAGTTGATGGATGATGACTTGGAGATATTACTAAGGAATGGTCAATGGACCTCCTTGTTCCAGCAGAACCTTTGCAGATGTCTGATGTTGACAGTCCAAAACCTGTGATAGATATACCCAGACCTAGCAATATAAATAAGACCGAAGAGGTCCATGATTGAGATAGCACATCCGTGAAGACCGCTTCCATCTCAGCAGATAAACGAGGAGATGGCAGAGAGATAGATGGTGAAGAAGTTGAATCGAAGAAAGTAAAATATACATCATCTAGATATGAGGAGGACCCCTCAAAGAAAAGGAAGGTTTCCCCTCTGAAACTTTCTTCAAGGAAGAAAGTGAAAGCAACCGGGACCAAATTTGAGACCACCCTCACCTTAGACGACTTCCATTTCATCTTCTCAACATTGAAAGATGATTTGCTAGAGATAGCAGAGAAGCAAGAAGCTAAGCAAGAGGAGGTGTTCAGTCAGATTAAGGATGAGCTGTAAGGGGTGCAACAAGAATTACAGTCTAGACGCATAGTTTCCACCATGCCTCTGTCACCAGGAACATCAGAACTAGGTGATGAGCCCGCTCAACTACATCGCATTGTTGATACAATCGAAGTTCACCTTCAACAAGCTCAGGAAGATACAGCACAAGCCACCTAGGGTTTATCACAAGTACAAAAATACCTTGAGGAACAATGCACTACTACAGAATTGGAAAATATTGCTCTGCAAGTGTAGTGGGATGAAGAAAAAGAACATTTACAACAAAGCAAGGAACAATTGTTCACCGAGTAACTCAAAGTTAAGGAAATGGTTCACAGAGCACTTCGATCCATGGTAGTCATCGAAGTAAAGGTCAAAGAGAGTGTTCCACAGTACGTGGCACAACTCGAAGAAGTAGTCCAACAACTCAAACAATGCATAGTAGACTTGGAGCTCCACATCGTGCCTGAGACTCCTCAAGACATAAGGGACCAGCGAGAAACAACTGCCCGTAGTGCAGTTGACAGATTAAAATATCTTGCCTTGGAGTGCAAGCATCTAAGTAAATGAAGCACCTACACATATGATAACCCCACTGAGAACCCGGAGTTACAAACACTAGAGTCGCAGTTCCAGGAAGTGAAGCAACACATAGATACACTACAGGCACAACTAAAGGCCCTGTCAGCTATAGAAAGGATGAAGAGGTCTCAAGAACAATGCACAACTCAATAGCAGATCCATATGCTTCAAATAAAAGTGATGGAAGTCACTTAACGACTTCAACCTATGCAAGATAAGGCATGCCAGTTGTTTACAAAAGTTGAAAGATGAGGAGTAGAGTTAGAATAGGCCGTCACCACAACAGAACAACACCTAGAAGGGTCAGTGAATAACACAGTAATCCAAGAGTTCACCGAACAAGAAGCCACAACAAAGTAGCAAGTTGAATCAGCTTGGGACAAGCTCAAGGCATTCTAATATGAAATGATAACACCAGAGTGACTCAGGACAAGTCACAGGTGAGTGTTGGGGGCATGTTGGCCCTTGACCAAGTTTTTGGAGTTTCTTGGTCATGTTGACCTATTTTGAGACTTCGACAGCCTGTCGAAGGAGGAGCGCAAGACGAAGATCACGGGATCTCGGCCCCTTTTTGGGTTTTTTGGAATATGTAACGGGAATGGGATGTTGGCCCATGGGTTTACCCATGTTTAGGCCTATTTTGTATGTATAAATAGAAGGATAGGCAATGTAAGAAGAGAGAGAATAGTGCATCAATGTAATGTGAATGTATGCTAAGTGAGAGTAGAGTCTGTAAGTGATTTGTGCATGATTGTAAGAGACATGCAGAGCTAAGTGCGGATCCTTGTAGTAGAGTGTGGAGAGCCTAGTCCTGTAGTGCAAGGAGGAACGATCTAGCGAGCTATGAAGATCTTATGTCCTCTGTGGAGTAAGGGTTTTTATGGCTTTGTGCTTATAACTGATTGAACGAAGACAAATAAAGAAGAAGAGTTGGTGGACATAGCCCCAGGGTGGGGGTGAAGCATGTAAATATTGTTTTATGTGCTTTGTGCTTTGTCTTGATGTGTTCATATGTTATATGCTAAGCGATCTGATATGTTTAGATAGATCTATTTATGCTTTGTGCTTATTATATGTGAGAATGTTAGATCTGATCTAGATATTCATGCTTAGTGTTTGATGTGCTCATTTTGATCCATTTGTATATGCTAAGTGCTTGAATACTATAGATTAATGTGAATATTGTGAAGCTCTGTTGTATCAACGAAGTGAAATAGTGATTACATATTAAGGAACTGGCGGTGTTGAGAGTTGTATTAAGTATTATAATCATAGATCTGTGTCCTAGCTAAGGTTGCAGACATCTGAATCTTGCAACCACCCACGCCTCTACCTCGGGTGAGACTTCATCTACTTCGCAGGTGTTTCCGAAAGGTCCAATAGTTAGGGATTTTTGTTGTGCGTTGTTGTAGCATTGAGACCTAGGTCTACACCTATGCCAAAAAATACCTCATATTTGAAGGGCGTGATGATGTAGGGAAAAAAAAACTCTTGGTTGACATGGATATCTCTTCCTTAGTGAAGATAGCCATTGGTGTAGGGTTGTTGGTGTGGTGTCTTCAACAGGTCCAATTGTTTGATGACCTTTGTTGATATTAGGTTCTTCTGACTACCACTATAGACAATGAAATGAGGCAGAGTCCCATTTACCCACATCTGCGAGTGAAAAAGGCATTCCATTTCATCTAATTATTTTGGTTCACTTGGTTGGACTTTGGTGGTAGTGACCGTGGCACTGGGTTCAACATCAATAATCTTCTTCCCTCCTTTTGGATTTGATTTGGAGTCACAATCGACCTCTAACTTAGAATCTTTCATCTTGGCCATGAGTGAATTCTTGGAGTGACATTCTTCAGTGTTTTGCCAAGGAATTTTATGGTATTCACACCATTTTTTTTGTGTCCTTATTTGAATTCTCATTACCCTTCCTATGTTGCAACTTGGACTGGTCATGCTAAGAATGACCATGTTTTCTCTATTCCTTGTTATGTGGGTCAGGGCCACCTTTTCCTTAGTTCAACTATGAGGAGTTTCCAGATCCAAATTCTCACCTCTTCTTCTTAAATTTCTTCTCAATATTGACAACATATATATACGTCGTACCCAATGATGTGACGTCCAGAAACTCCATTTATGTTTGAATGTATCTATGCAAAAAACCATGGTATTTGAGCACCATATGTCATTCATAATATTTGATACCCAATTTCGTGTGTATGGTATGGAAAATATTCATGAAATCTAGTACTGTTTGGTCCCTTTCCTGACGTAGGGTGGTCCATCTGGTGCACTGGTCCTTGTAGCTTCCAACATGGTAATATTGTTCTTTAATGGCATCCCTGAAAGAATCCCATGAGGGGGAGACTAAATATATTGCAAATTCCTCTATGGCCCTTTGCTCAGAGTAAGTATCCCACTAGTCCTTAACATGGGGGATGACCTTGAGTAGTGAAACATTAATCTTTTCCCTATTGGAAAAATTGTTGACCGAAAAATACCCTTCAAGCAGATTCAACCATTTATCTACAACATCTACATCTACCAGTCCTTCAAATAATGGAATAAAAAAATTTAGCTATACCTTGAAGGGGGTTGCATGGCCACTTGATGAATATGTTTCTCTTATGAAAATTTGTCAAAGGATCTATGAAAAATTGTGCATCATTTCATTCCTTTGTCGTGCGAGGGCTTCCTTGAGAAACATTTTAAAAGGATCTCTTGCTCCATCATCTTTCTTTTCGTCCCCCATAGGTTTTTCTTAGGCTCAACGTGGCCGATATAAAGGCTCGACTGGTTCGAGTCCCAACTTCTTGTACCCAAATCTTGTTGGGGACATGCACAAGGAGAAATAAATGAAGAGCAAACTTCTTTGATACCAATGATCCAGATTTTAGAGAGGTAAAACTACAGAGATAAAAACAAATAACACATAGATAAAAATAGATATCCAATGAACAATAAATTCTATTGACTAAATGAAATAGGATGAAACTGTAAAACTATGGAACTACAACAACTTGCTCGAATGGTGGTAGTTATCTATGAGAAGAGATGTGGATGCTATGCACATCCATCTGAGCATAATGATTAAAATGAGGATCCAGAGGCCTTTTTAACATTACTCATGAATTTCAAAACCCTATAAATCCAAATACCTAACCCTAGGAGATGAAACACCAAAATTTATGTGGTCCCCTATGGGTAAATTGGCACCTCAACTTCTTGGGGTCGTAACTTTTTCATACGACCTCCATTGGAAAGGTATTTTTGAGAACTATACATTATTCCATCAAAATATCACTATGTCTACAGTTTGACTATGGTGATAAAAAAAAACATTGTTTAGGTCCCCAAAATTGTCTTGGAAGTACAAAAAGATGTGTTGACATGACAACATACAAAATAATCCAGTTGTATTAGGTGGGAGGGCACCAATATCCACCTGGAAAATGTGTAGGGATTTAGACAACCCCAAAAGTGTAGAACCTAGAATTACAAATAAGTACAAAAGAATGTGATGAACTAAAAAACTGTCAAGAGGAACCAGTTGGAATAGGTAGGTTTCCACTAATATCCACCTAGATCAGACAAACTCTTGAGCAAATTTCATGAGGATGATTGATGATATCTTGCGGATATTCACCAATTCTTTTTAGTGGTGTATTTGGATGACATATTCATCTACAATAATACTTGGGTGAAACACTTCCAGCATATTAAGTAGGTTTTTCACACTATGTGACAGTACAAGCTATATGCCAACTTGGAAAAGGCTTCTTCGACATGGACAAGGTCTAGTACCTAGGCTACATTTTTTAAAATAATGGTGTACATTTGGATCCATCCAAGATCTAGGTCATCTATTCCTAGGCAGCCTCAACCACGCTCACTGAGCTCTGAAGCTTATTAGGTCTTTCCAATTTCTATCATAGGTTCATGTTGGGATTCTCCCATATTACATGGGCCCTCATTAAAGAAACCAGGGGTGGTGGTAAGGAAAATTTTGTGTGGGTCATGTCCCAACAACAAGAACTTTATGATTTCAAGTAGTGCTTGTTCTCAAACCCAATAATTTTATTACCTGACCTACAACAATCCTTTGAGATAGAGATAGATGCTTCAGACTATGTTGTGGGAACAATTATCACTTACCACCACTACCCTGTGGCATATCGTAGTGAGACACTATAAAATATCCTCCATAATTACCCAACTTATGATAAATAAATGTACTCCATTTTTCAATCCTTCCAGCAGTGGTGGAATTATATTATTGGGAAGGAGACAGTCATCCACACTAATCATAAGTTGTTGAAATTCATGCAAACACAAGGAAAATTGCAGAATGACCACCATCATAAGTGGTCCACATACTTGCAGGAGTTCCACCTCAACATCAAGTATAAGACATGAAGTACCAACTACGTCATTGATTTCCTCAACCAACCTCTAGTCACAGAACTCACTATGATGATAGACACTTTAGGCCATGAGACCTACAAATGACCCCAACTCTATGAGAAAGATATTGACTTCACTACCACCTATCGAATGTTAGCCACAAACACAATTGTCACTAATTTCCATCTCCAGGATTGGATATTGTGCCATATGGGCCATCTCTACATTCCATCAAGCAAATGAGTGAAGATCATTTGGGAAGACCACTACAGTCGGGTGGAAAGACACTTCAATGTAGAAAAGACAGTAGAAAGACACTTTGGGTGGCAACAACATTTCTGCTAGCCAAAACTTCGACAGGATGTCAACAAGTATGCCAGGTTTTGCAATGCCTATTCTATTGCCAAACTGTCCAGTAAGGAAGAAGGCCTATACACCCCTCTTCCTACTCCTTTCATGCCTTGGGAATCCATCTCAATGGACTACATGTTGAGTCTTTCATTCACCAAGAGGGGAAATGACTTTTTTTTTTCGGTTCTTGATCACGTTTCCAATATGTCGATTATGGTCGCCTACAAGAAAAGAATCACAGTGGAGGACACTTCCAGGATATTATTTCAATGAGTGTGGGTACATTTTGAGATACTACAAGCCATTTTATTAGATATGGATAGTTTATTCCTCATCAAATTCTAGTCAAGCCTCTGGTGAGTGTTGGACACCAAGATCACCAAATCCACTGCATTCCAACCCCAGACAAATGGCTAAAATGAGATCATCAACTGGATGATATTGCATATCCTATGCATGTACAATTGCAAGAACCCCTGCACATGGAATGAGAGTCTTCCCTATGTTCAGAACAACTACAATCGAGCTATATATAGCTCAATCGTGAATAGTCCCTTTCAGGTGAGCTTGGGATTTCAACCATTGGGTCCCATAGATGTTTCACTACCCCTTTCTGCCACCTAGGAAGACTCATCCCATGCTCAAATCTATGTTAAAAATCCACCAAGTTCATTGAGTGGATCCAACACATCTGCCAACAGGTTCATGATATTTTACAGAAGTCCAATGCCAAGTACAAGCAGTGTCATGATCAACATTCGGTGCCACACAAGTTTCAGGTGGGAGACAAAGTTTGTTTGCACTTGAAAAAATAATGCCTTACAAGGCCCCATCAGAATCTTCGTCCACTCTGCTATGGACCTTACACCATCACCAAGGTTGTGGGTGACAATTATTTTGAGCTCAACATTCCCCCTTTCCTTAGCTTGCACCCAGTGTTCAACGTGGATGTCCTTCAACCATATTTTCCACCATTATTGGACACCTCAGAGATAGAAGAACAAATAACACCAACATATCTCAACCTTGACTGCATGGAACAAGCATTAATTGATCATATAATGGACACACAGGTCAAGGGCACTTGCCAATAGAGGATCCAACTTTAATAGAGGATCCAACTTTAATAGAGGATCCAAATTATGGCAGCCCTTCCCATAGATATGGAGCTTCTACTGCTAATTGGATTGTTCAAGTTAATGGTAAACCGACGCCTGATTTACAATCTTTTGTAAATTTAACAAAAGAATTCGAGCACGGTAAGTTTGTTCGTGTTAAGACAGTGGATTTAGATGGAATAAGCCAGGTTTTTGCTTTGAAGCAAGACTTATATTACTGGCCAACGTCGGAACTTAAATTTGACCCGGTAACGGCAACATGGAATCGGACAACCATTAAAATTGTCCGTCATGATTTTTTTAACATGTAAATGAAGATTTTTTATCCCTCAAATTAGGCGAAAAATTGTTGGATTCTTAGATTTAATTGATTATTTCTGTAAAATTGGAGTGTCTTGAGAGTTTTTCAGCATGCTGAATCTATTTCTGTATTCAGAAATGGATTCTGAACAACAAAAAAATAGTGTTTTTTTTAAATTTATATCACCCAGATTCCAACAAAAAAAACCATTTTGTAGAACAACTAACCAAAGCCTTTCTTAAAACTATCCAGAAAAATTCAATTTGTGTTTCATGGTTTTTCATTTTATTCTGTAACCAGATCACTCTATTCTATTCATTTTTATCTGGCAATCAATGTTAAAGATAATCAATATTGGTTTGAGTTTGTTGTATCCCTAACACTGAAGGAATTGTATAGTTACCTCATGCTCAACCTACCACTCAATTGTTTTATATATATAGAAATATTAATTTGTTACTAATACTTTTTTATATCATGTGTTAACTCAGTATAAAAATATTGAATGAATTAGACATCTTATGTGCTCAATAAGTACTTTTTTACTTTCACTTCATATGGAGAAGTATAAAACACTTATGTGATCAATACTTTTTTTAACTTTCACTTTTTCTCTTGATATAAAATTATTTTAATTAAAGGTGAATCTTGATATAAAATTATTTTACTTATGTGGATGTTAAAATATATTTTTAAATGACATGTGTCAACTTAAAAAATTTTGAATATTTTATTTTATTTATGGTACACATTGAATTTTTTTTCTTATTAATATTTTTTTAAATGCCATATGTCAACTCCATAATATCCAGGTAAGTCAATTATTATGAAATCAATTTTTTTTTTTTTTTACTTTCAATTATTGTATCTCTTTCTCTATATAAAAAGTTGATATAGAATTATTTTACTTAACATGGATATTGAAATATTTTATTTATTACTAATAATGAAATATTTTTTTTTATTAATATTTTTTTAAATACCACTTATCAACTTCATAATGAATATGGAAAAAATTACACACCTTCTTCATATTGGAGTGTGAAAAGGGCCTTTTAACCCCAAAAAAACTCAACCATAATCCTATTTGAAACATTACTAATCATAATAAAAATAACTTAAAAAAAATATCAAATTAACATGAAAGAATAAACATGTAAAATAGATAAATAATAGGGAAACAAGAAAATAAAAACAAAGTATTTACTAAATTTGGAAGCAAAAGACAACCTAAAAAAACGCTTGTCGCAGACTGTAATTTCATCGGCCATGAAGTGGGCCATGAAGGTACTTCAACCCAGAATTATTCCTTTATTAATCACATGTATGTTAGGCCAAATTTGAAATCCAACAACAAATAGTAGTAAAATTAACTATCCATATTTTGAATTCATTAATTACTCAATTAAATTAGTGGAATCATACAATAGATTATAAATATTAAATTAATGGAATCATACAATAGATTATAAATATGATCATTTCATAGAAACATACGTATGAATACTTTTGTAATTATCTATAAATCCACCAAATTCATTGTTTATAGGTGATTCACTACCCGATCATAGGAATTAATTATGGATTTCATCTTTCGGAAAGACCATGATACCACAATGGTGAATGAAGCTTCTATTTATCTATAATCTCATTTCTCTCATTTCTCACATTCTTAGATGTTTTCCACTCCTTAATGGCATCAATCTTTTTTGGGTCTACTGCTATTCCTTCTTTGGATATTTCTTTGGATATTATATGCCCCAAATAGTGAATTCGATTTTGTTAAAATGAGAACTTGTTCAATTTGGCATGCAACTGGTGCTCTCTTAGCACCTGTAAAACCATCCTCAAGTGTTGCTCGCTCTCTTCTTTTGTCTTGGAATATACAAGGATTTCATATATAAATAAAATGAAAAACTTGCCTAAATATTCCCAGAAAACACCATTCATTAAGCACATAAACACAATTGGAACATTTGATAATCCAAATGGCATGACTGTGAATTAGTAATGATTGTACCCTGTCCTGAAGGTGGTATTTTTGAAGTCTTCATCTATGATCTTTACTTGATGGTACCCTAATCTGAGATCGATCTTTGAGAATATCTTTGCATCCTTTAATTTATCAAAGAGATCATCGATCCTTGGAAAGGGATACTTGTTCTTTGTAGTCACTTTGTTCAATTGTATGAAGTCGATGCAAAGTCTCAATGTCCCATCTTTATTCTTCATGAATAAAATCGGGGTGCCCCAAGGTGACACACTTGGGTGTATATACCCCTTCTTCAAAAGTTCTTCAAGATGTATTTGCAGCTCCTTCACCTCTGGTGTATTCATTCTATAAGGATTATTTGATACTGGAGTTGCTCTAGGAATCAAATTTATAGAGAAATCAATATCTCTCTTTGGGGCTAGTCTCAGTATCTCCTTCAACACATCTTCAAAATATTTTAGGACTGAATGATCCTCCAAATTTGGAACCTTATCCTTAGATGCTTCTTCCATATGGGGCTACAAATATTTGGTAGCCCTTCCTTTAACACTTCCTTCACTGCATTGTTGAGATCTCTTAGACAATAACTACACTAGGAATTCCTTGTATTGTTCTCAGGTTCCCTTTCTCATGCAAGCAAGTAAATTCCTTATTATTACAGTCTAGGAAAACATGTAGTTGGTCCAACCAATCGATACCAATTAGACAGTCATATGGACCCAATGGCAGGATATTCAAATCTTCCTTAGTACTTATCCCATTCATGTCCACTGGACATGATCTAACCATGTCAACCACTTTTCTCTTGGCTCCTGTAGCCAGTTGTACCAACAAAGTTTTATCATGCTTTCTTCTTGGAAAAAGAAATCTTTCCACAACTTTAGGATCTATGTAACTATGACTAAATCATGAGTCTATCAAACTAGTAAAGGAATGGTTATTGATCATACCTTCCACTTCAATCATGTGTGATTGAAACTCAACTTGCTTGTTTTCTAGGGATGCATAGATTCTTGGTACACTTATTCTCATTTCCTCCACTAATTCTGTTTGTTTTACATTGTGGAAAACTCTGACTTTGTTACCTTTGTGATGGAAATCTCTATAGTTTTGGTCTCCTTTACAACCCCAACATTGAATGGGTGTCTTCCTTGGCCTTATCCCACCAACCTCAGCCATTCTATGTTCTCTAAAATATGGTTTTCCTTGAGGTCTGTTTCTCAAAAAGGGTGGCTTGTTCCCCTACTGCCTTTATTCCTTATTAAACTTCTTCTTGTCCTTCCAAGCCTTTTGGAAAGTAGGCTTTCATTTTTGTTGATCATATAATAATTTTTCTCTCCTTATGGTTTCTTCCAAAGTCTTGGGATCATCATATTGGATTTTATCACTTATGAAAGATTGTAGTCCACTTAGGTACCATTAAATATTCATTGTCTCATCCTTGATGAAGGAGACATACTTCAACAACTCTAAGACTCTCCTTTAATATTCATCAGTAGTCATGTTTCCCAATTTAAGTTCAATGAAATATTTCATCTTTTTATCATAATATCTCTTGCTCAAGTATTTATTCTCAAAATGCTTCTTGAATTCCTTCCAAGTCACATTTTTCTCTCTGATGTGCTGCACTTGCACAAGTTGATCCCACCACATTGATTATTTTCCTTTCAGTTGATAAATAACAATTCTTCCTTATGCATGAGAGGAACAATTATGCATTTGGAAGTATTTCCTCATGCACAACAACCATGTCTCAACATCCTCATCCTTCTTTTGATTTCCATCAAAGGTAAGAGGTTTGATCTTGTTCATTTTTCCTTTTAATTCATCCACCCTATACCTCATATGCTTCCTGACAGGAGATGGACTTGAGCTGATGTGTGCTCTCCTATTGGAATTCCTTTGGGAGTGGTGGTGGTGTCTGTTACCACTCCTTGATATTCCTTTTCACTCAGGGGTCTCATGGATTCCTAATTTGATGGAGACACTCTCCTTATCCAATTTATTTTCAATTCATTCTAGGATTTTTATTAACTTCATGTTGAAGTATTCTTGTTGTTCTTTGGCTTTCATAATCCTTTCATTATCATCCTTGGGGCTCTGGTCATTTTTCTACAATTTTCTGATGGTCTCAGCAAGATTTATATATTCCTCTTTTCCTCCTATATGTCCATTGGAGTTGGTTCCTTCCATACCCAACAAGACATTCATCCCTTGTATTTCATCTTCTTGGTTGTAGACTATCTATGTATCATCCATTCCTTGGGCTAGGAGATACCATGACTAACCCAAAAGAGAGATATTGATTTCTCTATAAATTTGATGCTTGGAGCAACTCCAGTATCAAAGACTCCTTACAGAATGAGTAAATTAGAGCCAAAGGTGTTGCAAATGAAGCTTGAATAACTTTTGAAGAAAGATGGGACATTGAGACTATGCATCGACTTCAGACAATTGAACAAAGTGAATATAAAGAACAAGTATCACTTGCCAAGGATGGATGATCTCTTTGATCAGTTAAAGGATGGAAATGTATTCTCAAAGATTGATCTTAGATCGAGCTGCCATTAAGTAAGAATCAGAGATGAAGAAATCAATAAGACCACCTTTGGGACAAGGTACAATCATTATGAATTCATGGTGGTGGCATTTGGAATATCAAACGTGCTAGCTATGTTTATGTGCTTAATGAGTGGTGTTTTCCATGAATATTTAGACAAGTTTTTCATTGTCTTTCTAGATGAAATCCTTGTATATTCCAAGATAGAAGAAGAGCCTGAGGAACACTTGAGGATGGTGTTACAAGTTCTAAGAGAGAAACAACTGTATACCAAATTGATCAGGTGCTCATTTTATCAAAATCAAGTTAAATATTTGGGGAATATGATATCTGAAGAAGGAATAACAATAGACCCTAAAAATATTGAGGCCATTAAGGGGTGGAAAACACCTAAGAATGTGACAGAATTTAGATCCTTCATGGGTCCTAGCTGGCTACTATAGAGGGTTCATTGCAGAGTTTTCAAAGATTGCTCACCCAATCACTTCCTTGCAAAGGAATGGGGTAAAGTTTCAATGGACACCAGAATGTGAAAAGAGCTTCCAATAATTGAAGCAGTTGTTAACCAATGCTCCAATTCTGATGATTGCAGGTCCGAATAAAGATTGTGTGGTTTGAACCGATGCATGCAAAGAAGGACTTGGTGGAGTCCTCAGTTAGAATGGATTTGTAATTTTTTTGGAATCAAGAAAACTAAAAGAGAATGAAAGGCTATGCCACTCATGATTTGGAGTTGGAAGCCATTGTTCACGCTTTAAGGAAATGGAGGCACTACCTCATGGGAAAGAGGTTTGAGCTGAGGACAGACCATAATGGTCTGAAATATTGATTTGATCGTCCTACATTAAATTCCAGGCAGAGAAGATGGTTGAAATTCATTTGTGAATATGAATTTGACATCAAGTACATCAAAGGAAAGGAAAAAAATTTGGTTGATGCACTCAGCAGGAGAGTGCATGAACTTCATGCTACAACCATTATCATGTATCAAATTGATATTAAAATAATAATTTCAGAGGCTGCAAAAGAAGATTTTCATCCCATATGGAAAAGCACCTAAAGATATGTTTCAAAATATGGAGGATCATTCAGTCCTGAAATATTTTGAAGATGTGTTCAAGGAGCATGACCAAACTGGGTAGTTGGGTGCGTTACCATATGGTATAAGAGTAGATTGATAATTTTTCTTTGTATTTAGAGCAAGAGGCAACGACCCAACATGTAAGTATGGGGACATTACAAATTGGTATCAGAGCCCTTGGGGAGGTTGAGCTATTTAGATCATGTCCAGTGGACATGAATGGGCTAAGTACCAAGGCAGATTTGAATATCCTGCCATTGGGTTCATATGAATATCTAATTAGTATGGGTTTGTTGGACCAACACCATGTTGTTCTAGATTGTCATAACAAGGAATTTACTTTCCTGGATAAGGAAGGGAACCCAATAATAGTCCAACAAATTCTTAGGGAAGTTATTGTTCGAGAGATTTCAGCAATGCAGTTGAAGAAGTGTTACATGAAGGGCTGCCAAATATTTCCAGCCAATATGGAAGAAGCTCAAAAATTAAGTACCAAATATATGTTAGTTGTACATGTTATGTTTAAATGTTGTCTTTAGGTACATGTTTGAATGTAATGAGAATTTCCTGTATATATTGCATGTATCTGTTTATTGTCTCTTCCGCATGAATATGTGTATGAATATAATGTTTATGTTTGTTTAAAATTGCATTATATGTGTGTGTGTGTGTGTGTGTGTGTGTGTGTGTATCAAAGAATGAGAGTTTCAAGGAGCATGATCAACCTGGGTGGTTGGGTGCATTACAATTTGGTATCAAAGTATATTGATAAGTTTGTTTTGTATTTACAAAAAGAGGAAATGACCTGGCATGTAAGGTCGGGGATGTTACAAATTGGTATTAGAGCCCATGGTTTCCACATTGAAATTGGATGGGCCATGGATGTGGAATTTGGATTCAAAATTCCACAAGGAATTGATGTTCAAAATGCCAAGAGGGTGTTGGGGAACACCTTGGCTATGTTCATAAGATCAGGAGGTATAGCGGTTTAAGAAAAACAAAAGAGAAAATAGGTTGTGGTCACTGTGGGTTTGAGAACATGAAAATTAAACTTGAGACGTTGGATTAGTTCAGGAAGGGACAAAACCCTCACATTCGTTGGATCCAGAGAATATGAGTGGAGGATAAGCAACCAAGTCCTTTGTACTTCTCCCCTTAGCCCATCTTAAAACTATAAGAATAGAAGATTGCCAAAGTTTGAAGTCAGGAACTAATCCAGAATGTTTATTCCAAAGCATATGTGTCCAAAGACTAAGAAAGGTTCAGATTTTCCACACTCCAGAAGAAATGGTTTGTGGTTGTGTGGGAGGAAGAGATCCCCAAAGTATTGGAGCACCAAAGTGACATGATAGGATGACGTCATCAGATGTGATGTGGAAGTGTTCATAAATTCATAGTTGGGGATTTTTAGGAGTGCTTAGTAGATGAATCGTCCGAAGTCCCGAAGTGATTCTTAGTCATAGTTCACTCGGGAGGAGGAGAGTCCTCATATTTCTCTTATGGTTCAGCATTTGGGGAAAAAAATTGGAAGGACTTCCGGACCTCCAAATTCCTGATGTCCCGAAGTCTCAAATTTTCTAAGTGACGTGATGGTCACATCACCTAGGGATGACGTGGAAACACATGATGCATTCCACATGTCAGTGTGTTATCTACCTTTGAAAGGTTGTTTTTACATTAAGAGCTTAAGAGGTGTCACCCCTCATATTGCACCATGTGTCCACTTCTAGTGATTTTCCACGTGGTGTAAGATCCTATAGTCGGAAGACTTCACACTCTAGAGGAACTTGGTCAATAATTGTTAAGTATGAAGAGTCTTGAAGCTCGGAAGAGTGGAGTAAATCCTCGTCGTCCATCAGGATGGGACACAAGGAAGAAGATTCTATAGTCTGGAGGAGTGGTATTCCGAGGGATTACATTGCAAAATTGTTATGATCAAGGACTTTTGAAGGCTCGAAGGCCATATTCCATCATGATCGTTGATCACATATAGCACGTGGAGGTGGGAGAGGGGATATCGGTGGGTCAAAAATTTGGTAGATTGGTAGTGAAGTGTTTTTGGAAACCACCAAATCCCACAGTCTCAGAGCTCCTATCCACCATTGACATGAGTAGAGAATATGGACCATATATCCACTTTCCTTTGCGGGTTTACTAATTTGGTGGTCCGAGATATTTTTTGGAAGGTACGTTCAAAATCGTCGAAGCCCAAAGTCTCAGAACCCTGATCCACTGAAGATATAAACAAGGTAGGAGGATTGTTGATCTCTATGTCCTCTGAGTATTCAAAGAATCAGAATTCAAGGAAAATGTATTGTAGTGGAGGCCGATCCTCTGAAGCATCGAAGCTCTGAAGCACGAAGATTCGAAGCAGTAGAGCCCTGAAGCTTCAAGGATACACTGTGAAAGGATTCATTGGCCTAACATTCGAGAGAAGTAAAGCATGAGGTAGAAAGAGCTCTTGAAGCCCAAAGCTCCATATCCCCAAATCTCTCAAGGCTTTGGATAAGAGAATGTCTATTAACATAAGGTCATAGTTTGTGGTCACATGCATTTGGGGGGTGAAGAAAAAGGGCCAAGTGCCCGAAATTTGATTTTGGAAACAGATAAGGGCTTATATAAGGAGCCCATTGGTTTTTGATTTGCATAGACCTTCACCAACAAAGTAAATAAGGCCTATAAAATTGAAGAGAGGAAACACCACTAATCGAAGAGCTAATTCGACTTTGAGATGGAAGAATCCATGCACATAAATTTCCCCACCGAAAAGATAAATTGTACAAGAATAATAACTTCCTACTCGAAACTTAGAATTGAGCATGGAATCAGGAATTGAGAATATATTGAATAGTGGAAGACAAATGTTCACCCAGAATTTGAATTTGAATAATCAATTACTTGGAAAATCAGAGGAAAGAAGTTTGATAAGTTATTGAACCAAAATGGTTCATGTTTTTATAAAATGATGAATCAGTTAATCTGAAAAGGTTTTGTTGTCTTCACATTTTTGCATAGATAACATATGTTAGAAGGGAACAAAGTTATCTTCAAAGTACTGAGGAATGGATGATACATAGATAGTCTAAAGCCAAGAAGATGAAATCTAAGGGATGAATTTCCAATTGGGTATGGAAGGAATGAACTCCAATGGACATGGAGGAGGAAAAGAGGAAGACATAAATGTGCCTAAGACCATCAGAAAATTGCAAACAAATGTCTAGAGACACAAGGATGATAATGAAAGGCTTATGAAAGCCAAAGAACAACAGGAATACTTCAACATGAAGTTAATAACAATCCTAGAATGAATTGAAAATAAATTGGATAAGGAGAGTGGCTCCAGCAAATCAGGAAGCCATGAGACCCCTAAGGGAAAAGAAAGATAAAGGAGTGGTAGAAGACACCACCATCACTCCCAAAGTCATTCCAATAGGAGAGAACATAGCATCTCAATTCCATCTCCTGTCAGGAAACATAGGAGGTCCAGGTCGATGAATTAAAAGGGGAAATGAACAAGATCAAACCTCCTACCTTTGATGGAGAGCACAAGAAGGATGAGTATGTTGAGACATGATTGTTGGGCATGAGGAAATACTTATAACTTCATAATTATTCCTCTCATGTGGAAGTAAGAGCTGTTATTTATGAGCTAAAATTAAAAGCATCCATGTGATGGGATCAACTTGTGCAAGTGCAACACATCAGAGATAAAAATGTGACTTAGAAGGAATTCAAGAGGCATTTTGAGAAGAAATACCTAACCAAGAGATGTTATGATAAAAAGATGAAAGAGTGCTTTGAACTTAAACTAGGGAACATGACTATTGATGAATATGAAAGGTGGTTCTTAGAGTTGTTGAAGTATGTCTCCTTCATCAAGGATGAGACATTGAATATTCAGAGGTACCTAAGTGGGCTGCCATCTTTCATAAGTGATAAAATCCAATATGATGATCCCAAGACTCTGGAAGAAACCATAAGGAGAGAAAAATGCTTATATGATCAACAAAATGGAAACCCTACTTTTCAGAAGGCTTGGGAGGACAAGAAGAAGTTTAACAAGGAACATAGTAGGAAGGGAAACACACCACCCTTTTTCAAAAATAGTCCTCAAGGAAATCCATATTTTAGAGAACATAGAATATTCATGG
This sequence comes from Picea engelmannii, assembly GCA_009831015.1. Classification (NCBI taxonomy): domain Eukaryota; kingdom Viridiplantae; phylum Streptophyta; class Pinopsida; order Pinales; family Pinaceae; genus Picea; species Picea engelmannii. The sequence goes on from ML778492.1 coordinate 397,225, forward strand.
GAAAGAGGTTTGAAATGAGGACATAACGTAATGGGTTGGAATATTTATTTTATTAGCCTACATTAAATGCCATGAATATCAAATGGTTGGAATTCCTCTATGAGTATGAATTTGAAATCAAGCACATCAAAGGAAAGGAGAACAAAGTGGTCTATTCACTCAGTAGGAGACTGCATGAAATTCATGCTATAGCCATTAGAATGTATCAAACTGGTGTTAAATGAGAAATTTCAGAGGTTGCAAAAGCAGTTTTGTAGTACATGGAGTTGGTAACAAAAATACAACAAGGTTGAATGAAACAAAAGGTTGAAGATTTTAAATTGGGTAATGATGAAGTTATCTAGTATAGGAATCAAATTTATGTGCCCAATTCACATGAATTGAGGGTTACAATTTTGAAAGAGATGCATAATGTACTGGCTTATTCTAGGAACCTAGGATATCAAAAAATAGCCATAGCAGTCAAGAGCTAATATTATTGGCCAGGCATGAAGAGGTATATTGTTGATTACATTGCTAAATGTATGGAATGTCAGAAACTCAAGGTTGAGCATAGGCACCCAACTGGGCTGTTGCAACCATTTCTCATTCCTGAGTGGAAGTGGGAAGTGGTGACCATGGATTTCATCATAGGATTACCCAGAACAAGAAAGCAACATGATTCTTTCATGGTGGTGGTGCACAAGCTTACGAAGGCTTCCCATTTTATTCCAATGAAGGTTACCGACAAGGAAACCAATGTTGTTGATATTTATATGAGGGAGGTAGCATGATTGCATGGCATACCCAAGACAATTGTGTTTGACAAAGACCCAAAGTTTACCTCAAATTTTTGGAGAGGATTATTCAAGGGTTTTAGAACAAATATTAACTTCAGCACAACCTATCATCCTGACTCTGATGGGAAAATAGAAAGGGTGAACCAAGTGATATAAGATATTCTAAGGATGTACGTGATGGAAAAAGAATCTAAATGGGAAGATTATCTACAATTGATGGAATTTGCCTACAACAATGGGTATCAAGCATCAGATTGGCCCATTTGAGGCACTTTATGATAGAAAGTGTAATACACCAATAAGTTGGGACAACCCAGCTGGCAGAGAAATGGTTGGGACAGATTTTCTTAGGGAAATGGAAGGGAAAATGTTAAAGATAAAAATAATTTGAAGGCTTCCCAAGACAGGAAGAAAAGCTATGTAGAAAAAGGCAGAACCCACATGGAATTTAAAGTGGGTGATTATGTATTTTTGAAGGTGAAAGCCAACAGAAGTTCCCTAATGTTGGGAAATTGTTCCAAGTTGGAAACCAAATATTGTGGGCCATTTGAAATCCTAGAGGATTGGACTAGTAGCTTACATGTTTATATTACATGCTTCTATAATTATTCATATTGTATTCCATGTATCATTTCTCAAGAAATATATACCTAATGTCAATTACATTATTGATTGGAATGTGATTCAGGTGGAGCAAGGAAGCACATTTCAAGTGCATCCAGTATGCATTATGGACTGGAAAATAAAACAACTCCGGAATCAAGCCATATGGATTGTTAAGGTCCAATGGAACTGGTATGGTCCTAAGGACACAACATGAGAGAATGAATATGTTATGCATGCATAGTACCCATATCATTTTGAATATTTTGAAAATCTTGTTGATGTTATATAAATGAGTTGCACCGAGGACATTGCAAAAATTAGGGGAGGGGAATGTAATGCCCCAAGGCTAAGCCCCTTGTTGAATTTTAATGATGCTTAATGATTTTACAAGCTGGTAAGTCAAGTATTTATAAACTGGATATTAAGGAACAATACTACCATGTTGGAAGTTATGATGACCTGTATAGAAAATGGACCACACTGTTGCAAGAAAATGGACCAAGCATTTCCAAAGTTCACAAATATCTTCCATACCTTGAACACCAAGATGGGTATCAAATATTTTGAGTGAAATTTGGTTCTCAAGTACCACGATGGTATGCATAAATACATCCAGGAAGAAATGGATTTTTCATACATCTCGTCCATGGATGCAACCTATAGATATGTCATCAAAATCGAGCATAATCTTAAACAAAAGATGTAGTAGTTTGGGTCAGGGAATCCCGAACAAAAGAACTAGGGAAAGGACAGCCCCAACCCATAGAATAAAGGGAAAAGAAAATATGGTCATTCTCAAGAAAACCAGTCGAAGCCACAAACAAAGTAGGACAATGGAAATATGAAGAAAGATAACGAGAAGTGGTGCTAGTTCCATAAGATCCCATGGCGTAACACTATTGATTGTCGCTCAAAGCAGTCGTTGGTGGCCAAGGTAAAAGCCTTTGAATCATATGAAGGTTTCAACTCCAATTCAGAACCATAAAATGGGAGATGGATCTTTGACACAGAACCCAGTGCCACTATTTCTACCACCAAGATTCAGTCTGGTGAACCTTATGAGCTAGAGGAAGGAGATTGCCTCTTTCATTCACATATGTGGGTGAAAGGAACGTTGTTTCACTTCATCATTGATAGCAGTAGCCAGAAGAACATCATCTTAGTGGAGGTCTTCAAGCGGTTGTCCCTGCTAACAATGCCACACTCACAACCCTACACCATCAGATGGCTCAGCCAAGGAAGCAATCTTCGCATTATCCAAAAGTGTCATTTTTCCTATGGCATCAAGCCCTTCAAATATGACGTATTGTGTGATGTTCAACCCCTTGAATTTTGTGATGTTATTTTGGGCTAACCTTATTTATGAAAACATCATGGTCTATATGAGTCTAGGCTTCATAGTGTTATTATTACTTTGGATAGGAAATTGTACAAGATACCCAAGGTAGTCCCACCTTGTTCCATTTCCTTGATATCTGCAAAGAAATGAAGGAAGGTCATCTCTCATACCAAGAATTTCTTCTTCTTCGTGATTCTCTCTAAGAGTGAGAAAAATATTGCAACCACATCCATGGCCTCCATAGTCAACATCTCCACACAGTATAAGAAAGTGGATAAGGTCTTGGAAGCATACAGAGACATATTATCCTAACATACTAGGGTACCTTTGCACTATTAGGTCAAGCATTCCATCGATATGAGCCCCGACACACCGCTACCAAATGGACCAATCTATCACCACTCTTTGTTAGAAAATTGAGGAGATCAAGTGTCAGATCCAAGAACTACTCCAAAAGGGGCACATACGACCTAACTCATCACCTTGTGGAAGCCCAATCGTGATTTTTCAAAATAAATATGGGACCTGGTGACTCTGCATTGATTATTGGTCCCTAAATAAAATCACATTCAGGAACTAGTACCTGATTCCCCGAATCAACGATCTCCTTGATTAGCTTAAAGGTGGGGGGGATAATTCAGTAAGATTGATCTTAAGTCTGGCTACCATCATGTCACAATAGAACAGATGGATGTATGGAAGACTTCCTTCAATTCAAAAGAAGGTGTTTTTTAATGGATGGTCATGCCCTTTGGTTTGAGAATGATCTAGATTTATGAGAAGAATGAAATGAATAATAGATTGAGTACAATACCATATAGATAACAACAAATATCCAGTGAACAATAACTTCTATCGAACAAATGAAATAGGATGAAACTGTAAAATTGCAGTATGAAAACAACTTGATCAAATGGTGGTAGCTATCTCTGATAAGAGATGTGTCTTCTATGCACATCCTTCTGAGAGGAATGATTACAATGAGGCTCCCAAGGAATTTTTAACATTACTCATGAATGCCAAAACCCTAGACATCCAAAAACCTAACCTTAGGAGATGAAACACCAAAATTTATGTGGGCCCCTATGGGTAAGTTGGTACCTCAACTTCTTGGGGTCATAACATTTGCATACTACCTCCTATTTAGGCATACGATATCCTATTAGAAAGGTATTTTCAAGAAATACACATTACATCATCAAGCACTGACTTCAACTACAGTTTGGCTATGGAGATCCAAAGAAACAATATTTAGGGCCTCAAAACGGCCTTAGAAGTACAGAAAGATGTGATGACATGACAACAAATAAAATAATTCATTTGGATTGGGTGGGAGGCTACCAGTATCCACCTGAAACATGTGTAGGGCTTCAGACATCCCCAAAAATGTAGAACCCACAATTACAAAGAAGTACAAAAGAATGTGTTGAACTAAAAAACTATTAAGAGGAGCCAGTTGGAATAGGTGGGTGCCCACCAATATCCACCTGGAACAATCTTACCCTCTTAGGAAGAAATGGTCTCCATTGCATTGAGTTCCCTCATCATGTGAGGAAAATTCTACTGAATTTGGCCTTAGGTGAGCCACTTTCCTTGGTGGAGGAGGTGTCCTACCTTGACAACCTGATAAAGATGGATCCTTTGTTGGTGAGTTCCCTTAAACTGTGTGTTTACAATCTAATCAGTGGATTCCTATTCCGTGTAGTTAGGGTTGAGCTCTATCGGTTTCAATTGTTCTGTGATCTCTAAGGTGTCTAATAAGGGTATAAAATATGGTCGAAGAAGGTCCACATTGAACATTGGGTGCAAGCCAAGGAAGGGTGGAATCAAAATATTTTCTACCCACAACCTTAGTGATAGTTTAAGGCCCATATATAAGTGGGTAGATCTTCTAATGGGGTCTTGTAAGGCACTCTTTTTTGTAAATGTAACCAAACATTGTCTCCCACTTGAAACTAGTGTGGTACCCTATGTTGATCATGGTGTTGCTTGTACTTAGCATTGGCTTTCTACAAAATCTCATGGACCTGTTGGCAGATGTGATGAATCCACTCAATGAATATGGTGTCTTTTTCAGCCTTAGATTGAACAAGGGATGATTCTTCCTATGTGGAGGCAAGAGGTAATGCCACATCAATGGGACCCAATGGATTGAAGCCCAACCCCACCTGATATGGGATATGGTTTATGGAGCTATGGAGAGCCATGTTGTAGTTTTTTTGAACATAGGGGAGACTCTCATCCTAATTACACAGATGATTAGAGTTGTACATGCATAGGACCTACAAAATCATTTGATTGATGACCTCAACATGACCGTGGATTTGAGGGTGGAAAGCAATGGATTTAGTGAGCTTGGTATCCAACAGTGACCAGAGACTCGGCTAAAATGTGTTGAGGAGCCTGTTGTCCCAATCAGAGATGATAGTATGTGGTATCGTGAAATGGACCCACACTCGTTCGAAGAAGAGTTTGGCATTATCTGTTGTTGTGATTCTCTTATTGCAAGTGGTGAGGATGGACATATTTGAAAAATGATGAACTACCACAAATACACAATCATTATTTGTTTGGTGGATGGAAGGAAACACATATAATCCATAGAGATGGATTACCAAGGCAACTTGGGAGTAGGAAGAGGGGTGTATAATCCTTTCTTCTTGATGGTTGGCTTGGAAATGGAACATGCAGTGCAAGATCTAATATACTTGCTGATGTCATGTCAGAGTTTTGGCCAATACAAATGTTTCTATAGTATGACCAAAATTTTATCCATGCCAAAATGTCCTTCCATATGACTATAGTGATCCTCCCAGATCATATTTGCATGCTCTCTTTGTGGAAACCATAGATGTCCAATATGACATAACAGTCCATCCTGAATGTGAAAATAAGTGACACTTGCGCTTGTACCCAAGAGATGATAGGTGGTGGAAAAGTTCAGATCTTGATGATAAATTTGGGGCCACTCAGATGCCTCATGCCCACAGGAATAGAGCACGATGGTGAGTGCATCCATAGGAGGTCAAATAAGGTAGTAAGTGACATGATTTGTTCTCCTGGTATTGTACTTCATGTTGAGATGGAACTGTTGTAGGTAAGTGGACCACTTATGATGGCCGTCGTTCTGTAACTTCCCCTGTGTCTGTATGAACTGTGGAGGCTTGTGATCAGTGTGAATGATTTTCACCTTTCCCAGAATGTAATATTTCCATTGGCGAAATGATTATACAATGGAATACATTTCCTTGTCATAAGTGGGTGTTGATGGGCGAAATTGACCACTCGTCAACTGGAGGGGTGGATCCAGTCTGAGGTTGTCTAAATAACCCAAGCCATTTGGGATGATCCACTCCGATGGGTTTAGCGGCTCTGTTGGCTGATCTAAGTCCTAGGAAAATGAAAGAAAAACTAAGCTAAGGAAACTAATCTAAGTGACAAAATCAACTACAACAAACTATATACAAGTCTGAAATATATATATATATATATATATATATAGTTTACTATCTAATGTTATAGAGAAATCATTCTACTTATTAAATGTTCATCTTATCAATACAATTAATCTCAATTACATATGTACAGTATTTACAAAATACAAATTTTAATCGAAATTTGCAAAATCATTTGTAAAATGTATTATGACAGTGAAACTATTGTTTTTGATTTTTATAATTTTTATGAGAAAGGAATAAAATGAAAAATATCTAAGATGAGCAATTAAAATAATAATCCTAACTGTAAATATGAACTATATATCTATCTAAACTACTGAGAATTCTCAAATTTATTAACTATTAAATTGCAAATAACAAACTGACCTGAAGTAACGCTTCCTATTTTCCCTGTGCACAGTACTTGATTTAGTTGTTTGATGGGAGGAAACCCGTACCAAATTTTCCATAAGCTTATCGTAAACAGGAAGCAACAGTTCTCTTCAAATACAAATGACAGAACAAGCAAGCCATAAAACAACAACAATCTTAAAGTTTACAGATCATCACATTTAGATAAATCCCAGTGTGAAGATTTGCATATAATCGTTCATTTAATTAAGAAGATAAACCTTATATTAATTAAATTCAAACAAGGTGATTGATGTGAGTAAAATGAGACACATCAAATATGCAAAAAATTGAAGTCATAACACATCAACCTGTAACAAGTCTTGATATCTAAAGTAGTCAATAACTTGATCACAAATTAAAATGCACAAAACTTGAATGAAAGTATGATAAATTGAAAGCTAAAGTAGTTACAAAAGATCCACTTCCATTCGAGTCTGTATCATCATAAGTCCATAGTCCTTGTTCTCCCAAAAGTCATGGGTTATTTACAAAAAATTATAAGTATATAAAGGTCACAGGGTAAAACATCCCTGTGGGAATTATAAAAAACTATTTGCAAAAATCTGGGAACAATATCCCAGATTCATATTTTTGCCTAAGACTAGTAACCTAAAACAAAAACTGTGTAACAAAAGCATGTTCTAAACTACCACAGCAGGTTCAATTTCCATTGAAATTCATGCGTACCTATAGATGGGCAAGAGAAAACAATTTTAGATACTGTTTTAATTGTGATATCAACAAAAATCGAAATTTTATGACTAGCTAACAGAATCTCATTATTCTGTAGCTGGTCATTATTTGCAAACATAGTCGTATTGCATCAATGCTATCACAACAGAACTAGATATGTTTTACCAAGCAAACAAAATCATTTTTTCTAATTCAAAAACAAACCAAATCATTTTTGAATCAATTTAATAAAAAATAACTATATTCAATTTATCAAACAGATCTTTGATACTAATTAAACGCAAACAAAATCATTTATGTCAATTCAAAACTAACAGAATCATATTAAATCGATTCAAACAAAACATAAATAACTTAGAGAAAACACAATCGTATATGCTAATTCAAGACAAACCAAATCATTCTAAAATTAATGCTGAAATAACATACCTTGGTTGTAGGGATACGATTCGGTCTGGATAACTTTGAGTTAACAAAGGCAGTAGCTTCCTCAACATTTCTGAAGATGATAGAACCCGTGGCCTTTTGACTTGCTGACAGATGGCTTGATAAATCTTTGGATTGATCAAGGGTTCACAGAAGGCTTAGGCACAAGGTTGGACGGGTGGAAAGGGGTTCTCAGGCCCAAGCCTGGAGAGGTAATAAACGTTCTAGCAAATGCACACAGACCCAAAACGCACCTTTCAACCACAGAGAAGATCTGAAATTTGACCTATAAAAGACGAGATAGATCTCTGTAATAACCCAATTTCTAAGGAAATAGCCCATGGGGAAGGTAAAGGGGATAATTTTGGTTCAGGGTTTTGAAGGGTTTGATCGGATTCAAAACTGTTTTCCCATAATCCCTCATGCAAAAACGTGTCTCTGGGATGCAATTACGGGGTTAAACTAAGCAGTCTCCTCTGGCACTATCAAACCATAACCAACTATGAACACCATGGGGGTTAAATTTTCCCTATAGGAGTCATAGGAGAGAGCACACAGTCGGGGTAAACAATGAAGGGATGGACAAGGTAAACACGGGACCAAATGCTCACAGGTTTCCCTAAACAAATAGAGGTAGCCTGAGATACAAGGCAGACTTTAATGCCTATATGTGCGCGGATGGTGGAGTGAAATAAAACCATGCAAAACAGTCATTTCGACATGTACAATCGACGGTTCTTTAGTGATTCAAATCACTATTGGTGTATGTCAAAAACAATGTAAACAACATGCCAAACAAATAACCATTGAAAACCATGACAAGTCGATCCAACTATTTAATCATACAATAGCATTTATAATGATTTAAAAATAAACAAAATTTTGAATTTAGCACCAAAGGTTTGATCATAAAATTTATGCGTTCTATGAAACCATAGTCCCAAGGATTTAATCAAAGAAAATAGAACATCATACCACCATTGTATCAAGGATTCAATCAAAGACACCAAAACTCATTGCATGGCGAATCTATAAATTGAAATCATATCTATAAACATGCAAAGTAAATAAAGGTTTGGTGTCTTGACTCATGTATAACCATTATTGAGTTGAAATGAACACATGAACAAGAGTATTCATAACAACCGAAGGACGATTTTAATGCCATCGACATGACTTGCGACTTGAGGTTTTCACACTTGCAGTCGTGAAAATGAAAACAAAAGGGAGTGTAAATGCGCAAGATAATAGTGTCATTTTGTTTTAAAGATTTGCAACGAGTATTGAGGGTTCAATACCCTTGTGTAGGCAGCTCATAAGGAAAAGATAAAAATGCAAAATGGCTGCCAACAATGGTGACACACTAGTAGAAGTAGTTATGTCTGCCAAAAGAACAAATCCAGATTATGATATAAGAATAATTCTAACTCATAAACAACCAGAAAATTGTTTAAACATCATCATTAATCAAATATTCCAGCTGTTCTTAAAACATGAAAACTGATAACAGTCTTAAGACAAGTGAGTCATGATATTAAAGATAAATCTCCAATACTGTTGACAATGACACTGCTGCCAGCAGGCTTCCATAGCCTCAGCAGGGTTTCCATTTAACCCATTCTGACATCCGTATCCTGCCAAGAAGTTCCAGATCAGAATAAAGGATAATTTAAGGTCAAGAGAATCCATATTTGAGAATTTTCATATACCTGACATTGCTTCTCTTCCAGCGGGCCTGTTCAGTACCCCGACGAAGTTGTCTTGGTGTCATGCATGCATTTACCCACTGCCAGTAGACCTGTTCAGCATCCCGACAGGTTTACAAGAACTTCCCACATCTCTTTTATGACTTATTTAATTTTTAAAGATATATAATTGAGCGGGGTGACGCTGAAAATTATGATATTTTAGACATATTTTTACAGACCTTGAAAGAATTTTTTAAGTTGTCCTTCATTAAGATTCAGAGATGGTTTGTTTACAAAACCGACCTTCGAAAGCAGTGAGACAACTTCTGAGTTATTCTCTTAAGGAACAAGGACAGTGTAAGAAGATAATGGATGATAGTGATAGGCTTTACTTACAGATTGAAATCAATAAAATTCTTTCAAACAACAAGCTTTCCTTAATATGGTTGTAAATTTCAGAAGCATATCATAATTGATGTTTAAACAACTTTTCAACAGTCATTTCAGAGAAAGAATTTTCTGTTTTCTTTGTCTAAACAGTTCATAATGCAGGTATGTGTATTTCAAAAGCAAAAGCATAAAAGGAAACAAAACACACCAATGAAGAAAGATTTGAAAGCAAAGAAATCCAACAAACAAAAGAAAATATGTGCAGAAGGTGCATCTAAAAACCTCATGCAACAAATCCCTTGGGAGACTGAAAGAAAGTAGGAAAATCTTGTTTGATGGGAAAGAAGTCCTACTCATGGTACCTTGGGTCAGGGTTGATTTAGATTTATTTATCTCTTTACTTTCCATTTAAGATTTTCATGACGATACTGCGTTTTTGAAAATAAATGTTCAACTAGAAGCAAAGATAAAAGGATCAAGGGGACTTCCCTGACAATAGTCATATTCTGGTTCTCATGGTGCACCCACTTGCATTCATGACTGCATTATTATAAAGATAAATAGTGAGAAATACAACTGAAAGGAAAACCTATTCCTAAACCTACCCTAACTATTAAACAAGTCAGGATACTACGTGAAGTCATGTTTCTAATGTAGCCATCGGAGTAACTCTAATCCTGCAATGGAAACAAGATCAAACATTACTAATAAGAATGGTAATATATCAAAAAATGACAAAAACATATCACACTTACCTTCATAATCATCATCTAAAATCAAAGTAAGCATGATCTTACCATTTCCTTGGATATTCTTGTTGTACGAATCCTCTAGCCATTGCGCAATCTTGTCGTGATAAGGGTCATATTGGCATGGGTGAGTGTAAGTAGGTTTGAAAAACTTGTCAGGATTACGAGGAAATGGAATAAGCATCAACCAAGGCTGAAATGCCCCATCCTCCTGACAGTTCTCTAAGTGTTCATTAATTTCTTCACATAGAGGATCTAAAAGAAATATGTCACGCCTACTTTCAAGATACTTAGGTAAAAAGAAAGAAAGCACAACTTTGTCTTTATTATGAATTTTTTTTATATACGAATATTCGAGCCATCCTAAGATCTTGTCACAAAAATAAGGATGCAAACCATGACTTTGATGAAACAAATATATCAATGGGAAACTCATCATAGGAGGATTCGTGCAATCAATTGGATCATTGGTTTGAATGTTTCTTTCGATGATATTGATCATTTCAAAATGTGAAGTATAAACATTAAGATTCAAGCTAAGGAAAGAATGAATATGAAATGTAGAACGTTTGATCTCCATGAAATATAATGCATTGTCTTTTTTAACAATAAACTGTGTAAAATCATCTCGCAACATGTCCTTTTCCCATGTGAGTGAAGAAAGTGAACAAGCATCAAATCCGGTTTTATCAATGTTATGCTCGGAATTAATTTCACCAAAATTTAGCATATCGAAAGGATATGATTGTGGTGGAAGAGAGTAGGATGTTGTAGGTAATGTGCAAAGTCCAACATAGTCTAGGAAGAGATCAGGATATAAATAATAAAAGGAATCAGACATAAGCACATGAAAAGAATCTCTTGAATTAACAATGGTATTCTCAAGATATTTCTCTTCACCTTCATTAAAACTCTTACTCTGTTCTGGTGACGAATACCTCAACGTGATATGATCATATGGATTTTCCTTTTGTGCGATAGATAATTCAAAATTTATGTGACAAACATCTAGTCTTTCCTTTGAACAAAGTGCATTTTGAGGATGAAGGTTTAAGGTTTCTTCTTCTAGTTGCATATCTTCTTCTCTAATCAGTTTCATAGAAGTATTAGAATGTTCAAGATGATTTTCGTGGATTAAGTGTTCTTCAATGATCGATTTTAAATGTTGATTAGAGCATGAGTTACAAGAATGAGGATATTCACCTTGAGCCGGAAATGAATCTTCTTCCATACTGGTCGAAGACTGAAAATACAATGATTCAAAGGAAAAACCAATTTGGTTGTTAATAAGAACCTGGTCAATAGATTCTACCTCCCTAGCTTGTTCAACATTGTCGGAAGGATTCTTCTCTTCTTGCGAAGAGAATTGTTCTTGCAGTTGAGTGAGAGGATTTGCAATTAGTTCTTTGTTTGTTCTTGAATATGACTGGATGGGAGGGATGCAAGCATCACAGAATAGACTTAATGCAAATGACATGTCATCAAGATTAAATTGATAGAGTATATGATAGACTCTTGTCAAAAATTCTTCTGAAGATGAATCACCGTTGATTAGTGAAGTATGAAATTCTTCACATAATTGATCAAAATCATAAGTTTCAAAAGCATCTAGAAACTCATCTACAAATTGAAACCAATAAAAAATGTGACATGCTGGAAAGGATTCAAACCAATGTTTAATCTGACCTCTAAAAGTAAAAGCGAAAAGTCTGCATAAAACTCTTAAATATGAGATGTCATGTTTGATGCATTTGCACCAAAACTTGTTAAGGTGGTCTTTAGCAGATATATTGCCTCCACCATCAAAGGTGAGTTTGGACAAGCGTGAGACTGTCTCGTTGGGAACATTAGGTAATGAGAAGTTGAAAGCATGTTCCAACAAAGTGATTTGGGGAGCCATGGGGGAAATTGAATACATTTAAGATAAAGGCTCGTACAAGGCTAGCTTGTCAGTCAACCCTCCTTCTAGCGCCATTTGTTGACGGGAAAAATTGACTGCTCGTCAACTGGAGGGGTGGATCCGGTCCAGGGTTGTCTAAATAACCCAAGTCGTTTGGGATGATCCACTCCGACGGGTTTAGTAGCTTCGTTGGAGGATCTAAGTCCTAGGAAAATGAAAGAAAAACTAAGCTAAGGAAACTAATCTAAGTGAAAAAAGCAACTATAACAAACTATATACAAGTCTGAAATATATATATACAGTTTACTATCTAATGTTATAGAGAAATCATTCTACTTATTAAATGTTCATATTATCAATATAATTAATCTCAATTACATATGTATAGTATTTACAAAATACAAATTTTAATCGAAATTTGCAAAATCATTTGTAAAATGTATTATGACAGCGAAACTATTGTTTTTTATTTCTATAATTTTTATGAGAAAGGAATAAAATGAAAACTATATAAGCTGAGCAACTAAAATAATAATCCTAACTGTAAATCTGAACTATATATCTATCTAAACTACTGAGAATTCTCGAATTTATTAGCTATTAAATTGAAAATAACAAATTGACCTGAAGTAACGCTTCCTATTTGTCCCGTGCACAGTACTTGATTTAGCTATTTGATGGGAGGAAATCCGCACCAGATTTTCCATAAGCTTCTTGTAAATAGGAAGCAACAGTGCTCTTCGAATATGAATGACAGAACAAACAAGCCATAAAACAACAACAATTTTAAAGTTTATAGATCATCACATTTAGATAAATACCAGTGCGAAGATTTGCATATAATCGTTCATTTAATTAAGAAGATAAACCTTCTGTTAATTAAATTCAAGCAGACTGATTGCTGTGAGTAAAATGAGACACATCAAATATGAACAAATTTAAGTCATAACGCATCAACCTGTAACAAGTCTTGATATCTAAAGTAGTTAATAACTTGATCACAAATTAAAATGCACAAAACTTGAACAAAAGTATGATAAATTGAAAGCTAAAGCTGTTACAAAAGATCCACTTCCATTCGAGTCTGTATCATCATAAGTCCATAGTCTTTGTTCTCCAAATAGTCATGGGTTCTTTACAAAAAATGATAAGTATATAAAGGCCACATGGTAAAACATCCCTGTGGGAATTATCAAAAATTGTTTGCAAAAATCTAGGAACAATCTCCCAAATTCCTATTTCTGCCTAAGACTAGTAACCTAAAACAAAAACTGTGTAACAAAAGCATGTTCTAAACTGCCACAATAGGTTCAATTTCCATTGAAATTCGTGCGTACCTATAGATGGGCAAGAGAAAACAATTTTAGATACTATTTTGAATGTGAAATCAACAAAAATCAAAATTTTATGACTAGCTAACAGAATCTCATGATTCTGTAGATGGTCATTATTTGCAAACAAAGTCGTATTGCATCAATGCTATCACAACAGAACTAGATACATTTTACCAAGCAAACAAAATCATTTTTTCTAATTCAAAAACAAACCAAATCATTTTTGAATCAATTTAATCAAAACAGACTATATTCAATTTATCAAACAGATCTTTGATACTAATTAAATGCAAACAAAATCGTTTATGTCAATTCAAAACTAACAGAATCATATTAAATCGATTCAAACAAAACAAAACTAACTCAGAGCAAACACAATCATATATGCTAATTCAAGACAAATCAAATCATTCTAAAATTAATGCTAAAATAACATACCTTGGCTGTAGGGATACGATTCGGTCAGGATAACTTTGAGTTAACAAAGGCAGTAGTTGCCTCAACATTTGTTAAGACGATAGAACCCGTGGTCTTTTGACTTGCTGACAGATGGCTTGATAAATCTTTGGATTGATCAAGGGTTCACAGAAGGCTGAGGCACAAGGTTGGATGGGTGGAAAGGGGTTCTGAGGCCCAATCCTGGAGAGGTAATAAACGTTCCAGCAAATGCACAAAGACCCAAAACGCACCTTTCAGCCACGAAGAAGATCTGAAATTTGACCTATAAAAGACGAGATATATCTCTGTAATAACCCAATTTCTAAGGAGATAACCCACGTTGAAAGTAAAGGTGCTAATGTCGGTTCTGGGTTTTCAAGGGTTTTATCAGATTCAAAACTATTTGCCCAAAATCGCTCACGCAAAAACGTGTCTCTGGGAGGCAATTACGGGGTTAAACTAAGAAATCTCCTCTGGCACTATCAAACCATAACCGACTTTAAACACCATGGGGGTTAAATTCACCCTACAGGAGTCATAGGAGAGAGCACATAGTTGGGGTAAATGGTGAAGGATTGGACAAGGTAAACATGGGACCAACTGCTCACAGGTTTCCCCAAACAAATAGAGGTATCCCGAGATAGAAGACAGACATTAATGCCTATACGTGCACGAGTGGTGGAGTGAAATAAAACCATGCAAAATAGTCATTTCGACATGTACAATCGATGGAGCTTTAGTGATTCAAATCACTATTGGTGTATGTCAAAAACAATGTAAACGACATGCCAAACAAATAACCATTGAAAACCATGACAAGTCAATCCAACTATTTGATCATACAATAGCATTTATAATGATTTAAAAATAAACAAAATTTTGAATTTAGCACCAAAGGTTTGATCATAAAATTTATGTGTTCTATGAAACCATTGTCCCAAGGATTTCATCAAAGAAAATAGAACATCATACCACCATTGTATCAAGGATTCAATCAAAGACACCAAAACTCATTGCATGGCGAATCTATAAATTGAAATCATATCTATAAACATGCAAAGTAAATAAAGGTTTGGTGTCTTAACTCATGTATAACCATTATTGAGTTGAAATGACCACATGAACAAGAGTATTCATAACAACCGAAGGATGATTTTAAAGCCATCGACATGACTTGTGACTCAAGGTTTTCATGCTTGCAGTCGTGAAAATGAAAACAAAAAGCAGGTATGTAAATGCGCAAGATAATAGTGTCATTTTGTTTTAAATATTTGCAACAAGTATTGATGGTTCAATACCCTTGTGTAGGAATATTATAAGGAAAAGATAAAAATGCAAAATGGCTGCCAACAGTGGGGTATTTCTGGAAAGTATCAGAGAGTGTCTCACTATGTTATGCCACTGGATGACTGTGTTGAGTGACAAATGTGCCTAAAGCATAGTCGAATGTATTAGTCTCAATATTGAATGGTTGTTGCTGTTATCCACATTTTTGGTTATCGAGATGATGACATAATAATGACATGGTGATAGAAGATCTGACTCTTCATTAAGATCATTTTCATGAAGAAAGTTACACTTATCAGCTTCTCAAAATTACACTTTTGAAGATAGTACG